>JANVCQ010000004.1:30755021-30780450 GCA_025531925.1 Erythroxylum plowmanianum
TCGGTAGTTTTAGCTGCGGTAAGTTCACCGACCGATTTTTTGGCCACCAAATTCCGTCGGTGATTAACTTCACCGACGAAAATCTGTTATTTACCGACCGTAATTTCCGTCGGAAAACCATTGTTTTCTTGTAGTGTACTATGCTGTTAAGCATTTTGTAAATTGGAATAATCTAGAATCACTTATTATGGTAGGAGGTTCCACCCATTTGGGGTGCATTACATTACTTAATGTTAATGATTTTATTGGTTGGTTATGCCTAGCCATGACTCTTATTATGACATATCTGGTAGGGTCTGCAAAAGTCCAACTCCTTTTAACTTAGAAGTCTCAATTTATAACTTCTTAGATGAGGACAAGATTCTTATTGGATGAGAAGTGCGCAGGAATTCTATTATAGGGAAAAGGAGCTCTGTGACATGTATTAAGTTTTGATTTTTATGCCATGGAGACACAAATAACACTTTTTTCCATTGAGTATATGTTTATGTTAAGCTTGTTTAACCAATATGCCTCCATTTTGGATATTGTATCTGCTGCCATTTAATGGTGAGAATCTGATTTTCTTAAAAAGAACTATGGATGTTGAGCATTTTGAATTTAATTGAGTTTCTTCATTCTATTAGGTTGCTTTTCAACCATTTCTTACGAAGTTTTCTACCAGCTAACATGTAATAGATTCTCGGGCAATCTTTACCCAACAAAATTTGAGTTGTGGTGGATGATTTATATCTAAACTTGTTTTTGTAGAGGACTACACTAGTCGTCAAGAGTATTACTGTTGCGAGTTGAATGCCAATTTACATAGTTACATTCACAACTAATGTGCTACTTTCTCATATATATCTTGCTAGTCTGTAATACTCCAAAAGGATTGAGCGATTATTTGTTGAAGTTCTAGCTACTAGAATGCCCAGAAGAATGTATTTCCAACTCCACTTAAATCAATAATGTTGAGAATTTAAGATGGATAATGGTGGACATAAGAGAAGGAAGTTAGAAAGTTTGGCAGAAGAGAGAGGAGAGAAATTATTATCTTCGAATTTTTTAGATCTCATTGCCACATAAGAAAAGGAGCGCAAAAAAAAAAAGTTAAGTTGATATTCAAATTGAACGTTTATAAAACATTATAGTTTAAGTTTAAATTGAATTACAATGAAAATGTAAAGGTATAATTTGACTCATTTTCCTTATTAATATATATGAATATTTGTTTGCTGATGAAATGTACTTAATTAATTAGTTTATTTACATCAAATCAAAATTATATTTTAGCATTAAGTTATCAATTATGCATTTTTTTCATTAATCATCTTCTTTTGCTGGTTAAAGAAGAAAAGTCAAGGAAGCTGAAATAAGCATTTATTCAAGTTTCAACAAATAAAAGATCTTTGTTAAATATTAACGAAATCTTGTGAGTTATAAGTATACCTACTTTGTGTTTAGAACATTAATACTGTTTTTATCTTGTGAGTTTAAGATGATTGGTGGAAATAATAACTTTGTAGTTCTCTTATAGTTTTAAATCTTATTCCTATTACAAGTTTTTAACATATATCACTTCCAAAAGTTTTAAGTTTTTTTTTCTAACATGAATATGATATAAATTGAAATTTTTACTTAATATTATAAATATTAACATGAACACCATTTTATGCTTTAATTTGAAACATTCTTATAAACAATTTGATTAAAATAATTACAATTTTAATTATCTACTTAAATTGAATATGAATTATTAATCCCAAGCAATATATTTTTATAATTCAAGAATTTAACTTTAAAATATTTAGATGAAAGAATAATTAGAAATGAGATTTATCTAATTTTAAATTTTAAAAACAAACATGCAACAAAATGTCATATTTAAGAAAATGTTATACATATTTGTAGTTTTAATAAATTATTAATTTATAATATGAATAAGACTAAAGTGTTGTATAATGATTTTTCAAAAAAAAAAATCTTCTTAATAATTTAGCTACCTACCAAATAATCACCTAAAAACAAAAGTGTAATGATTATTCGAATCCATGTTTTAGTTCATGTACTAAGTGAGCATGGAAATTACGTTGGCGTTTGATCACTTGATACCATGATCTCTCATTCCAAAAATGCAAATAATTCAATTGTATATATATTTTTATCCAATGCTTAATTTCTCTTTATGTGATCTCTAACACAAGATAAAATTAGCCAAGTTTCATATTATTGCCAATAAACATGACCCACTTTGCTCATCCGCAATTAAGATTACCTTAATAAGAATATCCATCTTCTGTAGTTCTTCACCTTAATATCTTAAAAATCCAACAATAACAAGTTGTATCCTTCTAAAATGGAAAGATTTCTGAATATTTTTATCCAATGCTCAATCTCTATTCACTCTCTTTCATTGGCAGGTCTAACGATGGCGCGATGGCAGGGTGCCATGGAGATGGTGCAGTGGCATGGTGGCAATGGGTGACTGGCGACAGCAAACATTGAAGGGAGGGAGAACATTGAAAATGGGTAGAGAGAGGAGAGAGATGAAAATGGTGTGGAGTTTACGGTGGCAGATGAGTTGTCTTTTTTTTTTGCTAATTAGTCCCTAAAAATTTAGAAGTTTATGGTACTGGATGGTATTTGGCTAGTATTTTACCAGTCGGTATAAACGGAAAATCCATAATGGCTGGTACCAAAGACATTGATTTCGTATGATTTTTCAGTCGATACTGTTCGAAACTCGTATCTTTGGCTTGATCATAGGTAATGCACTTAACTATGAGTGTTGGATTTTAACCATAGTGGATAGTATGCTTGACCATAATGGATTAGTGTAAGGGATTACATGTCATATGGATCGGACCTATAAGTCATCTTTGGCTCAATTAAGTAACCTTATCAACTCACATTTAGATTTCAACTGTGCAAATTAAACAGAAACTTATTAACAAAACTTTTTAATAGGACTACTTTATTAATAACTATTCCCTTCTTAATCCACCTTTCTTAATTAATAATTTATTTTCAAATAATTAGTTTAGTCAAAAGGACCATTAATCAAATAATTTATGTATTTGACAACAACCTCAATTTAATGATGTATGTATTAAATGATATTAAGATCAAAGAATTAATTTATTAAATGTTTAAATGTTTAAGCAATATGTTATGTTAAGAAAAAGGAGCAATTTGAACCCAAATATTTGAATAAAAATCTAATTTAAATTCTAACATTTAGTAATGTTCAAAAATAATTTGAATGTTGTATTTTTGTTTAAACTCCAAAATGATGGAACTTTAGACTCATGTTAGGGTTTCATCAAAATTGGACATATTAATAGTCTTTTATTATTTCATATAGGTTTTACATAACCATCTGAGCATCTTAACTGACAACTTGGGCTCACTAATCTTGTCCATTTGTTTAACAATTTATGGATTGTTCTAATCCTTAAATCGCTCTTAGTTTCACTAATTTTGCAAACTTATCTAGAACGAATCAATAATTTCATTTGAGTGCTCATCTGAATTAACTTGTTAAATTTAAATCTAAATCTAACTTGATAAATTCAAACACATCTAAAGGTATTGTGTATTCTTACCTTCAAAACTTAATTGGTGATTGATGATCCGTAATCGTCTTTTAAAATAATGTACTACCTCTAAAAAAGACTTATATGACATGAAGAGTCTAGCTAGTAATGAGATTAAAGATATAAGGGAGTTTTTAGGTGAAATTTCAACTTTGAATGATAAAGTTTGGAGTTAATGGTAAAGGGTTAGTCCCTGAATTGGCTAATGAATATACGAAAAAGATTGATTCAATTTATCAGTTGATGCAAAGTTATTCTAAAAATGAAATAGAAATCACTACTTTGGATGTTTATAATATTGCTTTAATATATTTAGTATTGCTTGACATTTTTCTTTTTTCAGCTATTATCTATAATTTGAACATATAATTAATTAGAAACCAAAGGAAGAGATGAATCTCAAATATCGTACATGCAGATTGTATAATTGGGATATCTAACATCTTTGTAGCCACTTGTTACCTGATAATGAAAATTATTGAGATTCATTATTTAATCAAGATTCATTGTTATAATATGCTTTACAAATCTTTATTTAATTTATGCTATAGAATTTGCAACATCTAACATTTTCCCTTGTATTGGGAAAGTTGTTTGCTTATATGGGTATGATACTCCTTTAAGGACTTTGTGGGGTGAAAATAACTTGAGAAGAATATTTTTAGGTTGTCCTAATCAGTAAGTTAATGTGATGTATAATAGATTTAAAATTCAATTATGGTTACTAGTTTTAAATATTGTATCAATATACTTCGTATTGTATATGTTATAGGTTGGCAATTTTGAATTTTTTATTGATATGATTAGCAGCTTTTTGAGAACGTTCTCTATATTATTCAAAAGTTAGGGAAATAAACATCCATATTAAAAAAAAGGTTGAAATAATAAAAAGTGTAGTTGAAACAAAGGAAATTGATGAATAACCTAAAAATATGGATTAAAACATTAAGATGATGGTTAGAGAGAAGAAAGAGTTGAGGTCAAAGTTAGTTATCTTGATTCTAGGATTTTTAGGTTATATGGCCCTATTAGATTAGCCAACATGCCATGTGGTACATGACACGCCATATACTTTTTTATTTTTTTAATATTTTACTTTTAAAAAATGTTTAAAATAACTTATTTTTTAACACAAACCCTTTTCTCCCCAGTCTTCAATTTCATTGAACCTTAATCTTGTTTGTACTGCCTGTCTCAATGTGTAACCTAATTGACCTCTCCATCTTCAAACCATAAAGCATATTTGAACCTTAAGCATTGTGCAAAATTGTGGATACTTTACAAGAGCCAACACTAGGTAATCACACTTTTTACTTTGTTTTTTTGTTTTTTCTTATTGTTTCCTACTTTATTCAAGTTTGTGTATTCTTTTTTTTTATTTCTCTATTGTTTAAGTTATATGTTGGATATACTTCTTCCCTCTTTATCCCTGACATAGGTAAATATAAAAATTTGCTTTGCATGTGCATTAGGGAGCATGCTTTGCTTTAGGTGTATTGTATTTAATGGGAATTCTAAGTAAAAATCTTCAACTAACAACAATTATTTACATGTGCATTAATGCTTTATTGATTGATGGTTATGTTTCTTAAAAGAATTTGATGGTTATTTTTTGTTAATTAATGGTTATGTTTCTTGGAGAATTTGATATTTTTATTGATTAGTTACATTGTTAACCATACTAAAAAGCGCAATAGTAAGGATTAAAGGCATCATACTAAGGGTCTTTAACGAATAATAATTCTCCAACTGATGTTCAATGTTTTAATGGATTCAAATTATGTTTAAGGATTTTATGGAGTGAAAAGAAACCTTAGATGCAAGTTTTATGGGTTCCCAAAACTTGCACTCAATCTAGGTTTTTTTGGAAGTTAAGTGAGGAATATATTCAATTTATGTTCTTATATTAAATATCATAATAAAATATTCCTACATCTTTAACTTCCAAAACAACCTAAGTTGAATATATGTGTTATTGAGTATTTGTTTTTGTGATAATTGAAAAGTAAGTTCTATTGTTAGCATGATGACCCCTTTACAAATAAGGTTATTCTTCATATCACAAATTACTAAATAAAAATGCTAACTTAAAGGAACAATTAGTTATGAGTTACAAAGCGATAATTGAAGACAAGATGATTTTAGGAATTGTTAAAAGACTAAAAAAAGTAGAAACTAAGGAATAAATTGAATTAGGAGAAAAAAATAAAAATTGAGTATAAACTTAAGCTAGCTATGAATGAGAATAAGAAGACGAAGAATATATTAATGACATATCTCATTGTTGTTTCGATATTTATATATATTGTTGTCATATCTTTTGATTATTTAAATTATAAGGCTAATGTGAGCAGTACTTGTATGTAATAGTGCATTGAGAAGTCATATTTGTTTGTAATGTGGGACTAATGTGATATGCTTACAATTATAACTTTTCGCTTATATTAGTACATGCTTTCCTAGAAATATATGTTGCATATCAAACTTTAGCTATTCTACTAAGAATATTGGATATCATTATTTGGCTATTATGGTTATTACATTTATATATAATTAGAGGACGAGCCTTGGAGAAACTGGTAAGGTTACTTCTTTATGACTGAAAGGTTGCGGGTTTAAGTCATGGAAACGGCCTCTTTGTAAAAATATAAAGAGAAGGCTGCATACAATTGATGGCCTTCTCTTGACCCTTGTAAACAGGGAGCCTTGTGCACTGGGATAGTCCTTTTTACATTCATATATAATTACACTTAAATTAGGAACTAAAGGAGATTGCAATAAATAAAATTCAACATGTTTAAAAAAATTCTTCTTATTAACAATTATGTTCTTAAGGAAATTGTGAAATCAAATAAGGAAATAGTTTAATCTTGACATGAGGCAAACGCAAGTTCAACCAAAAGTGGTTCTTTTTATGTTTAAGAGAGTATATAAATTTCCATTCAAGTCCACACTTATAAACATTGTGAGATTCAAATACCTAAAAGCCGAGAAATTAGTTTCCTACCTAAAAGGACATTAGTGAGCTTTTTGTGACAATAAATGTGTTGATGAGCTTTTTGTGAAAATAAACATGTTACAATAATGGTCCTTGTTTACAAAAACATATTAACCAATTAAAAAGGAAGCTGAATACATATAAATTTTCATAATTCATCTTAAAAAAGGGAAATAATGTAATCCATTGAAAACAAGCATGGAATGACTATTAACAACAATAAATTATCATTTCCATGACATTCTCCTACAATATATTTTATAAAAAGCAAAAAATTATAGATCTATAGACGTTAATAGCTCATAATCGCTATCTACCATTATATATAAAAGACTATGGATCCAAGTAGAATATGTTTCATTCTATACAAAAAATACAAATTTGATCAATAATAATTAGTTTATTTAGACAATTAATGACTTAAAAGACTATAGATCCAACCAAAAATTGTTGCAAACTAACTAATGTACAATTAATTGTCATTTATACTCTATTGACTTCTAATTTAAGTATTAGTTGCTTGTTGGCTTGAATTTCTAGCATCCTTACAATTTGAAGTTCTCTCTTGTAATTGGTGTGATGTAATACTTGAGTGCCCTTCTATCTTAACCCTCTTAATTGGAATGATAATTGGCAAGTATTTGGATCAAATAAACCAATTTTTTTTATCCTTAATGTTGGAGTTGATGTAAATGACTATATTTATATAAAATAATATGTCATTTATATTTAAAAAACACATATATAAATAACCATATATGGTAAACACATATTAGAGTTAAACTAACCTCATCTCCACTTACTTCATAAGGTTGTCTACTAGAAATTAATGTATAGAATTAATATAAATTTGTTATTATTGTTAGAATTTATTAGCTGCAATCAACTATTTAATAGTCACAAAGGTATTAATGAAAAACATATATGATAAATTACATATTAATTTTAATCTAACCTCAGCTCTAACTTGATTGAAATGAAGTGAAGTACTATTTATTCCTTTGTAGCTTCTTGTTATGACAAAATTTTTTATATTTGCAACATAATTGGAATTGCCTATTTTGTCAAAGCCTTTAACAAGCTTCATTTTATTTGGTCTATCTTTTTCTTTATTCTTTATTAGATGACTCTCTTCATCAGTGTTTAGTGGCTAGAATTTTTTTATCACTAAATGGTTTCTAGATATTCTTATAAACTTCTATTAACCTTTCTCTACAACAACACCCATCCATATATTCCTCAGATTGTTGCTTCGCATAGAATATGATATTGATGGTATGACTACAAGAATACCTATAGAGTTCTTATGGCCTACGACTCCATGTCTTCTCCTTTTCTAATTGGGCAACATATGTATCATCTCCATTGGTCACTTCATGTTTCCTATCTCTATTCTAAATAACTTTCATTTTATTGAATTCAATTTATTCTTGTTCAATTTCTTCGTCACTTTAGGTGTAATGTCTCCTTTCCATCTTTTAACTTGTTCCCTAAAATTTGAATGCCTCTTCATTAATGTAGTCATAATACTGTCTAACATGCTAATGATATGGTGATCTCTAGCCACTAAAATTCAAGAGTTTACTTGCTCATATTATTGTCTAAAATTGGAAGATTTGGACTCATTTTGTAGCACCCCTTACCTTAGAATACATACCGGGATGTCTGGGGGTCATTCCAGTACATAACCTAAGACAACGGTATACTACGTTCAATCACTACATTCACTTAACATGGCATCATATCTTTACTCACTTATAAAGCATCATAAGAAAATCACAATATTTTAAAAACCAACTTTTTCCTCATTTCCTTTCATGAAAACCAAAGGTCTATAATATGTCTTGCAACATTCCTTACCTGAACATCATCATAGCCTAATACAAAAGTGCTACATGAAGGAGGAAATACACAAAATCTATCTAAGCTATCCAAAACACAGCTGATTGACCTTTGAGCCATGACTTCTCTTCCCAAATCACAAGTTTATACTGCTTGTAGCGCCTCGCAATAGCTAGAGTCGTCTTTCGTTCCTGAAAAGTCAATGTTGCAATTTTGGTGAATTTTGCGAACTCAATGAGATAACCATCATCGATAGTTTACTTAATTCATGCATCACATCAACACATATAACATATATTTCACATCTTTACATTTTTGCATAATTGAACACATCTCACATTTTCACTTAAGAGCAAACCAATTTGGCATTTCAAACAATCAACATGCTTATTAAAATGCTCATGTGACTCATTTTCAATTATTACGTTGTTGTGACCAAATGCCTAAACTGTCTCATATATATTGTGGACATCTGACTCATTTTAGTACTATCCCATATTCATTGTAGATACCAGGCTCATTAAACGTTGAGCCTGAGGCTCTGATGCACATAACTAAGCTTAAAATTCTTTTCGCATTGGCCACTCAGGTCATAATTCTCATTACCTGATCATGCATTTATGTATAGAATGCATTTTTCGCAATCAATTATATCATAAGCATTTAGTCCGTCGCATTCACATTCAAGTAGCACTTCAATATCTTAATCAAATATCATAGTCATCGGACCTTCATTGTCCGGAATCTAACAATCAAGACACATTCATTCAACAATTCAAACATAATATATAACAAATATTTAATTGAGTGAGATCGTCTAGGTTACTCATAGGTTGCTCCCGAAGCTAATGCCTGGAAGTTCTGGCAACGTCTAGAGGTTGACATTCCAGTTGCTCCTCTATAACAAATAACATACACATATATCACAATTTGCACAATTAAAAGTGTTTAACAATGCACATGTATGTAATGAAATATGTACGATACATGTTCATGACAATCTCGGGTATCTTTCCATCAATTTCTTCATAAAATCAATCCCATAACAAAACTCACCTAAGTATAATTTATACTTAGGTTTATGCCTCAATGAAACCATTGAAATCACAATTCATTTCTCATTGTATCGCTTTCAGATTATTCCCAAAAACTAACTTTCTGGTCTACTTTTCTTAATCATTTCGACAATGAAAAAGAAGTAATTTGGCAATACTCTCTTCTAGAAAATTGTTCTCCCATTTCTTAAGTTTCTAATGACATTAAAATCATTCAATTTAGTTTACAAATCTGAAAATTATTCTCCCAAATTTTTGGATTGTTCTCATTCTAAAACAGTACACTAGATTCAATTTATATCCATAAATTGAAAGTCTTAGAGTCTGAATTTCCATTCAACTTCTTCATATGATTTGTAGCCCTATATCTCTAGTTTACGTAAAATTAAAGAGACTCTCATTTTGACATCTATAGAAGAAGTTATGACTAAAAGAAACAGGATTGTTTAGTTTGCAAACCTCTCTTGAGTGTTTAGATCAAAAATCAAGTCATGGCTACTATTGGAAAGCACAGTAACTTGATGTGACAAATAAACATCAGCCTAGCAATTAAACTCATGGCGGTGATGGATAAAAATCATGGGTGTGCGTGAGTCATAGGTGTGAGGGTGAGAAGTCATAGGCGTGAGAGATAAAGACAAAGATTGGGTGAAAGCATACTAGTCAGACCCATCTACATTTATCACTCAATCTCTCTCAATTCAGTTTAGATGGCTATGATTTTTGGTGGAGAGGTAGAGCAATGTCTTACGAGTCCAATGGTCTAAGTCTCATCTCATTTGGAGGTTGAACGAAGAAGATATTGCTAAAAATCCATCAGATATTCATCACCCCTGAAAGCTTCAAAGTCGCTATCGTGCAATTGCACGCTAGCGGCTTTCTCTATTCGACCTCAAAAGTTGCTATCATGCATTTGCACGATAGCGACATTCACTTATAAGTCACCAAAGTCGCTATCATGCATTTGCATGATAACGACTTTTACCATTCAATCCGAGTCGCATACCCAACTTCCAGCTTCCATAACTTCTGATCCAAAACTCGAAAAATTGAAAACTTTATATCAATGGAAATCTAAAAGAAATATCTACAACTTTCATGAGACAATTTTGTCAAAATCTTCCTAAATCAATACAGTTTAATCAAGGAAGTTTAGATCAAAATTTTGCCTTTCTAATCTCTCTTCTTTGTTTCATTCTCAACCAACTTCTCTAAGATGTCTTCCATCACTAATCCAACATTTCCATTTTCATTCCTAGACTTCCTACTCCTTCTCCCTTCAAATCAATACAACAAATTCACACTACCCCTAAATATGCAAGTTTAGTCAAATTCCATCGAAAGCCAAAAATTAGTAATTTATCCTATTTATGTTCTGCCATATGCCTTTCACCATTCTCTGTATTTCAACTTTTGTACACATTCTCTACTTTTTCTCTCAACTTTCATTTATACACTCATTCTCATCTCAGACCATCATTTTACAACTATTCTTCAACTCTAACATCATTCTTTTGGTCATCTCTAAAACACTCACATATTCATGTACACACCTACATACATGTATATTCACAGTGAAGAGAAACAGAGCATGTTTGAACATCATAATTTTATAAATTTTCACACTAATCCCATACACCATTTCATTGCTCTTTCTAACTCCAAATATCATTTCTACATTACTAGATCATAAATAACCTTCAAATACTAAATAACATTTTATCCAGATTTTTCATCCTATTAGCATAGTGTTCATGAAGATGTAAGTAAATGCTATGATCATGCAAATGACAGTAATTTCATCAATTTTGTTTCATAAATCCACAACTCTAAAGGATTTACTCAATACTTGTTAAAATTCCAAGATCCTCAACTATCTCAAAGCCCTAACTCCATGTAAATTCACGTATACCACTATATAAATTGACCAGCTTCAGTTTTTTCTTAGGACAAAAGAAACAAATAGCAAAGTGGGAGTGGTATAGGATAAGGAAACACAAAATTAACTCTTGGAGGATATTTGATGAAAAACTCTATGTGTTGGAAGAAACTTGAAGAAGGTGGCTACGAAGAAAGTAACTAGGACATAGTACTAAGTCTTTTAACTCCCAAAGAACATAACTTACTTTCTAACAAAACTATAAAAAGCAACTTAACTAAGTCAGTGACACTTGTCACCATGTAATATATAAGGCTCTAACTAAGTTCCTTTTGAACTAATCCCTTTAACTTCCTCCTTACATTACAATTATCTCCAATATCATTAAATTCCTATTCCTATTTTCCATAATAATCCAAAAATTTTGAAATTATTCATAAAATTCACCAAAATTAAAAATATAACAATCACACTAACCAATAAAATTTCCAACACAATAAATTCAAAATTCCCAATAATATCACATCTCAATTCAATTATACCTAGAATTATTCATGAATGCATGTACAATTATTTTCATGTGCAAGATTTCACTATTCATATGTATGTATATGACATATTATGCATGAGCATGAAAAATATATTTTTAATCTCTCATTAATCACTCATATTTACTATTCTAGACTCCCTACAAGTAATGGGATGTTACATGTTTCTTTAGAACGCCCTACTTTAAGTTTCTTTGGGATATTTAAACAAGTCCTATACACCTCTAGGTATAGTTTTGTTTAAGTTGACAAGCTTATTATCAAATTATTATGAAAATATGTCCACATACAATTTTATAATACATTTTAAAGATCATTTCTCTTTCATTTGCCATCTAATTGTAATATGCATGCCTTTCACACATCTTGTGTGTAGTTGAGGGAAATACAACATTCTTGGCTCCCATGAGTCTCTACAAATTAAATACAATAAGTTAGAAGAGTTCATAGAAGCAAATACATGTATAAATTTCTCTTAGTTGGATATTGTGCCTTTTGTATATTTGATATCATTATGATTCCTTCACCATCTTCAAGTTCTAAGACAATGGCTAACTGCTCAATAAACCATATCCAATTCTTAGGATTCTCCACCTCAACAATTGCCCACACAATAGGATATATCGTTGGTTTCCTTCACTTCCCACGACATTTAGAAGTTATCCCTAGTACTTTGTCTTTAAAAAACATCTGTCCATATTGATTATAAGTCGCAGATTCTTCCTCTCCTTCTTCATAGCACCAAAATAAATTTACATCCTCTTAAACACAAACTTATCTTTAGATCTTCTAAGTTGAAGCTCAATTATAGAGCATGAATTCATTTCTTTCAGCTCAGTAATATAACCATCAAGCTTTTCATATTCATTATACTACTCTTTTAACTTTTCTTTAAGATCCTTCCTTGTTTGCATACTCGCATATACTAGAATCAACTGATAAATTTAGTTTCTCCATGTATTCTTCTACCATTTTTTAAATTTAATTCTTGTAATATCTAGGATTTTTCTTTGAAATGTCTTTGATATGTGCTTAATTGATTGTATAATTATTCGATAATACTTAGTGATTAATGACATAAACTTGTTTAAGATACTCAATTTGACTCATATGTAGTTTTAGGCACAATTTGGAAGTAAAGGAGTTAAAGCGATTTGAAAGCATAATATTTGGATCGTTTTTCGAAGAATCATACTCACTTGTCTTCATGGAACAAGAAGAAATAGATTAAAGCAAGAAGAAGACAAGAAATTACCAAGAAAGATGAAGAAATATGTTGTAAACATCAATTAGAAAAAGGTCGAAAAATTGTACAGTCATGAGATCACGACTATGACAATTAAAATGTTAAAGTCGTGACATGAATGAGAAGAAATGGAGACACCTCACCATTTTGAACATAGGTTCTCATATAAAAGCAAATAGATGGTGACGACAAAGGAGGTGTTTTTCATTAGGGAATAAACATGAGAAACGGGACAGTTGTCCTTTTCATGGTAGCTGTCCCATTTAACCCTACATTCTTCATATAAAAACAATGGCATGTGTGATAGCAAAGGGTGACACTTGGAGAATAAAATAAGTTGTGTGTTGGCTACAGCTGGACGAGAGGAGAGTGGATAACCAAAGAGAGGAAAGGGCTGTAACAAAAGAGAGTGGTGATCGGACAAGAAATAAGATGACAGCTCTCGTTACTAAGTCCTTTTCAGTTTTCCAAGTGTGGAGGGTTGGAGAATAGGTGACAGCCGGAGCAAAACACATTTGAGGGTTGAAACAAAAACATTAGTAGAGGCTGAATCAAAACGTGCATGAGTGGAGGCTAAAGCAAAATGTTAGTGAGGGTTGAAACAAAAATGTGAGTAGAGGTTGAATGAAAACGTGAGTGGGAAGACCTGATCCTTCTTCATTTTTATGATATAAAAATTATCTTCGTGAGGGCTGGAGCTATGAGAGAGGAAAAACCTGATCCTTCTTCACTTATTCAGCTTTGATCTTCAAGAAAGGGAGTGGATAACAACTAATTCTTCTTCTTCATTATAGGAGATTGTAAATGAAATTGTGCAGAAAAATGATTAGAACTGATTCCTCTTTAATTCTGGTCGATTTGTGATAATGATAAAGACATTCTTGGCTGATTCTTAGAGCTTGATGAAGAAAATGGAGGGTTAACCCACTCAATGCCAATTTGGAGGTGCAATTGACGTTAAGGAGCACATTTAAGCATACGTCATTGTGTGTTATTTTCTTTCCCTTTTTTTTGGACTGATGACGTTATCTTGAGATTAATGATTAGGTGTGTAAGAATGCATTTAATGCTCTATTGAATCGTTTTTCATGAAAACCCATTGCTAGAATTTGAATACAATACGTAATAGTCATGTTCGAAGTCGTATATTGCAACTAATAATATTAAATCATTAGGGATAACGTAACATAAGTTAAATAATTCGAGCTTGTCTGATTATTGCTTAGATTGGTCCATTTTCTCACTTGTAATGCAACTGTCTGAATAAACTTACAGAGTTTTTTCTAAGTTTCTTGATAGTTAAGGTTAATTAACGAGCTCTTCTTAATTAATTATGACCTAAGAAAAAGTCAAGATTAACAGAGCTTGTTGTTAATTCACGATCAATAGTCTAAAGACAGGTGTGAAGACTATGATTCAATAACATATGTGAAATTGTGCTTAGGCCAAGATTAAACCAAAGAACTGGATTTCAACCCATTAATCAATTTTATCACTTTGTTGTTGTTTAGATTGAGTTGCTTTTGCATATTCAATTTCATGTTGTTTTCTAATTTGTATTGAACTAAACCCCCAGTTTTATATATACATAGAATTTAGGAAAGTAATTAGATTTAATCTCTGGTTTACATCATACCAACACCAATATTGCCTCTCTAATCAACAACAACCTCATTTTTATTCTAGTTATCATATTTCATTAAAATTGGTATGAATGGTGTTGGTTCATCAACATGATTCAAATAAATAACAACAATAACAATTTAATGAAATCTAATGCACTTTGATTAGACTCTAGCCTCATCAAGCCATCATCTAACCCCTTCTTAGGAATCAAATGTTATGTACTAACAATATTTATATATCCTAATATAAACACATAATCTGAGTTCAGGTTATCAAAAGTTTTCGATGCCTTACATACTTTAGTGTACCTTCTTGAGTAAAATGTCCACCACCAAATAACCCTATACTAGCCTTTCCATTTACTACTATGCTATATAGATAAATGAAAAAAAATCAATCCATAATATTAAAAATTAGTATATGTATAAAAGAACATATTGATCTAAAAGTATTCATCAAGCATGTTGAAAGAAAACAACATTGTTCATAATATAATCATTCATGTGAACTCTTATTTATTAATGCTAATATATAATGACGCTCAATATATTAATGCCAATTACAAATTGATCCTAAAAGTCCCAAGTCAATATGTAATATAGGTTGAAAATCCCAAGTCAATTTGTAACAAATCCAAGAATAATGGTCCTAAAAATTTTGGCTATAAAAAGGTTGAAAATTTGTACTTTTTAAAGTTTGAAAATTGATGAACTAAAGCTAAACATTACCACTTGTCTTAGCATACATTTTCTCTTTATTGCACAAAAAATCCCATTCAACTTAATAAAGGAATTTAATAAATAACTATATCAATAGTATTTAATTACAACTTAGTAAATACCATACCAATACTAGTGGCCTGTAATAATCTAACATTCAAGAGCAACCTATATGAACAGATTACAACGACACTTCTCTTCTTCTAAAATTGAAGCTTGATGGTAGGATAATAAGTAGCCAGTGTATTAACAAATCCAAATGAAATGATCCTAAAAATATAGTTATACGAAATTAAGTAGTTGTATATCACACAAACAAAATTTCTAATTTGTAGCAAAAAATTATTCATGTGTGGAATTTCTAACTCAATTAACCATTATTTCTAATTTTATGGGAAAAAGATATATTTGTGTATAAATAAAACTCTATTTGAATGAATTGAAATTGAAGATGGAGGGAATTTTGTTGGTTGATAACGTGAAAAAGAAATGATCAAATTGAGAGACAAAAGAGGATTCAAATATTAGGAGTCAATTTGGGTTAACGAAAACAATGATTGAAGAAAAAGGATTCGAAAATTGAGTTTGTTTAATCCTTTCCAAATTGTTGGTTTTTTTTTTCAACATATGATGCACCAATTGTCGTATAATTAGGGATGCTAATAAATTGAGCCAAGTCTGAATTTATTAGATGATCCGTGGGCTAAAATCAGGTTAAAATAGGACAGGTCAAAATTGACATTTCTATAACATTTTAATTAACATAATCTTTTATAATAAAGAAACCACTAATAAAAATATGAGAAAATTATCATTTATAAGTGACTTGTTACTTAAATATTTTGTGAAAACGTTAGGAGAAAAATTGTATTTTATCTAAAATTAATAAAAATTATTTTTAATAAATTTAAAATTTGAATATTCTTTTATTATTTTTAATCATTTTAATTAAATTTTAAAATTTTAAACTTTAAATATAAATTAATCATTGATAATTGATAGAGGTTACGAAATATAAAGTCTAGCCTTCAATAGTAGGAAAATCATCGATTAACTTGTAAAGATTTTCATATTGAAATTGTGTGCTTTTCTTTTTCTTTTTCCCTTTTAAATAACATTGCAGATAGGTTTTTAGTTCAGAGCTCGTTTGATTTCATTTCTACTTTTAGTTGTAGTTTTTATTTTTCATATTTTTAAATTATATTTTTTAAATAAAAATAAATTTTTATTTAGTTGTTTATGTTAAAGTAATTACAGTTTTGTTCCATATAATAATTAAAGATTATATAAAATTTAAAAATGAATTATTTTTATAAATTTTATTTTTAAAATTAATATTTAATTAATTTAATGATAAAATTAATTAAATTATTTACTATTTTATTAATAATTAAATAATATATATTGTTTGATAATAAATTAGATTATAAAAAGGAAAAAAAAGAAAACAACATTGACTTTTATGATTTTTATAAATTTATAAAAATTGAAAGCAATTTTAAAAAAATAAAACTTCAAAAAAATGGAAACAATCCCTTGCCCTTTCTCTCATCACAGTTTCAGATTTGGACTGCCGATAAACGAAATCGTGGGAATTAGGGTTCGTTGCTGAGTCTGGGGATAATGGATTCGGTAAATGGGTCTGAATCCGAAACTCAACAACTTACACTAGACGTCGAAATCGAATCATTTTTTGAATCAGCTCCGCCTCTTAAAGACAGTGCTGGTGTCCAGAAGAAGCTACATGACTTCATCAAATTCAATTCTTCTCCTCCAGGCAAGTTCAGTGATGTTGGAAGATTTTTCAGTTGTTTGGGGTATACTCTAATGAGCTATTCGATTTGTATCTTAAGGATGTGAAAGTGGTCGGAGGGTTGTATGTGTGACTTGTGGTGGTACCACCGTTCCGTTGGAGCAACGTTGTGTCCGCTACATCGATAATTTCAGTTCAGGCCATAGAGGAGCTGCGTCCACTGAGTATTTACTTTATATACAAGCTTCTTTCTTTTGCGAGTCTTGTTGTTTTGTTTTGATATCGTGTAGAATATTAACCTCTTAGGTACTTTATCAAGGCTGGGTATGCAGTTGTATACTTGCATAGGAGGTGAGTTCTTATATTTCCATGATGTTAGTTGACCTCTGATGTAGCCTTTATAGTTTATAAGTAAGATATACTATTCTTCATACGAGTAAAAAGCGGGTTTTGCAGGAAGATGAAGGATTTATCCACATCAGTTTTAAAACCAGTTGTTTTTGACAATGTATTGCGGCTTGTGCAGAGAAACTTGCCAGCCATATTGCCGATATCTTCCGGAGGACCCTTTCCTTGAATGTTTTGAGTTCAATAAAGAATCCAGCATACAAGGTTTTTGGTGTCTATTGGCTGTACATAAGACTTCAGTTTAAATTTTTTTTCTTGCTGCATGCACATTGCTACATTATATTTCTTGTGACAATTGCCTGTATGCAATGCAACCCATAATCTTGAAATTTTTTTCATTCTGATTTCTTATGTTGTTTCTAAGGTCGTTATATTGCTTGATCCTGTTTGTTGTTTGTATGATCTCTCATAGTGCTAGCTTAGAACTTTGTCTTGGGATAATGCATGTTTCTTTATCTTTTTTCTTGTGTTTCTAGAGGATTCATCCCCAATTTTTCTCAATTATATTTAAGTAAATTGTTTCAACAACTGATTGCTGCTGTTTTGCTAACCAAATTTTGTGCAACATTTCAGTGCAGCCATCATACACTGAAGCAGTGCGGAGGGCCATTGGTGATCATCATGCTGTATGAACCATCTATAACTTATTTGTGTTTTGTAGTCTAGAATTTCATCTTTTTATCTTTTGCATCTACTTTTATTGTAATGCAATGAGCAGTGTTTGTATAAACTTAAACAGTTTGTTAATGGAGGCTTATTTCATATTTCAGGCCGTTGCAGAAGGTCGCTTGTTGAAGATTCCGTTTACAACCATATTTGAGTATCTTCAGGTCAGCTTCACTCAGCTTTGTCTGTACTTTACTAAATGCTAGTGCAATAACCCCTTCTTGGTGATATTCCAGTCATGGAAGTGTCACATTAAGTCATGACTCATGTTTGCCTTCTTTTCGTATAACAAATTTTTCTATTGCATGACAAATGTTGTCTTGACACTAGTTGGATGAATGGAGAGTTTTATTTGTTTAATACTTAAATGGCAGACAACTCAGTGCAATCCAAGAGTAACTGATACAAGTCATGCTGCCTGTAACACTTTCTTTCTTATTCAAATTGATGCATCGTTAATATTTGGGATATGACAAGTCCTTCATGAAGTAGGTGTTGTTAATGCTAGCAGTTATTGAAGACTGAACATTCAATTATAGTTCTTCAATGGGAATAACAGCCTTTAAAACCTTTTATATTGCTGGCTTGATAAGTAATGTTGGAGCCTTGTCTTCATCATATAAGTTGATTGGTTGTTTTCTGAATTCTTGTACTGTTTATATGTGATTTTCTTATGCTATTTGATGATGTCACCTCCCAGCTTTCTTTCAGAGAAAGCTGTTTATTTAATTTGTTGTCTGTTTTCTGTCATCTTTTATGTGTCTCTTCATATTTGCATATGTATACAAGGTTTGAACTTTTATATTGAATGTTGCAGATGTTACGAATAATTGCAATGTCCATGAAAGTTTTGGGGTCACATGCCATGTTTTATCTTGCTGCTGCAGTTTCTGACTTCTATGTCCCATGGAAAAGCTTGGTAATTATTTTTATACGCAAAATAATTGTCCGTATGTCCTTTTAAGCTGAATTGGTTTCTCAGACAATAACTTAAAGTGTTTGTGAAAATCCTATGGAAATTGCATTGTACAAGAGCATGTCCACTCCTAGTAAAGTATCGTGTGACTTCTTATGATTTTGTAATACAAATATCTATGGTAGGGTAATGATTCTTAACCGTGTAGAAGCTCAATAATAGAACAAAAAGGGAAAACTTCGTGTGAGGTAGTTTAAAAAATTGTAATTCTTCGTTTCCTTTTAATCTCATCTTCACTTTAATTTAATTATCCACCTTACCAGAGATGAAATGAGAAAAAAAAAAAACATCTATTCAGCATTTATAGATGTATACTGATATTGTGCCATCATATTCTTTGTAAGTTGCTCAGGCAAATCAAAATAAGAAAGACCTAGATGCTATTTAGAATATCTTCCAATGTTTGATTATTGTTTGGATGGTACAGCATGACCTTTTCCTTCTGGTTCAACAATATCCTGTTGAGAATCCTATTCTGGAAAGCACATTGATTATAGTCCTCCTTCTCTTGTTAGAGAGTATGAATTGAAATTAGCGTGAATTAATATGGGATTCCTAATTTCTTGGATTTTTGTTGGAAAGGAAATTCTCTCATCATGTATTTCCTTTGTTCGGCTATAGACTGTTTATTCATTTGTGAGGTGATTGATGAATCTCAATTAGTTATTGATCGTTCCATACATTTTCAGGCAGAGCACAAGATTCAGTCAGCCTCTGGCTCACTTGACATGCGACTTGCTCAAGTGCCGAAAATGCTCTCAGTCCTAAGGAAAGAATGGGCTCCTTTAGCCTTTTGCATATCATTCAAGGTTAGTTTTTGTATCAACATCTTATTTCCATGAAGATTGAGAGAATTTTGACCAAATCCTTGGAAGGGTTTTTCATTGATAAGTGATACTGTTGCATCTGCTCTAAATGATATGTAAATTCTGTAGAGATGTATTTGGATTGATATCAATAACCAACGATTATAAACATAGGTTTCCGATATATCATAAAGTCAGTTATGGGATCCTGAATTTATGTATATAATTTCAGTAGCATGCATAGTAAGGAATTTTTTCTTCCATCATAATGGAAGAAAACAATTGGACCTTTTATCTTGTTATATATCCGAACAAAAAGAATTAGGATTTCTTCCTATCCTTCTGTTTTGATAATGAGGTCGTTACTCGATGGTGAAAAAGTTGTGTCTTGTTAAAAAGAAATTCAGCTCATTATCATAAGGAATTTTGTTCACTATGAATCATCAATTGACGTTTTCATTGCATAACCTGGACAGCTTGAGACAGATTCTAAGATTCTTCTTGAGAAGGCTGATATGGCTCTTAAAAAGTACAAGATGCATATGGTAGTTGCAAATGAGCTCTTGACTCGCAAAGAGGAGGTGACAATAGTTACAAACAACGGAAACATACCAGTACACCGTGACAAGACTCAGCCTTGTTCAGACGTGGAACAGCCCCTAGTTGAAATCCTTGTGCACAAGCATTCAGCTTACGTAGATGATTCTGATACATGATATTTAACCCCAACTTTTTCATACGAGTGACAGTGGAAATTTGCTGATTATGTGGGAAAAAAAGAAGACACGTGTTTGGAGAATAAAATTGTCCATACTATATAGGAGCTCTTAAAAGATAAACTTATTATTTGACATTGTAATATAATGTATTAATGATCTCCTTAATATTTAGTTATCCCGATGTATCTCACTTTTATGGCACCATGGGTAGGAAAAATGGAGTCTATGTGCTTATAAATAGCTCAATCATTTGCCACTCCATTTCTTAGTCTGAAAGTTTACAAGTGGAGCAGTCATCTGGTGCAAGGTATTTCCGATGCATTTAATCTTCTTGGATCATTCATGGCCAAATTAAAGAGCGGGTGAAAGTCGGAACAGCCTAAAGCATTAAGTCGTTGTTTGGGTCAATCGTGGCCAACTGAAGAGTGATATGGAGTCTGAAAAAGAGACAAGTCAATTACTCGTTGTTTCTTATTTAGTTTTTAATTTATTAATTTAATCTTTAGATTTGTTATTTATTTCATATTAATATTATCATTAACACTTGTTAAATCAAATTATATGTGACATTGAAATTGGATATACATATCATTTTTACCTGTATTGTTAATTTTATATTTTATTGATATCAACGAAAAGTATAATTAATAAAGTTTAAAGAGATTGAAATAGAAAAAGGATAGATTAAAAGAGTAAAAATATGTTCGTCCCGTATGAAAGATGACGGTAATTCGATATTGCTTTCAAGAGATCATATTCAGTAACAATAAAGAATAAGCTTTGGCAATTAATTTTAAGTTACGAGTTCAAATAGACTTAAATTTGATAAGGTCACTGCTGAATAGTTTCATAATCAGAACTTGGAAAATTGACCATGGAGTTTTGTTCGTTTAAAATGCTTAGATTTGGCGAATGCTACCAAGTAAAGAGATTCATTCAAGAGTAGGAAGAGTCGATTATGACAATTATTCTCTAGATCATAGTTATTATTTTTTAAGTATATATTGATAAATTTTTTAGTATGCATGATAATTTATAAATTATACATTTAAGATGAACTACTATTTTAAAATGAAGTGATAGAATTAATTTAATCAATATTTATAAATTTTAATATACATTTATCTTTGATTAATCATTTCCTTAAATTACCGAATTGCGGGGACTTGTTTTATTAATTTAATCTTCTAGTAATTTATAAAGTGTACATAAAAAAATAATAGTTATAAATTTCACTATTATAAAAAAATTACTTCCAATTTTACTAGAAAAGAACTATAAAGTGTTGTTTCATGCCCCTCACCAAAATCATCTACAAGTAAAACCTCTATAAATTAATATTGTTGGGATCATGATATTTATTATTTTATAGAGATATTAATTAACCGATAAATTAATATTTATTAATTTAAAGAGATTTTTATAATTGATTGAAGTTAAATTTTGATTACATAAAAAAACATTGTATCTTAGAAAAAGTTATGTTTCATATTAATTGCATAGATCTAAAACATAGATTCATTGTGCATAATATTAATGAAAACTAATAAATAATGTTCATTGTTTCTTAATAATTAAGTATTATTTATTATATTTTTACTAAAAACATTCAATGTACATATGTACGTATGATGGAAATAGAAAATATTTTATAAACAAGAAAGAAAATTTCTTGAAATCACACCCAACAATAGCTCCTCATGTAAAAGGTGTCACGAAATCAATAATGAGGAATCAAATATGCAAAGAATTATGTGAGTACAAGAGAGATCATTCGACATGCACGAGAGTTAAATTTTAAGAAAAAAACAAACAACACTAGAATCATATTTTACTAAATTGTCTTATGTAGTTATATTTGTGTAAGTTTATATAATTATTAATTTATGATATTAATGGGACCCTATATTTATATAAGGATATTTTGAAAATATATTATCTTATTATCTTATCGAAATTTGTTAAATTTTCAACTGATCCAAGTTGAGACCAGAGAAAAATATTATCTTAGAGAGTTTATTAATTTAACGAGTAACAATTTAAAGAGATTCTACTGTACTTGGCTGAATTACGCTGAACTATGCAGATAACATACAGAGGCTTAAAGGTCAGAATTGATGCAGTTGCTACATTTGTGCCAATTATCCTAGCAGAAAGCTCTCAACGACCTTGTCTGCCATAGTTTGATAGAAGGACTATAGACAAAAATATTAAAGGAAGACATAGTATTGATATCCTCTTTTCTCGGCGCACGTGGAAGCAAGACAAAAAGCTTATTAGTTAACGTCGGAGTCAGTGAAATCACAATTTTCCTTTACATAGTTGACAATGTTTTCTAAGCAAAGAGATTGTCCAACATCATCCTGCTATTATGATATTAGCGCCACGTTTGACAAATTTGTCTCGATGTGCTCTTGTTAACCTGTAACTAAGAGTCCAGATCTCCTGTCTAATATTATAGTGTCTTATTCTATCTAATGAATCTCAGCCATTTATTTATATAGGTCTCACGTAAATTATGTGTGGATCCCGCGTAGGTCCTGCAAAATAATGACTGAGATTTCATGGAACAGAATAAGACAGAGTAATATTGGACAGAAAATCTTGGCTCTGTAACCAACGGCTACAAAGCAGAAGAACAACTTAGAGGTGTACTAAGACTAACCTTCAGGGAGAAGCGAGTGTAGTAAACAGTTCAATCAAAAGGGTAACTTCTACCTTGTTGGAAAATCAGGACGTAATGTTTTGGCTGGAGGAACTCAACTCATGTACTATATTACTTGAATTTGTACAAATCTTAGGAGAATTGTTAGATAAATAGCAATGTAGATCGACTCAAAAGTTTTTGGCTTGAAATTCTTACAAAAAAACAAAGTGTTTTATGAGATTTTAAATAAATAAATCTATAATAAACCAACCCATGCACCTTTGATTTTTTATTAACCTTTGTAGGGGATGCCTTATGTCATATCTTGATTGGACCAGGCAATCACCAACCGTAAGAAATTAACGAAGAAAGAATAGTCCAACCACCAATGTTATTTTTTGTGTATGTTTCATTCTCATTCTAGCATGTATCTCTTTTTCCTAATAAATCATGATGTAACCTCTTGTATGTTAAGTATATTGTCACCAAAGTCGTGGTGCATGTTATTTGGTATTGACTTCTTTGTGTTATTCAGATAATTTTCTCTTCGATCTCGGGTCATTTGAATAAGTGCAAATGCTTGTGATTCCATGTGTAGCAAGCAATTGATCAGCAACTTGTCACCCAAAACATTCAACACACGATTTAATATTATGTGATAAGCGCTTGTCTTCACTCTTTCCAAGATCGGTATGAACACTCCTGGCATAAGTAATCCGTTTCTAAAATATTAAGTGCAATGAGGTATAATATTGCTTCAATCTACGTAAATCCTAGAAATATAGTTTCTTTCTTTTTGTTAAAAGAACTTGAATTCTGTGAAGGAGAATGTGTGTGCATAATGCATGTCAGTTGAATAATGATATTATGAAAGGAGATCTAAGTAGAAGGAAGAGAAGTTCTCAATTTTATGAATCTAACTCAGAAATTTGTTAAGAAATCTTATACACTGGGTATAAATGTAAGAGTTAATTAGGTTAGTAACACACATATAGTGTATTTGATGAGTACGGTCCACCCTTCTTGTTAGGCTAAAGAAAACAACACGGATAAATTTATCAGTCTTCTTTAGTTTAAACTAGAGATATTTATAACCCCAAGACGCAGATGAGTTGGTAAGGGGCTCTCCTGACTTAAAATGAGGTCACGGGTTCGTACCGTCCTCATGTATGCAGCCGTTTAAAATTTGGGGCCAGAGCTTTGCTTCCCGCAAGAGACCTACCCGGCTCAAGCGGGGATTAGTCTGGGTGTAGATGACTTAAAGGTACCTTCCCATAATTGGAATCCTCCTAAAACACCTCGTGAGCAACAAAAAAAAAACTAGAGATATCTATTGAGACACGAGGGATCAAATACATACTTTTAACGTAACCTATAATGTGTTGTACATCATGAAAAGACACAACTGGCTGCAAAGTACAATCTAGATCAAGATGTTGTTCTTCTGCAAAGGTTAATATGTTGCTTTAATAATAATAATAATAATAATAATAATAACAACAACAATAATAATAACAACAACAACAACAACAACAACAAGAATAAGAACAAGAACAACAACAACAACAACAACAACAATAATAACAACAACAACTATATACCTTTTTCAAAGTTTCAAGTTGTATTAGACAAATACTATAGTATTTAACCTCTTTTATTTTAATCTATTTTATTTTTTGAATGGATGAACCCAAATATGTTCAAATTCCTTTCACACATAGTTGCATCACACATTGGCTAAGAATTTAAATTGCAAACCTTTAGTAATTTAAGAATACCACTTTCTAAATAGGGCTCATTATGCAACTGTATGATAACAAAAGTAACTTCATGAACAAAATAAAATGATAATTTTTTTTAAAATAAGTAGCACAAGTGAAGAAATATATACCTAGATTAAGTTTTTTCTTTGATAAATTATAATGAGCTTCCCAAAATTACCACAAGTATCCTTGTATTCCTC
>JANVCQ010000004.1:30828197-30838832 GCA_025531925.1 Erythroxylum plowmanianum
GCTAGAATAACCAAAACCTTAACTTAGAAATCCCAAAATCCATTTGATTTCACCTTTCTCTTCTTTCTTCCTTCAATTCCAACACAAACCCTAACCTCCATTTTATCCCCTTTTTGAATCTAGCATAAACAAAGATGTAACTTACCTCTAACAAGTGGATTTCTCTTCTTTTTTTTCTTCTTTCTTCTTCCCTCTAAGCTTCCATGATTCTTCACTTTCTTCTTCCCTCTATGCATCGTTTTGTTCTTCTCCTTTGTAACATACACGACACTTCTCCTCTCCTTCTTTCTAATTCATTAATTTAAACCATCAAAAGCCTATTCCTCCCAAAAATGCCCTTCACTTACAAGGACTTTCCCATTTTTCCCTTATTTTGTCTCATATGGCTCTACACTTACAAGCCTACTACAAATTAATCTAACTTAATCCTAACCCTTCATTCTAATTTCAATTTTCTAATTCCCATTCATACTTGCTAATTTCAAGACTCAACTAGTATATATATATATATATATATATATAAATAAATAAAACAATTAAGACAAAAATAAAGAATAAATAAAGTAAACAAATAAATAAATAAATCAATAAAAAAATTCGGGGCCCAACATCCTGAACCTTTATACATACAAATATACAATGTATTTACTACTTAAACATGTATCTCATATTCATACACCATCGTAACCAAATTCATCCCTAATCAATCATCATAAATGTTATTCTAACATATGTTATGTGCAATGTTTACATCTTTTTCTTCCTAATTATCCTTTATGAACAAGTTGTCTTCATTTAATCATAACTCTCCCTAAAAAGTTCCAAATGCCATGATTCTTATGGCCCCTGAAACTAGACTTCCATAAGTCTTATTATATCTAAAAATGGCACAAACAACATCTCCCTTTAAAATATAATCTCCATCCAAATTATGTCATATTTCTGGTAAGAAATAGACTAGCAACCAATAATAAAACCTCAATAAATCATTATCAATATATCTCCTAACAAAAATGTTTCATAGAAGCATTAATAAGATATCATTAATAAGATATCAATAATACAAGGTTCCTGATAGGTGTCTATCACAGGCAGTATTAGGGAAACAAATATAACTCGAACTCTAGTCACTATTTTGTCAAGACATTTTCACAGAGGTCGAGTTAAGCCCTATATCTACAACTTTCATTCTTTGAGTTTCTTCAAACTCGTGCTTTAATGATATTAAAGATAGATCAAAACAGAAAGATGAAATTTAAAATAGAAATTCAACTTACCTTGATAACTTCTTTCCTTCTCCTCTTCTCTTCCTTTTTTCTTTCCTTCTCTTCTCATTTTTGTTTTTCTCTCTCTTATGGCTGACCTACACTCTCACTTTTATTGCCTTTTTCATCCATTTTCTTTAGAAAATTCAAGAAGGTCAAACTAATCCATATGTCACCATTTCATTGGTCCACATATCACCATTCTATCTGTACATATGTTATCCTTCTATTGGTCTATATGTGACTATTCTATTAGTCCATGTGTCACTTACTTTAGGCTCCACATGTCACTCATTTTAAGCCTCCATATGTCACTATTTGTAAGGCTATACATGTCACCAATTGTAAGGCTACACATATCACCAATTGTAAGGCCACATATGTCACCATTTGCAAAGCTACCCATGTCACCATTCTATTACTCCACATGTCACAAGTCTAACATGTCATTTGTCACAAACTTAAAGGGCCTCTTGTCACAACTATACTTAAGCCACTTGTCATCCATTTAACTGAGTCATTTGTCACTTATTCCTAATGCCATATGTCATCCATTCTCAAGCCACTTATCATCCATCAGTTTATGTTATTGGTAAATTGAAATGCAAAACATTGGGAATGCACATTCATATCACATTCATTTTTGTTCCATACCCTAAAATATGTCAATTGAGTGCATATACTATCTTGCAGTGTTTTCTAAATCATGATTCATATGTGGATAAGAATATTATGCATATGAATGAAATGCACCTCATAAATTCTTAAATCAAATAACTCATATAACTCAATATAATAGTTTAATCTCTTAACAATTTTAAGAGGCAGGATATTACACACAAACACAAACAAAACCCATAAACCATAAGCAAAACACAAAACTCACAATAAACACCCAAAGGTATCAATAAAACAAAGCACAAGGGGGGTTTGAAAATAGAAAAAGAAGAATAATACCAACAAAGGTAAAGATGCTTCCTCTATAGTGATGACCACATCACAAGAGACGAGCACAAGAGAAGGGATGATGCTTATTAGACTGTGAATGAAGAGGAATGTTGATAGATAAAATGAAAATGAAAAGAGGTTCATTTTCATGTTAATAGCCTAACAGAAAATGACGTCATTTATTGTTAAGGTAAACAATGTGATTTTCGATTAAGTTAGAAGAAATATTCCATTTGGTGGGGATTAAAAAGCCCGTTGCCAAACAGTTTTTCATTGCCATTTGGATTCACCTTTATCTAACATAATTATATATAATATATAAATTATATGTTGCAGCACAAAATTTTTAGATAATAAATAGATAATTGTTATTAAATAAAGTAATATAAATATTACATAAGTAAGATATGAGAAAATTTATATATAATTTAAGATTTCATAAATCATTATACTAATTATGATTATTATGTATACATTCATATAACATTATATTAACTACCATATACGATACTAATAATAATAGCAATTTAATTAAAAATAAATTGCAATATAGTAGAAAATGGAAATCAATAATAGATATTAATAAAATATTTTTAAAATAATATACAATCCTTGTCGTTAACATCATATAGTAATAAATACTATTCAAAATGACTTTAACAACTATTTCATTTCAAATATTACTATATGATGTTAATGACAAGGATTGTATAGCTGTAAAAATAAATTTAGTTAAGAAAATTGTCATTTTTACTTTTTATTAATCTTTTTAATATATATGATTTCATAACTTTAAGTGGTCTCACAAAATTGGATTTATTATCTATAATTTTTATCCTGATTTATGTTTTTGATATTTTATAAAAATTTTGCAAAATTTAAAAATCTATCAAAACTATAGTATTGGTGATAATTTTTTATTTTGGTAGGCACATGTTGGACATTTTGCGACGAATTGTGAATTCGTCATCAAATGTTTCAGCCTGTAAAAAAAATAAGTTGAGACGACATTGTTTATTTAACGACAAATGATGTCGTCTAGCATCTAGTTATTGAAACAAACTCTACCCCCTCTCCCACCTTGCCTCCTGAATTCTTTCAGCCTCTCCTCTCTCTTGCGCTATTTTTCTTCCCTTTTACTTCTCCTCATCCGTTCATCTTATTTCATCTAGTTGTCTTGGTTTTGTCCTCCATCGTCTCCCTATAATTGTACTTGAGCTAGTAAGTAGTTCTGGATTTGTTCAAGGTTTTTTCTTCTTCTTTCATTGTTGTTGTTAAATGTTATGTTGATCATAAATTTTGGGGTAAGTTGTTGAGTTATTTGAGTGCATTGAGACTATTAATGGTTGAATGGTTATTTGAATGTGATAATGTTAGTGAAGAAAGGGAAAAGACATAATTTTTGTTGTTAGTTTAGGTTGAATTTTAGCTACCTATAAGGTATTTGATGAAAGTCCTCTAATGTTTTGAGTATTCTATTTTGATAAGAAATAAATTACCTTTCCACGCATGCTTTGAGGCTTTTTTTAGTGTCTAAAACGTTCAAAAAATGTTAAATAATTGCATTGTTAATGTTATTTGATTTTTTCTATTTTTACTGTTCAAAACATTGAACTTTAGAGACAAAAGAACTTATGATACATATTTGAACTTCTTTTAATCAAGAAAACGTTATCCTTCTATTGATTTAAGTGTGTGACAATAAAAGGTAATTAAATTTAAAATTATATTCATTTTGTTGATTTATAACTTATATATGATCTAGAATTTTCTTACAAGTTTCAAACTTAATAATGAGTATCCTTAACATAATTATTAAAATTCTACTAAAGGGTGATACCAATATAGATCATATGTTATTGGCATTGTCATACATCAAGAAGTATCACATGATATCATCATCCATGCTATTTAGAAAATAACGTAAGGGAGTGCTTCTTTTTGCAGAAGCCATATGCCTCTTAGTTTTCTTATATTAGGTTATAGTTTATCAATAGGTAGCCATTATTTTTAAATGTATTTATTAATGATAGGCTACTAGTTATTTGTTCAAAAATTGTAGTTATAACTATTACATACAGTTTAAGTCCTAAGACCCAACTTTATGAACAAATGTATTATATTAAATACAAAATTGTCTTTTTTTCGGAGGCCATCTTTTGTGTATTAGAGCGTCGATAATCGTCCAACCTCATCCTTCTTCTTTGTAGTCTGTGTTTGTCTTTCCGTCTAGGTGAGTCATCTAACTAATGTCCACCATATTTTTGTTTTAATAGTAATGTGATTTTGTGTGAATGCAAAGGAGGTGTTGTTTTTGTGTTGTTGTTTGCAATATTCTTAGAATTATTGATGGTATTTAGACTAAAAACTTGTGATGCAACTCTATAAGGCTTATTCGTGAAATATTCCATAAGCCTAGGAGTCAATGCAACTTCATAAGGCTTATTAGTGAAATATTCCATAAGCCTAGGAGTCATAACAAGAAGTCCCTTTCTTGATTCAAAGGTGTAAACAATGCCACATACCTTAGTGTTTGTTTTAATTAAAGCTTAGTATATGAACTTAAATCAAAAAATTGAGAAGTAGTAACTTATATAGTAACGTAAAATTCATAATGATTTGAGGTATAATAAACCCATAGGATGATATATAGGCTGGAACCTATGATGCAGCTCCCATGAGGCTTATCAATGAAATATTCCACAAGCTTAGGAGTCACAACGAAAAGTCTCTTTCTCGATTCATAAGAATAAACAATGCCACATACCTTATTTTTTCTTTGAATTCAAACTTAGGTAATGAACTTATACTGATTATGTTATATAGAACGAGAATCACATTTAATAATTCAATTATTTACTTTTAATTGTATAGCTAGATTGATAAAACATGGATGTATTATCGAAAATTGTCCACTAAATACATGGAAGGAGTTAAGAGTTTCATGCAATTTGTAAAAGATCAAATAGGTGATGAATGTAGTATTCATTGTCCAAGCATTGATTGCTTAAATGTCTACTTTCAAAGTTAAGATGCGGTATAAAATTTGAGGCATAGATAAATTCTACATTCCATGGCTTTATCATGGCGAACGTAAGGAAGCAAGTTGTAGTAGAAGTGTTGGTACAAGTTACGATGATAGTAACAAAAATGATGTAGAAGATTGTGATATTAATGATGATGATGAAGATGGGATTGGCGAGATGTGATTATGGGAATTATATGGATATTATGAATGAAACTAGTATGCTTAACATAATTTGTTGTATTACAAATGATAATGTTAGGAAGTTATTAAAAGTTGCTCAAGAAGAATTATATCCAAGGTGCTCAAATTTCTCATAACTATCTTTTGTTATCAAATTGTTGCATTTAAAGGTGTATAATAAATGGAGTAACAAGTCTTTTGACATGTTAATTAACTTGCTCAATGATGCATTACCTGTCGGACACAAATTGGCCAAATTTTAAGATGATGCTAAGAAATTGCTAAGGGAACTTGGACTAGGAAATATATCAATACATGCTTGTAAGTATGAATGTGTTTTATTTTGGACAAACATTAAAGAGCTTAAGGAGTGTCCCATTTATGGTACATCAAGGTGGTGAGTGGATGATGGGAGAGGGAAAAAGATACTGAATAAAACCGTGAGATATTTTCGTACTAAACCAAGACTACAAAGACTTTTTATGTCAACAAAAACAACCATGATATGAGGTGGCATAAAGAGAAACAAATTGATTATAACATTAAGTACCATTCAGTAGACTCAATGACATGGAAAGACTTTGATAGAAAGCTTCCATGGTTTACACAAGATTATCGTAATGTTTGACTTAGGTTAGCCTTAAATGGATTTAATCCTTTTGGTAATATGAGATTTCCTTATAGCATGTGTCTAGTAATTCTAGTTCCAAACAATTTACCTTTATGGAAATATATGAAGGAGCCTTCTATGTTAATGTATTTGCTTATTCTAGGAACTACTACTCCTGGAAAGGACATTGATGTATGCATCCAACCATTAATTGATGACTTAAATGATTTATAGGAGGTTGGATTACAAAATTTTGATGTTATTTAAGGAAAAACATTTATAATGTATGCCACTATTTTATAGACTATAAATGATTTCCTAGCTTATGGGAATTTTTCTGGGTGAAGCACTAAAGGATATGTGGCTTGTCCTGCATGTAACTACCAAACTTATTCAATGAGGCTATGAAGTAAAATATGTTATATGGGACATCATCCTTACTTGGAACATGGGCATAGATGGCAAAGAAGCAAATTGTTTAATGGCAAAGTAGAATTGGCTGAAGCTCTTTTGCAATTGTCTGGTGATGATATGATTTACTACCTATCACATTTGAGTGACATTACACATGGCAAACACCCATATAATGGAAAGCGAAAGAGAAATGTTGTTAAGCTCAATTGGAATAAAAAAAACATTTTTCAATTTGCCATATTAGAAGGAATTGCTTTTGATGCATTATCTTGAAGTGATGCATATTAAGAAAAATATTTGTGATAATATTTTAGGAACTGTGATGGGAATTGATGGGAAATCGAAAGACACAATTAAGGCTAGACTTGACTTGGAAGATATGAATATAAAAAAATACTTTTATTTGAAAAGAAGAGATGACGAGTCATACATTATTCTCCCTACTTATTACAACATGACAAAAAGGGAGAAACAATCTTTTTGTCAATTTCTTAAATCAGTCAAGTTTCTTAATAGGTATACATCTAATATAGGTCAATGTGTGAATGCTAAAGAGGGAAGCGTTGAAAAGACATGATTATCATGTAATTCTGCAACGATTACTTCCCATTAGAATACATGAGTGTTTGCCAAGGGATGAATGCATAACTTTGGGTCAATTAGGTGAGTTTTTTATGAAATTATGTTGCAAAACACTTAAAGTTGAAGTGCTTGACAAAATGGAAAAAGACATAGATTTGATTCTATGTAAGCTTGAACTAGACATAGATTTGATTCAATGTAAGCTTAAACTAGTATTTCCCCTTTGTTTTTCAATGTTATGGTTCATCTAACAATTCACTTACCATATGAAGCAAAATTTTATGGACTGGTAAAATTTCGATGAATGCTCCCCATTGAAAAGTAATTTATATTAACTTCTACTTTTTAAAAAGTGATTTGTTATTAACAATTCCTAATATTTCATACTTTTTAGGTTTTAATGCTCTCTTAAGAGTTATGTGCATAATAGAGCTTGACATGAAGGGTCTATTAAAGAGGCTTATATAGCGAATGAATGCTTGACATTTTGTTCGATGTACTTAAATGATATCAAGAAAAGATTTAATAGACTAGAACATAACTTTGATTTGATCATGATGGTGGCTTGTCAGTTTTCTCCTAAAAAGTAAGGTCACTTGGTGTCAAAAAATATGTGGAGTTAACTATAGATGAATTCAAAATCACCCATTGGTATATTTTGAACAATTGTGAAGAAGTCGATATATATATATATATATGAAGTATGTTTATTACTTTTGATTCAAAATTGATATTTAAAATTTGTGATTGAGTCTTAAGCACAAAGAATCAATTTGAAGTAAAGATATTGTTAATGTTGAAGAAAGACACAAGCTTAAGTTCTTATCATGTTTTAGCAATCGAGTAAGTTATATATTGATGGAATATTATAAACTTATGACAATTTATATGTCAGATTAACTTCTAATTTCATTTTGTCATATAATGATACGATTACACAACTGTAAAATGCAAGAGGCCTTAACAACCTTATATTCTTTGGCATATAGGCCTCATATGAGTGGGAAAAATATACAAGTTACATTGTTAATGGGGTTAGATTTCATATACAAGATTGAGACAGTCAACTTAGAAGCCAAAATTATGGGCTTGTTGTTGAGGGATATCATGACGACAATTTTATTGACTTCTACAGTATCATCTTTGAAATAATAAAGTTGCACTATATCAAGGATAAGAAGATTGTTCTATTTAAGAGAAAATGGTTTAATCTTATTGACATGAAAGTGAACGGGAATATTACTAGCATCAATGTTAGTAGGACATGGTATGATAATGACCCCTTTGTCCTTGCAAGTCAAGTGAAGTAAGTTTTCTACCTTAACGATACTATATTGGGTAGTAATTGGAAGGTTGTTCAAAAGTGTTAACACTAAAATCTCTTCAATTTTTGTGAAATGGATAATAGTCCAATGAGTGAGGATGGAGATGAAGTATATCAAGAGCTTGAATCAGAGTTGAATAATGAATCCATTCGAATAGAAGATGTAGATATATCATCATTACATAGGAGAGATATTGATGTTAATATAGTACATGAAGATGAAGTACAAGCCAATCTTATCGTAAAAAGAGATGAAAACTATACTGAGGATGAATTAAAAGACAATAGTGGTACTTTGGCTTAATATATTAGTGATGAAGAGTCCAATGATAATGTAATTAACGATGATGATTTTGAAGACCTTGAGCATGATGATTGAAGGTACATAAATTGTTTATATTGTTTGAAATGTTATGTTGATGTTTGAGTTATGTTAATTGGCATTGTTGATATTTCACTAATGTTAATACGTATTGTTTATGCTTTACTTATGTTTATGCACCTTATGCTTATGTAAATGTTGTTCTTTTAGTTATGCTTATGCAGAATGTCGATGTTTGAGTTATGTTATGCAAAATATTGTTATTTGACTTATGTTATGCAGAATGTTAGTGTTTAAGTTATGTTTATGTGGAATGTTGGTATTTGACTTATGTTATGCGGAATATTGGTGTATGTTTGAATTATATTATGTGGAATGTTGGTGTTTGAGTTATGCTTATGCTGAATGTTCATATTTGAGTTATGTTTTTTTCAGAATGTTGATGTTTGACTTATCTTTATATGGAATGTTCATGACTTATAATAATGCAGAATGATGTTGTTTGACTTATGTTTATGCATAATGTTGATAGTTTAGTTATAGATATTCAGTATAATGGCTCCTAGTAGAAACAAAGTAAAGAAGGTGGTAACTACCAAAATTGATCCGACCATACAACAACTAGATCAATCCAACCCTATCAAACAACAACCACCGAGTTCATCCACCAATGAAGCCAGTTAACAACAACTTTTATCTACCTCAACTAGTGTTGAGGGATCTTCATGTTTGTTAATCTTTACCACCTATAATTAGACTTATGCTCAAATATATATTTACATGTTTAATGTGTTTTTTCTTATCATTATTCTTTTATTGTCAAGTTCTAATATCGACATCAGAAAGAGAGGTAGAGGTATCACTAAAGGTTTTGAGTTGCAACACATGAATGTTGCAATGAATAGTAAGTTGTCTATGTATATTGATACCATGCAAAGTCATCCTACTAATAAGATTCAATCGACTAAATTATCTAATAAGTTTGGTGTCATTGTCAGGACTAAATTGCCTTAACTTTAGTTTAACATTCCATTACTTGTGGGAAAGTTAGAATAGTAAATTATGAGGCATTTTTTAGAACTTAAGAAAAATGCACATCATGCATAAGTTAAGTGTGACATGCACATTTTTGCACATTCATATGACTATACATGCATTAATTGACATTTTCTGGGTACATTTGGACTAAGTTGTGATTTTTGAGAAATTTGTGAATTTTAGAGAATTTAGGATTTATTTCAGAATTTATAGAGTATTATCGAAAAAAAAGAGGGAAAAGAGGAATCAAAAGAATATTGGAGATAATTGGATTGTAAAGGAGATAGTTGAAGTAATTAGCTCAAAAGGAACTTGGTTAGGCTTAGACTTTATAAAAGTGACAAGTGTTACTGATTTAGTTAAATGGCTTTGGTATTTTTGTCAGAGAGTAAGTTTAATTTAAGAGAGTGAAAAGGGGATAAGTTATATGTTTAAGTGCTATTTCGTAATCACCTTCTTCGTAGCCACTTCCTTCAAATTTCCTTCCAAAACACAAAGTCTTTCATCAAATACCTTTCAAAAGTTAGCTTTGCTCTTCTTTTTCCAACACCACTTCCACTTTTCTATTTGTTCTTTTTCCCTAAGAAAAAACTGAAGCTGGTCATTTATACAGTGATGTACATGAATTGCATGGAGTTTAGGGTTTTAGGATAGTTGAAGATCTTGGAGTTTTTAACAAGTAAGTATTGAATAAATCCCTTAGAGTTATAGATCTATGAAATAAATTTGATGAATTTCTGTCGATTTCATAATCATGGCATTTACGTGTATATATTCATAAATAATGTGGATGAGATGAAAATTTTGATTATTGTGTTATTTAGTTTTTGATGTGTTGGACCCCGAGCTTTTCTTGGAAGTTAGAATTATTAAATGAAATTAAATGAGAAATTGGTGGCGATTTATTCATTTGCAAAGAAAAGG
>JANVCQ010000004.1:30847577-30862501 GCA_025531925.1 Erythroxylum plowmanianum
AAGCAGCATTATTTTTGGCTAGCGATGAAGCATATTACGTGAGTGGGATAAATCTGGTGGTTGATGGAGGCTACAGTATTGTTAACCCCAGGTTGGTAGATGCCATAAGTTCTAAGCTGTGAGACATGCATGGCTGGTTGTTTGGACGCAATAAGTGGTTAATAGGTTATTATCTCCTAGTCCCGTGAATTTACTCGTGTCTGTTGCTTCTACTGCCTTCCTATGAACTACATCTGCTAGAGTCGTATTCATCAGTTTCACTTTCATTCCTATTTTTCTAACGAAAGTTTTACCTTTCTAGATTTCTTCCCTATCTCTTTATTATTTTCTTTTTCTTTAGAATCTTAAACTGAAAATTTTACATTCATTATTCTTGAACCTAAACTCGAGTCTCTTTTTGAAAATATAATTATGTTGCAATAACATATTATCATGTAAAACATTTTTAAAAAGTTAAAAATAGAAAGTTTCATACTCAATATATGGTAACTGATATATTTTTCCAAATAAGAAACAAGTTGATAGAATGAAGATTTTTTTAGGAGATATGTAAAAGATCAGTTATTCTTCTCTAGTTCTAGTTGGTCAAATATATTGGATTTACGTTCAGTTTCCTTATTCCGTTAATAAAATTTGAAGGCATAACATAAAGTCGAAGATTAATGAAAAGAATCAACTCATTCAATTAGGTGGACAAAATTGGATTCAATTGGGTAACCCACACATTAGTTTCATAGCCGTCTATAGCCTACGTAATTCGTTGTCATTCAAGAATTGGTCCACCGCACAACGTTTTGCACCACCCTAGAATGTTAACTTTTTTTCTTTCAACTAATGCGAACAGCCAACCAACATACTATTCCTTGTCAGAATGCTAGGGAAAATTTTACTGCTCTCTAAGGATGTAAATACTATACCAGGCATTTGACTTTTTTTCTTCGAACTAACGCGAACAGCCAATTCAGAGCCAACTGACATACTATTCTTTGTCGCAATGTTAGGGAAAATTTTATTGCTCTCCAAGCATGTAAAATTTATTTTTGAATATAACGGAATGAAATAGTTTATAATAGAATTAAATATACATAATTATAATATTAAAAATTTGTTATTTGAAAGACACTACAAGAAAAATATTGTTTAGCGACGAAATTACTGACGGAAATTTTTAGAATTATGCTGGGAAGACAGATTGGCGACAGAATTAACTGACAGAGAAAGATGCCCTTAAAAACGACCATAAGTACACTATTGATTTGGTGACCGCGGACGCTCTGATTGTTGCAATGAGGTGTTACCCCTCCACTTTAACTCTTCCATTTCATTATGGAGCTGAGCTATATACTCCATCGATTGTTGCAACTGAGTTATCAATGTCTGCACTGTGTTTCGAAACTCCGACTTCATTGATTGTCGATTGTCTACTAGATGTTGTTGTACTGGACGTAGAGGATTGTGAATAACATGTGTTTGCAAATGAACCTAAATCGAAGATCTTTCCACGACGGTCCCTACCACTCATTGCATCAATATATGTCTGACTCTTATCAATAGCTTCAGAGTGCTGAGACTATCGTTGAATGCTTTCTTGTATTTGATCCTATTAGGAGGCAATGTTTACATTAGTAAGTAATAATTATTAAAAATTAATATTAATGCATAAATTTCACATACATTAAATTCTCTAAATTGGGTATTAACGAATATCACACCGTCAAGCTTCTTAGTGTGAGTATGCAAAAAGAGTTGACAAGGTATAGGCCTCATGCTCATAGACTTTTCCTATATAAGAATAAAATTTTATAAGTCAACTAGAATTTATAAAAATTTATGCATAATTTTCTCTATTTTTATGATATTTACCCCCTGTTGAACAAAGAAATTTACTTAATAACATAGTCATATATGACAGACATTTATAACATTATCATTATCCATAATACACATATTTTCATTCCAAAATTTACACATCAATTTAAATTGATATACAAAAAAGTAAAAAAATCAGAATATAAATGTAAAGTGTAAATACTTACAAGTCTCTCTGCATGCTCGTGGTGAGTAATAGATCTTCCAAATATAAGGGAAGACTCTCTCCCCCCAATTCTCCATGTCTGTTGGTAGAATTATGCTCTGAAATGGACATTGTCTCAGGTGATGGTCAATATTGCTGCCAATGATTCCATATTTGTTCAAAAATATAAGGCAGTCGTATACCAGCCTTGTGTATTGCACCAACAAAGTCTCAATAACGTGTATATGCTCGTCTCTCCCATGCTAGAATTTGAATTCAATAGTTTACACAATATATTAAAAAAGAAATAATTGATTTGTTGAATATAATATTCAACTACAAACACAAATTAATTGTTATTATCACTTAATTGTAAATTAAAATCATCCTTTTTTTGAAGAATAAGAATCAAACTCAAGCTCCTCTTCAGATCTCTGGCCCTCGTCGTCCTCTCCAAATGAAATTTCAATATATTTATTAGATGGATTGTTCAAAGGTTCATTATCATCATATGTGACAGATGTGTTTATTTCATAAACATCTTCCTAAAATACTTCACTTTCAATTCTCTATTCTCCTTTTCTATGTGATTCAAAAATACCTTTAGGTTTAACTTTGCAAACAGCCAACTAATTTGACTTATCTCGACTTAAGCCAAGAAAAGAGACATAATACACTTGAATCACTTACATTGCCAACACGAAAGGTTCAAATTGACTCAATCTTCTTGAATTGTTGATTTCAACTAGATTATATCGATTATGCACTTTTGTAACAACATTTGGAGTCGGATCAACCCAATCACACTTTGCTTTATTAGCAATGTAGGGTACTCAATTTCAAGTATCTTAATAATTTTACCACAGTAATCCATCAATCCTCCCTGTATGCAAACTCCACTATTTATTGTTGTTATGCGATGACCATGATATTATGTATGATATTTATATCTATTAACGAAATACAATGGATATGATTTAACAGTTCGCAGAGGTTCCTTCGCAAGATCACATATGAATTTGTTCTCTATTGGATTTTCTTAAGGCCTACACAAAAAAATTATCATATCAAATAGAATAATGTCATTTGAAATTATCATATCAAATAGTATAAATGTCATTTGAACACTTAAATCTTATAATTCAATTATTTCAATATTTGTAAGTGAAAACTTACATATTTCTCGAACCATCGAGGAAAGTATCTTCTAACTTCTTTACTGATATCATCTTGTGTTTTTTGGGCATTAGCTCGCGTAAGAATTCCTTATATAATCTAAAATGTTATTATGTATTTCAATTGTGAATAACACTAAATTTCAAAACCCAAATAATCAATTTCAACTTACTGCATGAAAGGTTGATCCTCTTGACAGTTCAATAAAATGTAACCATAGGTAGCCTCAATGTCTTCCTCTGTTAACATTCTTCTTATTGGACATATATATGTTTGTTTAGGATATGTGAAAATGGATAAGTTACCATCAGTATCATTCGCTCCTCCCCCATCTCCATTACAAGGAACTTTTCTTTCTCTTATGTGAACATAAGGCTCAAAATAATGTGAACAAAATATACTAGCTTCCTCCACTAAATAAGCATTACATATTGAACCATCAACTCTAGCCTTGTTTTTGAAAATTTTCTTCAAATGATGCAAATACCTATATTAGCAAATAGGGTTATTACAATTTAGTTGTTAAAACATGTTATTACTTAAATTATATTCCTTTTTGTTGAATTACCTCTCAAATGGATACATCTATTGATATTGAACTAGACCAGCTAGTTTTGCCCCTCATATACTAAATGCATAAGTAGATGCTCCATGTAGTTAAAGAAGCTTGGAGGAAAAATCCCTTCTAACTTATAAAAAATTACTGAAATTTTCCTTTCTAGTTTCTCCATTTAAGCCAAGTTAATTTCAAATGATGTTAAACTTTTGAAAAACAAACTTAATTATATTATTACTTCCCAAACCTTATTTGGTAGCAACTTCCAAAATGCAATTGGAATTAAACTTTGTATAAACACATCACAATTATGACTTTTCATCCCAAATAATTTGTACTTCCTCATGTCAACACACCTTACCAAATTTGAAACATAACAATCAGGAAACTTTATACTTTTCAACCATTCACACAATATTTCCTTATGTTTTTTGTCCAAAGTGTAACATGATTTCAAATATTTACTAGTGCGAAGATCGTTATGTAACTCATTCCTTCTACAAAAAAGTTGCAAATCAGCTCGTGATTTTGCATTATCTTTTATCCTCCCTTTAATGTTCATTATGGTATTGGACAAATTCTCAAAAATATTTTTTTCAATATGCATCACATCTAAATTATGACGTATCAAATTAGTTTTCTAATATGGGAAATCCCAAAAGATACTTCGTTTTCTCCAACCAAAGTTTTTACTAATGCTTGTATTAACTTCATCAGCTTCAAATTATGTAACTTTTAGCAAGCCTAATTCCTCAATCTCCTGCAAAATCTCTTCATCAGTTTTGTGAGGGGGAGGAGGTGTTTTTACTATCCTATTCTTAATGAACTTTTGTTTATTGCTACTAAATGGATGATCTAAAGGAAGAAATTTCCTATGATTGTCAAATTAACATATTTTGCCCCCATTTGGAAGATAAAATGCATCATTGCCATAATAAAGACAAGTCAATTTTCCTACTGTGCTCCATCCAGATAATATGGCATATGTCAAAAAATCACTAATAGTCCACATCAAAGTCACTCTCAACACAAAATTTTGTTTCAGAGATACATCATATGTCTCAACACCACATTCCCAAAGATGCTACAATTCAGATATCAATGGTTGTAAGAATACATCAATTTTATGCTTTGGATTTGTAGGCCCTGGCACAATCACTGTCAAAAACATATATTCCTCTTTCATACACATCCATGGAGGCAAATTATAAGGAGTAACTATGATTGGCATGATGAATATTACTGGCCAAATTAATCAAAAGGAATACATTCGTTGACAATCTCAACCTAACATTTCAACTTTCAGCTGCAAACTCATAATGAGTGTTATTGAAATGTTTTCATGCTAGTGCATCTGATGGATAACTCATTATTCCATCTTCATGTTCGTATTCATTATGCCATCTCATGTGAGATGCAGTAAAATCATAAGTATATAGTCTTTAAAGTCTCGAAGTTAATGGGAAATAATACATACGCTTCTGGGGTACTAATTTCTATTTCATATAATGCTTTCTAAGCTTAAACCTAGATTGACCACAAAATTTGAACTATTGTAATTCCACATCATCTCCCCAATACAACATACATCCCAATTTGCAATAATCAATCTTTTCAACAGGCAAACCAAGACCCCTAATAAGTTTTTTCATATTGTAAAAACTATCAACCATTGTGATAAAGAGGCAATGATTCATTATACTATTCAAGAATTTTATCAAAACTACGATCAGAAATATGCCCTTCAGACTTTATATTCAATATTTAAGCAATTGAAGACAATTGAGTCATTGTCTCACAATTTGGCCATAATTATTGGTTAGTTGAGTATAGTAACTTAAAAACCTGTTTTGCATGTAGGTTTAGTTCTTCTTCAAGATTTTCTATATTTTCCTGAAAGGTATAACTGGGTATATCATAAACTATTTGCATGTAAGGATTTTCATTTACATCCACATTATTTGTTCCAAATTCAATCCCCCTTCAAACTCATTTAAGTTCACAGACGATTGTACTTGATTACCCCTTAAGGTGCTACAAATCAATGGTTCTCCATATCATGTCCACTCAGAATAATTGAGGACAAACCCTTTTCTCAGCAAATGCCCATTAACTTTATCAATAGGAAGAAATTGAATGTGTTTGCACTTTTTACATGGATATCTAATCTTTAGGCCATCTATATATGTAGGTTGAGAACATGCATAATGAATAAAAGCTTCAATTCTCTCAACAAACTCAGGATTAATGAAACCATAAGGTGTTAATTGTCTATACATCCAAGATCTATCAACATAACTCATATCTGCAAAACTATAAATTTCAAACAATGATTTCATAGTTAGTATCCTTCATGTTTGCCAAAGTTTACGGAACATCTAAACTTTACATAACATCCCCTAAGAATTAACTAATTGAATTAATCACCAAAGTTTACACCTGTGAATCAAGAAAACAAGTTCTCATTGTGACTCCTAAAGTCATGGTATTTTTCACCAATAAACCTCATGGGAGCTACATCACGAGTTATAGGTTAAGGTTTATAGGTTAAGATCAAAATTATTTATTAACTGAAGGTCTATTTTTTGTTTGTAATCATATATGTTAGAAGAGAATTCAAAGACGCACTTAAGGACGTGAAAGGAAAATTTCTTAGTCAGCTTGATTTGGTACGGGAACATAAAATGAATTACTTAATTTTATAGAGTTGGAATTTTTAATTAAATGGTTTAGATATTGTTATTGAAATTTAAAATTAATATTAGAAGTTTGATATTTAACCTAAACTAATTATGTACTAGTAAAAAATATAATAAGTAATGATAAAAATATGAATACTTTGATTAATACATTATTGTAACATATACAAATTATTTAATATATTTAGAAGAAAATTATTATTATATTAAAAAAGATGCATGTAAAGATTCACACATAAAAAAGTAAAGAGAACCTAATCATTTTAGAGAGCATCAATGAAATAACCCATTGACAAAATTTAGATATTTGGAAATATAAGTCAAACCTATCCTATATTAATTCATTGATAAAATGAAGTTCATACTATAAACAAGTTTGAGTTGGTGCAGGTCATTTACATTATAAACGTAGGAAGTTCAAATGGGAGGTTCAAACCACAAACAAATACCCAAATTAAACAAAGTACAAAAAAACCTAGTAAATAACAAAACTCACATACCTCAATCGACATGAAGGAGAAGTCACTGAAGCACGTGAAGGAAGAAGATGACGGAGCTAGAGTGAGCTGACGGCTAAAGCGGATAACCAAAACAAAGCAAAGAAGACAATGAATTTCAAAGCAGTACACAAATTGATATAAATTCATGTTCAGAAGTTTTAGTTATAGCATTTGATTGTCACCATGTCATGCAAGAAAATCCAGTCATTTGCCTTTTAAAACATAAAAAGGATAATAAAAGTTCTCTTTTCAATGAAGTAAAAAGTCGCAAAATGACTACAGTACAAAATATAGAAACAGATACAAATTCAATTAAAATGTGTGGAAAATCATTGTTGACATTGTCAACAAGAAAAGGAAACGAATGTCAAAAATGAATACCTGCTGAAGATTCTCTTCAACCTACTTGAAAATAAAAATACTGCCAACAAATGAGTTCCTACAACTAAGCAATAATCAATAAGGTCTTAGCCAATAAAATTACAATTCTATCCCATACAAGACCTAACTCTTGTTCCATACTATAAATTGCAATGTGAAAAACATAAATATTTATGATATTATCACACAAACAAAGTAGTCTAACATTGAATATTTAAGAAACTGAGGCCACTTACACATATGGAGGGAATGCACTATATTTATATGGAAAGGGCTATTTCTTATATATTTTGTTATCTACTTTTCTAGTTTAACATGCAGATCCACTATAACTTAATTCGACTATCAACGAGCTCTCATTCTTGTACGTAACTAAGTCTTAAATAATTACACTATTACTGCACACTGTTGGATGCAATTACTATTAATAGAGATCTTTATTTCTATTATGATGACATTATTTCGTAGAGATCGTCTAATAACATGTATTATAAGGACTTTACATCATACCGTAATACAAACTTTATGAGACATTTTTGGTTAACTCTTTAAAGGAAGCTCAGAACTACTGTTCAATTTAGTTCCTCACACCATCCACAATCTGAGGATTTCAACTAAAGTTTGAGTTTATTAAGAGTCTTAATAAAAGGGAACATTCGATAATAGGATCTTTAATTACCCTAAGTAAAGGCCTACAATTAGTTTCAAAGCAAAACCATGAGTAAAAGTCGATTAAAAGTCATGTATGGCTTTAATCCTATTACTTTATTAGATTTGACTCCTATTTCATTCATCATTCTTTCAATAATGATGATCCAAAAAGGGCAAAATATATTAATTGTTTGCATGACAAGATTCGTAAGAACATTTTTTAGAAAATAAGAACAATGAATAAGTTGACAAGTTTTGAAGTTACCATGCCCTAGTTAAAAGAAGTTGGCTTCAAGTTATAGGCAACTTCAACTCTAATTCTAAGCTCATCTATTATCCCCATGACAAAAGTGTAGAGCATCATGTGGTGGCCTCTTCAATTAATACACAAAAATTTAGAGCTGAAAGGTGTAGTGCTACTCTTATTGGTTATTTCATGCACAAGAGTGTTTCTTTTCTAGCTATAAAGTCTTGGACACTTACCAATTAGAAAAAAAAGTATGGAATCAGAGTCATTCTTGTAAATAATAAAGATATATTTTCTAGTCCTTCTTTAGTGAAGAAAGTGTTAAAGTAAGGATTATGGCTTGTTCAAGAGAAAAAAAAATTAAAACACTTGACTCCTTAGTTACAAATAAGATAATTCACTTGAGGGTCATTTGTAAGGAACTGAATATCACTATGAATGTCTCCATCATTTATGCTCGCAATTACAGCTTTCAAAGAACTACTCTATAGTCAAAGCTTATAGAGATATCTATGAATATGAAAGCACGTGAGCTCTTTATGAGGGATTTCAACTTAACCATACATACAGATGAAGATAAAGGGAATAACTCATCCCGACGGAATGTCAAGACTTGAGGAATTGCTTAAATGACATACAAGTTATTGATTGTTGGCTTCAGATTTTTTTCTCTAGTTAAGCATGATTTAAATGAATTATGAAGTTTTGATGGACTTAATTTTTGGAGTTATTATTATGTTAATGTTAGTAAGATTATATGATATAGGTTAATTGAATTAAAGTGTTAAGGTAGTAAGATTGCATGAAAGGCATTTTTGGAAGACCACTTAAGGGTATAAGACCATAAGCTTATAAGGAAGGGCAAAATGGACAATTTAGAATCATTAATGGAAAAATTGAAATAAGAAGTGTTGGCTTGCTTTTAAAGAAGAGGCAAAAACGTGATTTGAGGATAGAAAAGGAGAGAAGAGAGAAGAAGGCGAGAGTTTTAGTTTTGAGAGTAAAGAAAGAAGAAAAGCTAGGTTTTGATTTGTCTTAGTCTTAAAGAGTGATTTTGAAGTTGTTCAAGAAAAGAAAAAGGAAGAGGAGGATTAAAGCTTTCATTAGAGCCAACAATCTCACTATTTGGTGAAGATTCAAGGTAAGATTGTTTTTAATCTTTTGGATTTTTGAAAAGGGCTTTGGTTCATAAAGCTTAAGAAATGTATGAGTTTAAGAATTCTAGGATCAATTTTAGTGAATATGTCTTATGGGTTCTCCAATTTGAATCCCTATTGAATGGAAATTTTGTCTTTGATAAAAGGGAATCAAAAGGACAAAAGGAGCAAGAGTAGAGGCATTTTTTAGCAAAGTTTTAAGCAAGGAAATCAAGGTGGATACATGTTTATAATAGAGTAGATAAGCCACTAAATGTTTTCTTTGAATCAAGGAAGTTTAATGATTTTAAATTGCATCATAAATGTTGCATTTATTTTCTTCTTAAATGAATTGAGAATTTGCTATATGTTTGGCATATGAACTGTGTTGATGAATTGTGAACAGACTTTGAAGATGAATTTTTGTGAAAAGATACATGTTTATGAAATCATGTTTTTGGAAATAGTTTTCAAAATATCTCATGTTCATGAAAATCAAGCTTCTAAGAATGTGTCATTTGGGCAAACGGTTTTCAATTCATAAATTACATGTTATATGAGTTTGGTATAATCTATTCAAGAATGTCACAAGCACGTTGGTTAAGTTAAAGGCTTCTTCCGCCTGCCTGTTAGTGGCATGGAGCTCTTTTATGGACTCCCTCAAGTTTATGCCTACATAAAACTACTATGTGGGATTGCAATAGTGCCTCAAGTTTACGACTACACAGGACCATTATGTAGAAATGTGTAGTTCGTCATGCTTATGGATTTACCCAAACCATTCTGACTTGCTTATATGCCTATCATATGTGAACAACTTTGATGCATTCATGTTTTGTAGTTTGAGAATTTGACTACATGATGAGAATTTGAGCAACATGTGTTTTATGAACTCAATGAGAATTTTCTATGACAAGTGAATGTTTTTAAAGGTTTTGCTTATTTTTCTGTTATAAATTGTTACCCATGAGCTTTTAAGCTCACCCCTTTTTTGTCCCATCTTCAGGTGAAGAGAATGAGATTAAGTAACCAAGATTTGCTGCATCATTCGACTTTTGCAATGTTTCTATATATTAAGTTAGATTTTGTAAAAGCAAGACTTCAAATGCATTTTGAGAATTTTCGGGTTTGGTATCTTTTGTAATTTGGATTTTGATACCGATGATGTAATGTGACTTGGATTGCCATTAAAGCTTTGTAAACTCCTATTTTGTTGTTAATGAAATATGGATTATGTATGGAAGATGTAAGTTGAAATTAGATAAAATTAGAAAAGTTATCCAATTGAGTTAATAAACTTTGAACATGAATTGTTGTGGCTTATAAGTGAGATGTTATGGACAAGAAAAATAGACATTATGAATGATGAGATGTAGTTGAATGTGATAAGTACAATGAGTAGAGATTAAAGAGTTTAATGAAATAATATTGGTAGTTGAATGGTCATGTTCATAACATTCCAAGTTTGTACATTGAAAGTTTTAAGTTTTCACAAAGGAAAATTTTGTGTTTGGACTTCAGGGGAAAATCTGTATTAATCTAGGTTGAATTAGATAAAGTTGTCTTCTAGAAAGTTGTAACTTATCTTTCTAGCTTTCCATTGATATAAAGTATGAAATTTTTGGACACTGGAGTTGATAGATATGATCATTAGAAGTTTGTGATGCTGCTTAAGATGGACATTTGGGACAGTTATATTGTTTTGAAATTTTGACCCTTATAGAGGTAGAAATTGTTTTTAAGTTCTGCATGGAAGTTATAGATCTAGAAGTCTTCTTTAAAACAGTCTAAGAATGACCTTAATCCAACGTTTGCAGTGAAAGTTATGCCCTTTTTATCAATACAGGTCGGAAGAAGAAAACCAGGATAGGAGAAGTCATGATTGTGCAAATGCACAGTCGCGAAGTTGCGGACTTGCGCGAAAGTCGCAATCATGATGCGGCTGCGCGTGCACGATCGCTACCCACCGATCTCCCCCAAGCCTAAACATGTTTCACTCTTTTGACCATAACTTTGTCGTCCGACCTCTAAATGACTTGATTTTTGAAGCATTGGATTCCTAACACATCCTCTATCTCTCCGTAAAATTTATAGCTTTTGGTATTGATTCAAAAAATATTAATCGAATCAAAGTGAGGGTATCAATTGGAAGAGCATGAATTAGACATTTTACTAAATATGCTTCAGTATTTTGATGATATCTTGACCGGTAGAGCTCCAAATGAGATGATTATTGTTTCTAAATAAACTAGAGACATAGAGTTACAACTCCTCTAAAGAGATTAAATTTTAATTTCTATTGTAAGACTTTCAATTTCTTGATGAAGTTTGAGTATAGTGTACTGTTTTAGTTTAAGAATAGTCCAAAAATGTTTGGGCTATAACTTTCATATTTTTTTAAGCAAATTGAATGATTTTGGTGTCATTAGAAACTTAAGACAATGGGGAACAAATGTTATGAAGAAGTTAAATTGAAATTATAATTTTCGATTTCTCAAAATATAATCTGAAAATGGAGAAATGAGTTTGTTTTGTTGTTTGACTAGTGTGGGCACACAACCCATATGGGATGATAGCTAATGAGGGTTCATTGAAACAACCCTACAAGATAATACGTACACTAAAGTCTTATGATTTTTTAGAGAAAGAGTTGGGCTCCAGAAACAATACCCAATAATTGTGGTATCAAAGCCCAGAATTAGGATCTTACGTGGGCATTTTGGAAATATGTATCAAGTTACATGCATTTTCTTTGACTAGTCTTAACATGCAGCAGCGATTGATCCTTAGTCTGAGTCGCATGCGTATGATTTACATGCAAGAGGAATTGTTCAGAGTTTGAGCTGATAGAATTAGTGAGAAAAATGATATTCTTTCATGATATGGGAAAATGAAAGTTTGTGGATAGTTAGAAATAAGAAATATTACGTAGTCCGATATGATTGACATAGATTTAGTATTTGTGATTATATTAGTGAATATGGTGATGAAATTTTGTTGTGGATATGTACTTGAATTGATATGGATGTGAACATATTATCATGGATTGTTTGAGGAAAATAAGGAGACAAGTAGAAATGATGAGATTAAAGTGTACAAGTATAATGTAAGGAAAACATCAATTGTTATGATCTGAAGAAGATGAAATTGGAACCAAAGTGGTTATTTGATTATTGTGACAAGAGTTACGATCCACCATAAGAATATATTAGTAGAATTGAGATTAGAATTTCATGATGATTATACTTCTATAATTTTGAATTGATTGCAAATATACATATGTAAGATGTAACGAAGGATAATTGGAAGATGAGATGAATGATAGCGGCATATGTACAAGTTCAATAGGTTAAGATGAATTGTTATTGTGAGTACCTATCTGACAATGGGATCATCATAACAAGTAAGAATATTGAGCACATATGTATTATATGTGTGGAGATGACATAGGAAGCAATCTATGACTTAGTGGATATTTGTTAGTCAGAGTTTCCATAGTTTAAAGTGTAAGAGGAACTAAAGCAACACATGAAAGTGCTTATAATGATCAATCGGGGATAGATTGAGACTGATGATGATGTTACAATGAGTAATGACTTCGAAGGTAAAGAGAAGAATATCATCTAGGATCAATGGAGATCAAAGTATCAATCATGTAAGATATAAAATTTTGAATTGTTGGAGATAAATATGTGGACAAAATGGGATGATTTGATGATACAAACCTGAGCATATGTGACAGTAATTATGTTTACTACTTCATTGAGTTTTGGTAATTAGAATGTTATGACCTTGTAAGAACAATAGAAATGGGTCTTCCCGAGGTATTAAGGATGGCTGATAATATGATGATGATAACAATTGATTGATAAATATTACATGAACAATATAGAGGATAGCAGCAAGAAATCTTCTTTCGAAGAAGAATTTTATAGAATTAGTTTTAAGCAGATCAGATAGTTTATATTAAGAATGATCAATGAAAGAATAAATCAAAAATGATATTGGAGTCCTAATCCTTATGGAGACTCAACCATAAGATGTAGAATATGTTACTGGGAGTATATGCATTTTTTGATATAAAGTATCTGACTATGTGATCTGATTCTTGAATTTGATGTGACATTAAGTATAAGAGACATAAATAAGATCAAATGAATGTGTTACCAACACAGGAAATTAAGATTAAAAATAAATTAAAATGTGTAGAGAAATTAGTATGAATAAGCAGACAGTAGAATAATTCAGTATGAAATTAGAAAAAATTGAATGAATTAAGAAAATCATTTGAGGAAGGAGGTCAACAGGAAAAATGATACTTTGTGATGGAAATAAGAAGTATATGTACCGATAAAGATGATTGAGCAAAGAGATTGTTAGATAAGCAGAAATAACAACCCATGATATACATTCTAGTAGGAATATGCCGAAACATCATTTAGCGGCTAAGAATGTAGAATCAAGTGACTAAATGTTTGAATTGCCGACAGTCTTAACTGTCAGAGATATGCTTAAGGCTTGCAGTTTAGAGTCCATAGGAACATAAGATCAATGTATAGTTCCATTTGACTTTAAGCATCAAAATCATTATCATGTTGATTTCATTGGAATACTATATGAAGAGTTAGATGACAAAAAGAGTCATTCGCCTCTTTATTTGGATGGATAGGGAAAAAGATGGTCAAAAACTAGAATTGATTGGAGATGTTATTGATAAGTGAAATTGATCAGTATTAGGAATTAAGTGATGCAAGAAAAATGAATGAAACTAGTGGATCAACACCAAATACAATGAGATATACATAAGAGTTAACTGTACTGATACTATAGAGATGTGAACTATGAGAAGAACGATAAATTGTATCTATGAGTATCACGTTCCCGAAGTGTACTTAGATTGAATAAAAACTTTGCTTAGGTTATGATCAAGAAACAACTAAGCTTGGGTTGTATTGGCCCATATAAATTTATTAAGAAACGAACCATTGACTTATAAGTTAGTATTACTATCAAGGATGTCTCTTATTCATAATGTGTTATATGCAAGTATGCTAAGAAATATCGATATGATCTAATATTGGTGTTACTGACGCAGGAAGTGGAAAAATTGTGAGTAATATGAAATATATTGAGAAAATAGTTAAGATAGTGTGATATCTGAATAAATCATAGAAGGATTCATTGAATCCGTTAACTAGGGTGATGTGAAAGAAATTATTTGAGTGATGAAGTTAAATGGAACACGAAGCAGCATAAGAGGAAGCATACCCCTACCTCTTGATCAGTCAGATAAGAATTTCAAGGACAATATTCTTTTAAGAGGGGGAGAAATATTGGCCCCCATATTTTTTTCTCTAGTTAAGCATGATTTAAATGAATTATGAAGTTTTAATGGAATTAATTTTTGGACTTATTATTATGTTAATATTAGTAAGATTATATGACATATGTTAATTAAATTAAAGTCTTAAGGTAGTAAAATTGCATTGTTGGACCCCACCCCCCACTCGTAGGTGTTTGCGGGTTATACCGCGGCGGGTGTTTGCGGGTTATACCGCGGCATC
>JANVCQ010000004.1:30862601-30879672 GCA_025531925.1 Erythroxylum plowmanianum
TTAATGATTTTAAATTGCATCATAAATGTTGCATTTATTTGCTTCTTGAATGAATTGAGAATTTGCTATATGTTTGGCATATGAATTGTGTTAATGAATTGTGAAAAGACTTTGAAAATGAAATTTTGTGAAAAGATACATGTTTATGAAATCATGTTTTCGGAAATAGTTTTCGAAATATCTCATGGTTATGAAAAATAAGCTTCCAAGAATGTGCCATCCGGGCAAACGGTTTTCGATTCATGAATTACATGTTATATGGGTTTGGAGTAATCCATTCAAGAATGTCACGTGCACATTGACCAAGTTAAAGGCTTCTCCCGCCTACCCGCTCGTAACACGGAGCTCCTTTATAGACTCCCTCAAGTTTACGCCTATGTAAAACTACTATATGGGATTGCGATAGTACCTCAAGTTTACGACCATACAGGACCATTATGTGAAAATGTGTAATTCATCATGTTTATGGATTTACGCAAACCATTCTGATGTGCTTATGTGCCTATCATATGTGAACAAGTTTGATGCATTCATGCTTTGTAATTTGAGAATTTGACTATATGATGAGAATTTGATAAACATGTGTTTTATGAACTCAATGGGAATTTTCTATGACAAGAGGATATTTTCAAAGGTTTTGTTTATTTTTTGTTATAAACTGTTACCCACGAGCTTTGAAGCTCATCACCTTTTCGTCTCATCTTCAGGTGAAGAGAATGAGATTGAGTAACCAAGATTTGAGACATCATTCTACTTTTGCAATGTTTCTGTATATTAAGTTAGATTTTGTAAAAGCAAGACTTTAGATGCATTTCGAGAATTTTCAAGTTTGGTATCTTTGGTAATTTGGATTTTAATATTGATGATGTAATGTGGCTTGGATTGCCATTAAAGCTTTGTAAACTCCTATTTTGTTGTTAATGAAATATGGATTATGTATGGATGATGTGAGTTGGAATTAGATGAAATTAGAAAAGTTATCCAATTGAGTTGATGAACTTTGAACATCAATTGTTGTGGCTTATAAGTGAGATGTTATGGACAAGAAAAATAGACATTATAAATGATGTGACGTAGTTAAATGTGATGAGTACAATGAGTTGAGATTAAAAAGTTTAATGAAATAATATTGGTAGTTGAATGGTCATGTTCATAACATTCCAAGTTTGTACATTGAAAGTTTCAAGTTTTCATAAGGGAAAAATTTGTGTTCGGATTTTATGGGAAAATCTGTATTAATCTAGGTTGACTTAGACAAAGTTGTCTTTTGAAATTGTAACTTATCTTTCTAGCTTTCCATTGATATAAAGTATGAAATTTTTGCACACTGGAGTTGAGGGATATGATCATTAGAAGTTTCTGGATGGAAGTTGAGTATAGTGTACTGTTTCAGTTTAAGAATAGTCCGAAAATGTTTAGGCTATAACTTTATATTTTTTAGCCAAATTGAATGATTTTAGTGTCATTAGAAACTTAAAACAATGGGGAACAAATGTTCTGAAGAAGTTAAATTGAAATTATGGTTTGAGATTTCTCAAAATCTGATCTGAAAAAGGAGAAATGAGTTCGTTTTGTTGTTTGAATGGTGTGGGCATGCTCCCCATATAGGATGATGGCTAATGAGGGTTTATTGAAACAACCCTACAAGATAATACGCACGCTCAAGTCTTATGATTTTTCCATATAAGAGAAACTTTTACATATGGAGAATCAACACAAACGAGTAGAGAATTTATTCTTATGGAAGAAGCTAGAATGTAACCTAATCAATCTAGAATAGTTCCAAGCAGTTCCCCACACCAAAACCATCTTTCCCAATAAAAGCTTCTCAGATCACTCTCCTATAATAATTCATTTTGCAAATGTTAGAACCATTTGTAAAATAACTGTTATCTTTAATAAATTTTTACTTGAATTGGTAAGTTTCATTAAAACAATTTTAAGAGGCCTTAGCTGATGCACTTTCGTTCCAAACTAATAATTACCCACACCATCAAACCACGAACATAGTTCGAAAATGATGAAAGCAGTGCACAAAACTCAGTACAAAACAAAACCAACTTATCTCAATCAATGAATAAATGAAGACGCAAAAGGACTAAGGGAATAAAAGCCCGGGAAGGATAAAAGGAACCGAAGCACGCCAAAGATTCAAAACAAAGGCACAAAAGGGAACCAAAGCACACAAAGGAAGAAGATGGATGTAGAAGGAAGAAAATGGATGGCGAGAAGGGAACTGAAGCCTGCACACACAGATAGATAACTGACAGTAATAGGGAAAACAAAAGCGAGGAGAAATTGAACATTGACGGATGACTGGGGGTTTCATGAGTAAGTAGTAAATGTTTAACGAAAGCAATTTCATTTTTGATTTATCAAAAATGTTGAAGACGAAGCTAACAGTGTCATTTAAATTTTAAATTTACCGACAGAATAACCTTTTCGTCGGTAAATCACCAACGAAATCTAGTTATGTCGGTAACACCTCGATTTGTTTACATTTTATTAAATGCATTGTAGTCGAAGCAAATGATGACATTTAACTCTCAACTTTAGCGATAGAATACACTTTCATCGGAAAACGACAATGTTTATTTTGCCGCCTATCATTCGCGCCTCTTTTATCGATGATGATTCCTATTCTGTCACTATATTCTATCACAAAAATTAGTGAGATAATTTTCCATCCATCTTTATCGATGAATATTTTTTCTGTCACAAATTACCATATATTACGATAATTTCACCGACGAAATGTGATTTTTTATTGCTAATTTTCAACGGTATTATTTCTATCGGTAATTGTCCATCGACAATCGGTAATGTTCTTGTAGTGAGGGATAGAAGGATTCATAATATAATATATTGAAATGTTTTTTAGATAGAGGATTTATAATATAATATAATATATATTTGTTTATCATTTTACATTCCATCATAAATCCCCAAATCGGATGTTTTTTATTTTTACTGTTTAAGATGGAATGAGATGAAATATGAAACTCTCATTTTCCATCTTATTCCATTCAATTTCATTATAAACCTTTCTCATAAACGATGGAATAATATTGCATTACATTCCATTCCATTAATAAAGCCCCAACCAAATATAGCCTAAGAGTTCCAAGTGTTTTCTAGTCCTAGGGGCTTATTGTTTTTATTCTTAAGTTTTAGTTTTTATTTTTAAATTAACAAAACTTATTTGCTTAAATTTTTTATTTATATGGGTTTAGTTCCTTCCAGTTTTTATAAATTATAAAAATCACAAAAGTTAGTTTTTGTTTTTGATTCCTTTTTTTATAATAAGATTTAAAGTCAATAAATATATATTATTTAATTAATTTAAAATTAGTTCTTAATATAGTGATTATAATTAATTTAATTTAATTATTCAAATTTTAAATTTTTTGAAAATAAAATATTTTTAGTTTGATAACTATTTAATAAATATATTTTAAATTTAATTTCAAATAATTTTTTAAATAATTAAAGTATATATTAAAAATAAATATTATTTTATAAATAAAATTTTACTTATTTTAAATATTCATTAATAAATATTATATAAGAGATTAAAATAAAAATATTTACTTTGTTAGTTCATAAAATTAATTTACCTTTAAGTTTTATCTAATATTTAATTATTATTAGTTATAAAATTATAATTATGTTGATATTAGCAATCAGATAAGTTAAAAGAAATTTAATTTTAAATTTAAATTATAGAAGAAAATAAAAACAAAGTTAAACAACCCTACAAAATTTACATCTTTAAATGATTATTTAGATTTAATTTATTACTTAATTTTAAGTAAATAATTTACTAAATGAATTGATTTGAAATATCAGATTGGTGAATTATTTTATATATGTTCACCTAAAAATTCATCTAGTTGCATTCAAAAATTAATTATTAATAAGCTTTGATTATGAAAAAATTATTACTCTTAATATAAAATCTCAATGATTATATTTCAAGCATTTTAAGTGTCAAAATTAAATGAACAATTTTGATGAGCTTAATCTTCGACTACTGGACTATGTAGCCTGAGGTGATGCAATACTTTAGTTGTGTAGCTCCCTAATGGTCATTGACATCTACTTTGATCATACAAACTTTTTAACCTTTGATAACTTTGATGTGTATCCACATAAATATACATATACATATACACACACACACATACACATACACATACACATACACATGGTAAATTACATTTTAATTTTTAATTTTTAATTTTTAATTTTCTTAATTTTACAATAAAGAGCTAAATTTACTAAAAACATTAAACAAATGTTTAATTTTCTTTTTTTAACAAAATAGTCTACCTTTAACTACATCATTAAAGATATTGATGTGGTATGCCACGTAAACTAATTTTGGAACACATAAGCACACAAATCAGTAATAAAATAAAATAATTTAAATAAGGGTTAATTATCAAAAATGCCTAAACTTTTGTTAAATTTTCAATTATAACTTGAACTTTAAAAAGTAGCAATAAAATGTCTAAACTTTCAATATTTTTCAATTCTAACACAAACTTCAAAAAGTGACAATAAAATACTCAAGCTTTTAATTTTCTTCAACTCTAACCCAATGTTATTTGTTGTTATCCTGATACCCTCAACCATTTGTTTTATGTTTGCTCTTTTAACACCCCAAACTACTCTCACATTAAATCATATTGCACCAATAAGCTCTTCATTTTTATTGATTGTGTTAATTTTGGTTGACATGTATTAATAATAGTTAAGGTTTCTGAAACACGTGACAAGCCACATTAGTAAACTTAACGGAAACACTAACGTTGGGCTATAATTGAAAAAAATTAAACGTTTGACCATTTTATTTCTACTTTTTGAAGTTCAGACTATAATTAAAAAAAATTGAAAGTTTTGACATTTTGTTGTTATTGATGGGTGTCGAATCCACCAAAAATAAAATATACTCCTGAAAAATCAATTAAATTGTAGCTAGAGCTAGTAGAGTCGTATTTACAGAGACTGGGGATTACTTAATCCTATTAATGAATAGGGAATCAAGAATGAGGAAATAAAAAGGGAGTTTGTAACTAATGAGTAAAAAAATACTAAATTTAATAAATGGCAAGTAAATAAATTTAAATTGAAATCAGATTAATAGCATCTAACAAGGTAATCACATTTAAGTTCTAATCTCATTTAAGTTCTAAGATTGATCATTAAAACAAAGAATAAATCCAAATCCCACAATAGATTGGTTATGATTATTGAAAAGTTTCTAATAATCTAATCCTTCATTAATTTTAGATTAGCCGGACACGTGCCTATAACTAACCCCTTATCAACGAACAATCCTGACACACGCCTAGGATTTAATTTGCTAACAGCTTTAAGAATTAGAAAGACCCAACCCTAATCAACAAGATCAACAAGCGTGATTGTTTAAATCAGATTATTCATTCTCATAATATAACTTGAAAATTACATTACCTGCCACTGTCATCAAGATTAACTAGACAGTTACGGATCTGAAAATCTTGATTAGCTAATTACAACCCTGTCAATTGCACAACGAGCTCTTATTGCAACAACCAACAAGATAATAATATCAATAAAATAGAGAATGAATAAATACTGCAGAATTTCGAGGATAAAAATTAAGTTTAGATCTCACAACTTGTATGAACTTGAACTCGATTAACCCTTGCTAGAGTGTCTTTAATTTCCTGTTAACCCACCCCTTTTATAGGGAGAATTCTATTTTAAGAGAGAGAAAAATAGGTTAAAGATTAACATCCCTAACTTCCCTCACTAATCCCAAAAAATCTTCCCTTACAGATCTAAAAAATATTAAAATTAAAAGCTCAGTCGCGCTCCCAACTCTAAATCGGATGTTCATTCACACGTGACTCTAAGGCATGGGCACGACTTACTGCCCAGAATCTAGAGTCAGTCCAAAAATTGCGAATAAGCAGTCACAGCTCAAAACTTCGAACAACAACAACTAAAATGTCTCCTATTGTGCTCAATTGTCATCTCCCGCTCAAAATACACAAAATTAAATAAATTCCACCCTTTCCATATGAATATTAACCCAAAAAATCAACAAAATCATTAGTATAATTAGCAACTATTCACACCATCATTTATTTTTTAAAGTTCAGTTTATAATTAAAAATTTGACAGAAGTTTGGACTTTTTTGGTAATTAACCCTTTAAATAATTTCAAAAAATGAAACCTTAGTTCACTCAATCCTAAAAGACTAAAACTCTCATTACTTCTTTAGAAGTAGCAACTAATTCTACCAGAAATTGACAAATCGATAGCTTACTTTACCATAAATTAGTGAACCAATAAGCCACTCCACTAGAAATTGAGATAAAAAAATTTGACCATCTAATATAGGATGACATTATACATTTATAATAAAACTATTAATTCTCTGGCTGACAATTATCCTTATATGGTTCACAACTCATGAGCCTCTCTACGTTGATATCGATTATAATAAATGTAATGGGATTTAAGCACTATGCATTTTTCAATGCTATCTTGACCAAAGTTCCAAACTTTTCAATAATTGGTCTCATTTTATGTGTTATTGGTGGGACTAATAAATAATAGTGGATGAATGGAGGCTTTCTTTATGATCAATTAATTAGAAGGAATCAGGTAGTGTTAAACATTGATGGGGTGCTTAAAGGATTGATATCGTAAAAAGGAATGTATAAGAATAAGTTAGAGAAGTTCTCTACTGCTATTCAAACCAATTTACAACATATTTCGATCCTAATTTTCCAAGTATGGATCAAAGTTTTATGCAACTTTTGCAATGCTTCGTTGATGATGGTTTTCTTGCACTTTTAATATTACGAAAATATGTAAGTTGATAAGGATAATATGATAAGGACCAAGTTTATTATATGTTAATAAGCTTATAGAATTGATATGACCAATCATGATTATATAGGGTTGTTCATATTCGTTAGTTTATGCCTATCATGCATTCTATAAGTACTACATATAGTACACGTTAATTTAAGTTATAAAAAGTTAATAGTTTCTCACATATAAAGTTTTCATGGTATTAGATCTTCCTAAGGCCTAATAATAATTAGCTCTTCTTCTTTTTTTAATCACACAACAACTAAAGATATATTACAAAGTGCACAAACCACTTCTTCTATAACAGTCACATCTAAAACAATGAATATTTCTTCCCTATTGGATATTGCTCATTAGTTACTTATCAAATTGAATTCAACCAATATTTTGTTATGACAAGCATAATTACTACCCTTTCTTAAATTTATGATCTTGCATAATATATAGATAGTATCCTTATACCACCACCCTAAATGATCAATGATAATAAACCTAATCTAGAATTCAATTCCTGGTTCCATCAAGATCAACTTGTTCTCAGTTGGATCATTAGTTTTATAAAAAAAAGTTTTGTGCCACTAATGCTAAAGATATAGAACTAAAACTTATATCCATTTATACAACTGGTTTTAAAGCACAAATGCAAAATATTAAGTCTAAATTTTATCAGTTGAATAAAGACATGAGGGAAGCTATTACTCTATATGTACAATGAGTAAAAAGCATATATGATCAACTTATAGCCTTTATAGCCCTGTTCTAGAAGACGACCTAGTTCAAGTCATTATCAATGGCATGAGACCTATTTATAGAACATTTATGAGTTCACTGGAATATGGATTAGATGTTATCTCCTTTGATGATCTTTTTAGCCTTCTATTAAATGAAGAAGAAAGTTTTGCAAGAGATAAGTCCATCAAAGAATCCATTCAACCAATAGCTTACTAAACTATGTCCTTTAATCATATATCCTCTAATCATAGTAGAGGTGGTAGCCAACAATCTCTACAAGAAAAGAAGGAATTAGCGATGGAAGATTAGGAAAAAATCAATTTATATTAATAACATTGACGGGAAAATTTTCATCTAACGGCGATACTAATATCCGTCGATAAATATGGAGGGAAATCATCTTGGAAAGATTTTGATAAACTTTAGCAATGATATAAAATGTCGGTCGATAAAGAAGGTAGGAATTGTTAGCGGAACAAAAAATTTTGAGTTTACTGATAGAAATTTGTCTGTCGGTAAATGTTGTTGATAAATTTTTAGGGTAAACATCATTGTCTGCTTAAGGCTTTAGCATTTTTAGTTCATTTTTTGTATGAATTTCATAATTTTTCCTTTTATGATGATCTCTGGCTAGTTTGATTGCGACGCTATTAGTTTATTTATCTATTTTTCGTACTTTTTCATAACTTTTTATTATCATTGGTCGGGATTTCATTTGATTTAAAGTTACTCCATAGTACTTCTGTCATGAAATACCAAAAGTACCCTCTTCAAGCACCTGAAATGTTTAATTCTATTACAGATGAAGATGGCATATTTATTACTTATAAATGCATGGATAATAAGCTTAGATTCATAGGTAATTAGAGACATAGAGTGTACGCTTATAAAAATGAGATGACTGTTGATAGAACTTTAATGGGGATGGTAAATATTGAAGCAATGACAAGTTATGGAAAGAAAGAAAAGGTTCAAGAAGTTACTAACGTGTTTGAGATAATGGACTTCTATAATTGTGAACCATTTGTATTATCTTATAATGTCGTTACGAATATATTGGTTGGGTATAACTACTTCAATGAAGCCCATAAACTTTATTTGCGAATGAAAGATAAAGGTGTTACTCATAATATCTACACTTCTACAGTTAAGATGAAGTCATTTTGTAAGAAAAAATGACCTCATCTTGCCTTGAGACTCCTTAATTATATGCTTTGTCAGGGGTGTAGCAATTGCATATTATACAGTAGTTAGTGCGTCCTCTGAAGATAATCATAAAAATTAGGAACTCTTACTAGTGTAAGAACTAGAATAATTTATTAATCAATAGTGAAACTAACTATAGTAGGGCCTTAGGGGAACTTAACCTAAATCTAGCTAATTCATAGTTTGGTATATTGTTGAATATTTCTTTGCATTAGTATTTAGATTATTACTTTATTTTATTTATCCAATCATCTAAAAATGTTGATATATCTTGCTAAGTTTATGGATAGTGGGTAGTTAATCTAGATTCCTCATGAGATTGATATGTACTTGCATTGTTAGCTACAACTACATTATGCACTTACAGTAAAATAATTAAAAACAAATAATTAAGTAATTTACAATGCATCATTGACTATTTAACTTATAATGAGTGTTCCATTTTAGAAAACCTATCTAATACTACAAATATTGAATCCTTACCATTTCTAGAACTAGAAAAACATAAAGAAAAACCCATTAACAAATCTACCTATCTATATGGGGTTGCACTTGAGATTTAGCCTGTTTATAAGTAACACATATTTCACATATTATCTTTATATTTGAAGATTCTTTTTTACTTTAAAGTTTCCTATGCAATGATAAATTTAAGATTTATTTTTCATGCGTTAAATTAGCATAATTTATTATTATGCACTTATTATTCATATTAGAAGCACTATTTACAATCCAATTAAAATTAACCTAATTATTTTAATTTATTTTTAGTTCTTTATTATGTCACTAAATTGTAGGATCATAGGATTTATATACTCATGTTCATTCAATTAAATTAAAGGAAAGGAAATGGTATATTTTATTAGTTTTCATCATTCTCTTTCCAACTTATAGAAAAGGGGTTTCTTTTGCTCAAGTAATGTCATTAATTCACTCGTTTTAGACTATTGGCATCGCTTCAGATTTCAAATAACCATTGTGGAACATGGATAGCTCTAACTATTTAATTTCCTATTTAAGTGCAGTTAGACTTGGAGAAAAAAGGACTTGTTATTGGATGTCATTATTTGCTCACTCTTCAAGTTTGTTTTTGTTCTTATTATAAAAGAAAAGGAATTATAAAGTTCTAATCTAAGAATGAAAGTATGGGGATTGATTGCATAATAGGGAAGGTGTTAAGCACCTAATCATGCTCATCTAAATAATTACTTAGGCCTATAACAAATTTTACAGATTTAAGGAAAGATTCAAAGAAGAAAGTTAAGATTGGTAGGATGAAAATATAAGACAATTTGCTATACCTTTGACAACTTAAGTTATGTAATTTAATTTGTTATTACATAATTGATTAATTGTTGATGAAAGACTAGTTTTATAAAGGTTTAAAGAGTATTTAAAATATTACATTTAATTTTGATTATTATAATTGATAATATTTTTTGTTAATTATATATATTTAAAATTTTGATATATAAATAATAAAGAGAATTCTCACACTTTTTTTATTTTTGAATAATGTACACTTCTGTTTACAAAATATTCCTTTTCGTAGGCCCTATATGTGTTGAAGAGTGTCGCTCATCCTTCTTCTTTGTAGTCTGGAGTTGTCCATCCATCCAAGTAAGTCGTCCAACTCATGTCTACCATATGTATTGCTTTAATAATACGATTCTGATGTGTTTGGATTTTATATGAATGCAAAGGAGGTCTTGATTTTGTGTTATTGTTTCAAATATTCTTATAATCATTGATGAGTTTTTATGTTCTTCTTTAATAGTTTAAGTATTTACTGTATGTGGAATGAGTTTGAGATCTTATAGATGATTTTAGGCATAACTAAGTTCCTAAGATGGTTTATAGGCTGGAAACCCATGATGAAAACTTAGTATTATCACAAGAAATTCATACATTTAATAGACAAGACAATTCTTTGCATAATAAACCCTAAGACTGTATATAGGCTAGAAACCCATGATTCGGTTATTTTACCTCTAGCTACTACACTTATAGATGAGGCATCACCTTCCATACCTGCTGCTACACCATCCACCACCCCTATACTAACAGAGGTATCAGGAGGAAGGAGGCGGCCTCCAGCTTGGAGCTAAAGGAGCTGATGAAAAAACTTACATCACAATTGTCAACAATCTGGAAGTGAAAATACATGAAACACCATATGTTTATAATTAAGTTATAGGTTTAAATTTAAAAAATGGTACGAAATTAATTATTTTAATATTAGGTTGATTCCATCTAGACCGTGCTCAAGAAACATAACATCCAAATTCAAGGAGAAGATTGATCTTAAGCATTATATATGGAAGAATATTTCTCAGGCGTCAAATGAATTTTACTATCAGGTGTTTGAGGTACAAAAAATATAATTTTATTTTTAATTGATTTTATACATTAATTAGATAAATATTACATTATAAGTACTTATCGTATGTTTTCCTTTTATTTCAGAAATAATTTTTTTGGGATTTTAAATTTGACACGATCATTTATAAAGTATGAGAGAGGTGAGCACATATAAGTTATCGAGACTTGTTAGTGCAATACATAAGACTAGTGTATGACCGTCTTATATTTCTGAACAAATTATGGAGTCGTTGGTAACAATATTAGACATCACCTAAGGCAATATCCATTTTAGAGTGTAAATCTACCAACAGATGTGGAGGACCAAAGGGAGAGAGTCTCCCTTACATACTAGAGGATATATTACCCACCACGAGTATGCAGAGAGACTTTTAAGTATCTACACTTTACATTTATATTATGATTTTTTTACTTTGGTGTATTTCAATTTAATTTAATGTGTGAATTTTGTAATGAAAATAAATGTATTATGGAGAATGATAATATTATTAATGTCTGGTGTCATATATTGTTATATTGTCGAGTTACTTTCTTTATTCAATAGGTGGTAAACATCATAAAAATAGAGAAAAATTTTGCCAAAATTTTTATAAATTGTAGTCCACTTATAACATTTTATTCTGATGCAGGAAAAGTCTATGGGCACAAAGTACTTATAACATTTTATTCCGATGCAGGAAAAGTTTATGGGTATAAAGCCTACACCTCGTCAACTCTTTATGCACACTCATATTAAGAAACATAACGGTGTCACCTTCGTCAACACTCGATGTAGAGAACTAAATGTATGTGAAATTTATGCTTTAATATTAATGCTTAATAATTATCACTTCCTAACATAAACATTGCCTTCTGATAGAACCAAATACAAGAAAGCATTCAATGGCAATCTTAGCAATTTGAAGATGTTGATGAGAGTCAAAACTATCTTCATGTAGTGGGTGGTAGGGACCATCGTGGAAGGATTTTTGATTTAGGTTTATTTGCAAACACATATTATTTGCAATCCTCCACATCCAGTATAGCAACATCTAGTAACCGATCCGTGAAAATCCATGAGCTTTGAAGCACAATATAGACAATGGCAATTCAGTTGCAATAGTTGATGGAGTACATAGCTCAGCTCTGTAATAAGATGGATGAGTTGAAGGGGAGGGGTAGCACCTCTTCACAGCAATTAGAGCATCTGCGGTCACCAAATGAATAGCGTACTTGTAGTCATTTCATATGAATTAAATACATGTTATGTACAAAATAATTTTTTATTATCAATTAAGATCATTTTTACTTTATGTCATTAATCAACTTTCTATTTTAACAAATTAAATGTAGAAACAAATCAAAATATTATCAATAGATAACTAATAACTGTATAAATTATGCATAACTATAAGATCGTCAAATAAAATTAAACACAAGGAAAAATTAAAAAAACAAGTTTAGTAAATTTATCGATGGAAAATCAAGTTTGTCGGTAAAATCTATTCGATTTACCGACGGATAACTAAGAATTGTTGGTAATGTTGTCATTAACTTATCGAACAATGGCATCCACCACAGAGTATCTTGTCCATATACACACCCAAACAAAATGGTTTATTGAACACAAACACCTTAACATTATTGAGAGTGGTTTAAGCCTCCTAAATCATGCTAAAATGCCAAAAATTATTGGAGTGTTGCCTTTGATACAACCATCTACTTAATTAATCGTCTTCCCACTCCCTTACTTCAAAATAAATCCCCCTTTCAACTCTTATTTGGTTCTTTATCTGATTTCAATCAACTTAAAATCTTTGGGTGTCTTTGCTATCCTTAGATTAGACCTTATACCAAAAATAAACTTGCTCCATGGTCATGTCTTTTTGTTTTCCTAGGATACAATCAAGTTCACAAAGGATACAAATGCCTTAACTTAATTTCCAAGTGAATATATATCTCACGTGATGTTCTTTTTGATGAGCAAACTTTTCCATTTGCCATGTTAACTGATGAGACACATCGGGTCCCCTAATAGGTTGAAACAACCTCAAATCCATGGATTATCTATCTAGACTTACCCAGCCTAAACTCACTCGAACCACCTTCAAAACCCACCACTATCGTCCCACCTAACACCACCCAATCTATTATATCAATTCCTCCTTCTGCATCCCGACCTATATAAACTATTAATACCTTCAATGACACCCACTCATGTTTGTCCCTCACTATCACGAATCCTCTGTCCTTCTCTCCTCCTCCTGCCCAAGCAACACCACTTCCGACTCTGCTTCACAACATCATTCCACTGCACTATCTCTAGTTGTTGACCTCATTCACTATAGCTCTCTTGTCTCTACGGACTAACCAACTAGTCCTATGGCTTCTTCAATCTTACCAATTCCCTATAATAAAAATAAAGCCATCCTATGCTCACAGGATCTCAAATGGGTCACTTAAAACTTAAAATCTTTCACAGTTCTCTTCACCACATCTTAAAACCTAGCTTTTATATAATGACAAATACTTTGATGGTGTGAATCAATGGCGACAGAATTCAACGCTCTCTTAGAAAATGGTACTTGGTAGTTAGTGGCACCTCAACCTCATCACAACATTATCGGTTCCAAGGGTATTTAAGATCAAACAACATGTAGATGGTTGGGTTGAGGGATTTAAAGCACGGTTAGTTGCAAAGGGTTTTTATCAATGGGACGGGATCCTTTGTCCAATTTTATGGTGTCTTATTCTGTCCCATAAATCTCAGCCATTCATTTATATGGGTCCCGCATTCATTTATGCGAGACCCATGCGGGATCTACATAAATAAATGGCTGAGATTCATGGGACAGAATAAGACACCATAAAATTGGACAGAGGATTTGGACTCTTTATCAATAACTAGGGCTCGACTACAACAACACCTACAGTCTAGTGGTTAAACCCAACACAATTCGCATCATTATGTTATTGTACCTACAAGTCGGTATGTTAATCAGCTTGATGTGTCCAACGCTTTCCTACATGGGGACCCTACTTGTATCCGAATCAAATTTGTCTACATGGCACAATCGAGTGGTTTTGTTGATCCTTTGTATCCAAATCACATTTGTCCTCTAAGCAACTCTTTATATGGCCTTAAACAGAGCCCAAAAATGTGGTTTAAACAACTCATTGATGTTCTGTTCCAGCTTGGTTTTACTAATTCTAAATTAGATTTCTCCTTGTATATTCACTAACAAAGCTCTCAAAGGCTTTATTGTCTTATCTATGTCGATGATCTTCTTATCACAAGTAGTGACTCTACCTATATTCAGCATCTAATTGGATAACTTGAGCAGCAATTTTCAATCCGTAATCATGGGGTCTTTAAACTATTTTTTGGGAGTTGAGGCCAAATGGTCAACTAATGGTTTGTTTTTCTCAACACAAATATATTCTAGACTTGCTTGCCAAAGCACATATGGATACATATAGTCCAATTTCCACTCCGGATTCTACACATGACAACATGAGCATCCATTCAGGTGAACCTCATCCCAATCCTACTGACTACCGTTCCATTGTTGGTAGTTTGCAATACTTGACCTTTGGTTGCCCTAAAATTGCCTTTGCTATAAATCATGTTTCACAATTCATGCATTCCCCAACCTCTGCTCATTGGTCTGCTGTTAAGAGAATTCTTTGATACTTACAGGCCACATCTACCTATGGCATTTTTCTCTCCAAAAAGTCAAGTATACACATCAATGTTTTCTGTGATGTTGATTAGGGAGGATTTATTGATGATAGAAAATCCACCATGGGTTTTGCTATTTTTTTGGGTGACAATTTAGTTAGTTGGTCTACCAAGAAATAGAGGGTTATCTCCCGCTCATCCATGGAAGCTTAATACTGCGCTATTGCTACTGCCAGTTTTAAATCTCTATGGATCAAAACACTTCTTATTGAACTAGTGTTGGACTCACAGGAAAAGTCAACACCAGCAAATGACTCCATGTAGAAAATATAACAAGACAACTCATCAATTCTATTTTATTCTTTTTTACTCTTCATCATTATTCTTTGTCTTTATTTAGGTACTACAGGTTGGAAATTGCTAGGTTTGTTACCAAAGAGTAACAGAAAAGAGAGAGAGAGAGTATGAAACCAAGTATATATATATATCTTTACAAATTATGAATAAAATTCATTCCTTTCTCACAAATTTCGATCCTTGTTATTATCTTCTACATGGTATTAGAGTAGAGAAGCTCTTGATATCGAAAAAACCCTAATTTTGCTAATATGCCTGGTAATAAGAGTGAGAGTAGTGATACAAAATCGATTCCAAACCAAAGATGAAGAGTTTGAATTGTACGAAATGGCGACGTCAAAAAATCCAGGAGCTATACTGGTAGCCACATTGCTTGACGAGACAAATTACCTGCAGTGGAGTTGAACAATGACCATTTCACTAAAAGCTAAGGACAAATACAAGTTCGTTAATGGAGCTTGCAATGAACCAGAGAATAACCCACAACTATTAAAGAAATGGAGAACAACTGATTCTATGGTAACATCTTGGCTCTTAAACTTTATGTCTAAGGAGATTACTAGGTCCTTTTTGGTTGTGACTATTGTGAGAAATCTATGGGAAGAACTTAGAAATAGGTTTAGAGAAAGTAATGGACCTCAAATATACCAATTAACGCAGAGTATCAATAATCTGAGACAAGGAAATAATTTTGTAACTAGCTATTTTAACAAACTAAAACAGTTATGGGACGATCTTGAAAGTGTTATGCCTTTTAATGCTTGTTCTTGTGAAATTGGTAGTAAGAATGTTAATATTGAAGAAAACAACAAACTGGTTCAATTTTTAATGGGGTTAAAGTATGATTATCAAAGTGTTATTAGTCAAATCATGTTGTACGATCCTTTTCCTAATATAAGTAAAGCTTATTCCATGGTGTTGATAATTGAAAAACAGAGGGATGCTTCTGATTATCTAGGAATTCGAATGAAACTAGTCAATTAAATGTTATTCTTAGTGTGAAATCTAGTGGAAATAGAAAGGGAGATGCAAAAAAGAGTAGCTTCGCATCTGGATCAGCAACTGGAAAGAGGAGATTCGTTAAAAGGGATGATAAATAATGCAACCAGTATCACGAAAGGGGTCTCATGGTGGAGACATGTTTTAAAATCCACGTAGATCCGAATTTGTTTAAGGAGTTAAAACAAAAAAGGGCAAGAGAAAAGATGGAGAACTATGGGCATGTGAAAGACAAGCATCCATGGTGTAATTTGCCTCAAGGAAGCCTAGGACGTGACTTACATGGACATGAGCTTGCAAAAGGAGGCTTAGGAGCTAAAATTGGATCAGATTTGAAGTCAGAATGTTCAAGGCAAGGGGATGAACAAAATTCCCATATCAAAGGCCCAACATTTAAGTCTAATGTTCCTAAAGATCCATTACAAGATGTTGGAAGCCCAATGACAAAAGCTAGGGCCAAAGCAATGAAGCAAACATTGAATTGTTTAATCCAAGACCTTCAAGAGATAGAGCCAACATTGAGAGGAGAAATGAACAATATGCAAAGCAAGCCAATAAAAATCGAAGGCGTGTTATATTTGAACCTGGTGATTGGGTTTGGGTGCACTTGAGAAAGGAGGGATTTCCAGAACAAAGGAAATCTAAGCTACAACCAAGAGGAGATGACCCTTTTCAAGTTTTAGAAAGGATTAATGATAATGCTTATAAAATTGATTTGCCTAGCTCCTATGGTAATGTGAGTGCTACATTCAATGTATCTGATTTATCCCTCTTTGATGCTGCAGATTTGAGGACGAATCCTTTCAAGGAGGGAGGGAATGATGGAGAACCATGGGCATGTGAAAGACAAGAAGAGAAGC
>JANVCQ010000004.1:30879772-30894339 GCA_025531925.1 Erythroxylum plowmanianum
CAACATTCTTGCTAGGGTTCTAAGAGACAAGTTCTCTTAGGGTTCTTTTCATCGACCAACATTCTTCCAACCTCCCATTTTCTCTTTGTGTTCTGTTTCTATCTTTTCAACTTTGTTTCTTGTGATTCCGTGTGTTTGCTTGATTCTATCTACTCCCGGGCATAGTTCCATCTTGTTGAAGGTTCTCTATGACAAGTTCCTATTGGATCTGCCATCAAAAGGGGTTCCATATAGCAACTGCAGTTGAGAGTCCTTTTGATATCGGACAGGGAAGCCAAAACGTTGAGACAATTGAAGCTAAAATTGAACTCATTATATTATCTCGTCAAGTACAAGAGTTGATGAAGTTGGTAAAAGGAAAAGGTATGATTAAGGCAAACCATGTAGCATTTAATAGCTACCAACGTATGAATTCTTTTTGCAATGATAATGTTTGCATTGATTATGATCATGGTTTGTGGATAGTAGACTCTGGAGGCTCCACCCATATGACTTTTGACACAAAAAACTCAAAACCCCTGTAAACACATACTACCTTACACATGTGACTCTTCCAGATGGGTCTTTAACCCCTATTAATCATGTAGGAAATGTAGACTTAACCAAGGAAATAATGTTGGAAAATGTCCTTTATATCCCCATATTTCACCACAATTTGTTGCCTTTTTGTAAGCTTGCACAGCAAAACAACTTAGCTATAACTTTCGTGTCTAACAAGGTGTTTTTACAGGACCCCATTACTGATTATGTCGTAGTCAGCTGCAAGGAAATTGGAGTTGTATACAGGCTTGAACCACACCATTTCTTACCACTGAAAACTAAGAAAGGTCCTTGAAGTTCTATCTCAATGAAAATTTTGCTTGTAATGTGATCGATGATTATGGCTTATTACATTCTAGATTTAGTCATGTATCCTCTAAGGTTTTAAAACATTTGAACTTTCATTGCTCAGAATACCTAAAAATTTCTTTTGCGAAACATGTCCTTTGGCAAAACAAACTAGAAAACCTTTTGGTAAGCATAATATCATAGCTACAAAAGCTTTTGAGTTACCACATTTGGACCTTTGGGGCCCCTTGAAAACAAAAAATATTGACGGTTCAACATATTTCCTTAAAATTGTTGATGAATATAGTAGAGCTGTATGGACCTTTTATTAAGAACCAAAGAACAAATTCACAAAACTATTACTATATTCATCACCATGATTGAAAATCATTTTAAACAAACCATTACGAGTATACGAACGGACAATGGAATCGAGTTTGTGAATCATTTGAACCAAAAATTATTTGAAAACAAAGGGATTTTTCACTAAAATACATGCGTTCTTATGCTCCAACAAAACGAGGATGTTGAATGAAAGCACAGACACCTCACTTCAAATCACTCAAGCGCTTATGTTCCAAGCGAATTTACCAAAAGAATTTTGGGGGGAAGCTCTTTTAACCGCTATTCGCATAATCAATCGCCTATTGACGAAAGTGCTATCATGGGACACACCTTATAAAAAATTGCATCAAAAAGAGCCGACCTACGACCATCTTCGCATCTTTGGGTGTCTATGTCATGCCACTATCACTACTCCCCACAAAGAAAGACTCGACCCACGAGCAACAAAATGTTTATTCCTTGGATACTCGATTGATCGAAAGGCTTACGAATTATGAGGAATCAACACAAAACAAGTAATTTTTAGCCAAGATGTTGCTTTTTACGAAACCTTATTTTCGTAGAAATAAACCGAAGAAACTGAACACAACACTGACCCAGTGTTTGACCCATTGTTTGGGTCATCTAGCCCAAATACCTACACCTGAACTCAATTACCCAGTTACCCAAACCTCATTGACAGATTCACCCGAACCTAACTCGATGGACCAACCTACACCATTACCATCACCAATTATTACCAACATTCAAAATCCCCAAAATGATACCCTATATCCATCAAATACCCAAACGACTTCCAATAACATCACCATACCTACCTGATTCAGTACCCGAAACTAGAAACCACCACAATACCTTAATGATTACATTACTACCCTACCATGTAACATCCCGTTACCCATAATAAGGTTTGAATAGTAAACATAAGAAATTATTAAGAAATTAGAACATACAACTCATGCTTATGCATGATATGGCATACACATACGCGATAATAATGAGTTTTGCATATTAATATGAATGTACATGCATTTATTGACATTTTTCAGGTATAATTGAGTTATTAATGCGATTAAAATGTGATTTAACAATTTTGGTATATTTAGGGTATTTCAAAATTTTTGGTAAATTTTGAACTTTGGAGTATTTTTAGAATAGGAAAAATGTTGAATTGGGCCAATTATAGTCTAACATGTGAACTGATTAAATATTGACAAATGGTTTACATGTATGGTGACATATGGCAGTATAGAACAGTGACCCATGTAATACATGCAAGATACACATGTAGTCTTGTTTTGAGTAAAGAAAGGTTACTATATCTAATTTGTTCTTACTGGAATCACCAAAACACTCTTCTGGTTATTCATCATCGAATAGCAAATTGTTATTCTTTTTGTGTGAAATTGATTCCCTCTCATCGCTGGAACTATTGCCGAATGAAGTAAGTGATTTTAATGATGTTTTACGGTGTAAACATATACATGCATATGTGGGATTGAGAAGCATAGTTTCGGTGATGAATGAATTAAATAATGGATTTGTGAAAAAGGAATTGTTTAAAAACTGTACGAAATAAACTCTATTTTGGATATGAGTTCACGAAAGTTGATGTCTCTGTTATGGTTTAGAGAAATACATATATGGTTGTTTTTACTATTCATGCATGAACATGTGAAGTGTTTATAAAGATGAGTTTAAATGAGTTTAATGATGTGAAAATAAGATTTGGGGAAGTCGTGGTACAAAGTTGATAAAATAAAAAGTTTATGATCAAATGAAGTTGTTGATAAAAATGAGGAATGCAGAAAAATGAAAAATGCAGAAATTGGTGAATTTCCGTATATGTTCTATTTTTAGTATTAGTGTGTAATCTTGAATTTTAATCTTTTGTAGATGGTTTTGAACTATAATAGGAGTCAAAAAGAGGAGAAAATAATGGAGTCATAGATTGAATGAGAGTGATTCGTGAAAAAGAAACGAGCAAGGATGTGACGACGTGCAGAAGAACTAAAACCATACTGATGAATGACATGTTAACTAAAGACAACATCGTCATTCATAAATAAAAGTAGAGAATTGACACATGATTGTATAGGAGATAATACCCAAGGTGTTAGGAATGGCTAGCTCAAACGCTGATAATGGATGTGCAAGTGCCGCAACTAATTTTTGACAATCAGGAAACCGTTTCTTCACTCACTCTCTTCATCTTTCTCTGTTATTTTTCTTGTATCTGTACAGACTTCCTCATAACCAGAGTGCCATCTGATTTTGACAATTCTGTGAAAGAACAATTGAGTAATAACTTTGCAAAGTACTTTGATCTACCAATCACTATAACTTCCTAAGCCATCGCCCTTATATTTTTAAAACCAATTTGATGACAAGAAATCACATGTAAGATTACACTCTTAAAACCAATTTACAGGACTAGTTTGACCAATCCCATTAAGAATTTACAGCCCTTTGGAACTACTCTGGGATGCAGAGTAATGGAGCTTCAATTGCTCCAAGCTTGGGGACAGAAGTGAGGGAGACAGCCCATGATCATGGGCAAATTGCCATGACAGAAGTATCAGATTTGGCTCACCCACGATCGTGTGGACAAACACACAGATACACAAAAAGTCAAAATTTAAGGGTTTTTTGGACCTTTTCGACCTTGAAAAAATCCTAGGGCTACCACAAATACATCAAGCATAAAAAGAATAAGACAAAAGAGAAGAAAGTTTCTTGCATCAGCCACCATCAAGAAACCCTAGAGAGAGCTCATCGAGAGAGAGCTCATTGAGAGGTTGAGAAAGAGATAAAGGAAGAGAGGCGTGGAGAAGAAGCCGACACGAAGTACTTCCTAGAACAGGAGGTTTCCTGATGTTGCTGCTTCCATCATCCATTCAGATCTAGTTTCTGGTGTATTTCAGTTTTATTTATGTATATAATTGGGATAGCTGTTGAGATAGGATTTTATGAATGTTGAGGAATGTCTAAACTCACCTTTGGGTTGTTTTCATGTTTGATTCAATAAAAATCTGATTGCTTATGTTATTTGGATTCATTGTGATTGATTTCTGCACTTGTATAATTCAGTGATAGATTGAGAAGATGAATCGGATGAAAAATAATTAAATTGGGTTAATGAGAGTTAGGTGATTTAATAAGAACGAGAAATCAATCAAATCTATGATTGTGTAAAGAGAGATCGCACATAGGTTTCTAGTAGTCTACTGGAAAACTTGAGATCTAACTAAGGTTTGGATAAATTGTGAATTGAGAAATTACAATTTTCCATAATCAGATAAGGGTTTATAATTTACGGCTATTGGTTATAACTTGAGAGAGAGTAATCAATGCAAGGATTATCTAAGACCAATAATCTGACAATTCATAATTAATTGAATTAGTGTTGATGATAAGTTAAAATTTCCCTTTCTCTCAATTGGTAGTTTCTTAGGTTGATTCTTGATGTGTGTGTTGCAATTTACTAATTTGTTAATATTTCATGATTAATTCTTGAATTTCGTTATTTGATTGATTTGATTAATTGAATTGCATCATTGTTTTAGTTTAGTTAAATTTAAATTTTTGCGATCAATTTTAGCCTTAGATTTTAGGATTAGGATAATCTTCCTCATGGGATCAACATCTTAGGTACTACACGAACGAGCCATATGCTTGCGGGATATTAAGGTTAAAATAGTAAAACTACACATATCGAAAAATTGCGATCAAAGTGTTTTCTTCTACAGCTGAAAATTTAATATAGGAAAAGTCAATTGTACCCTTTAAGTTATTGCTATTACTTGCATTTCTCTGCATCTAAATCAACAAAACCACGCATAAACGAATCCATCAATTATAAATCAACAAAGCCGTGCTATTACTTGTGCCTACATGTTACTGTAGTGTTACTTAAACTAGATTCTTAATTCACCACTCTATTATTATGTTCTCTTTCAGCTAATGGAACCGTATTATCAACATTTTGGGCCCCCTCGTAGAAATTCTCTATGCTTTGTTATGAGAAATGCATGAATTTAGTTTCAATTATGCCACAGTAATATTCATCAAAGAGACTTAAGAGGTATAAATCCATCCAAAAGGTTATACAACAGTCATTCTTCTCAACTCATGTGCTTAAGAAGCTTGTAAAGGAGTATGAATCCACGTTTGATAGACTTTTCTCAAGAAACGAACCATCGGTTTTGCCAGAAGGAACTGACGCTGCAACAAGCTGTGACTCTGAAGTTTCAATGGATTGTACAAAGTTCTTGAAGAACTCACAAAGATTGAGAATATGAAGAGCTTGTATATGAAGCAAACTTTATCAACATTATATGTCCTATAAGAGGTTCAAAGTGGAAGCTCAGCTATGAACATCTTTTCTTTGCCCCTTTACAACTGGAATAAAGCACTCGTTATAGAGCAAGTCGCGAAATAATAATTTTTTTCTTAACTGTTGTTTTTTTATAGACTAAACTGAGATAGTCCAACTTTCTTTTGTTAGTTTTCCTAAAGATACTTAGATATGTAATTGAAGGCCTTTTACTACGTTGTTGCTCAACATTTTCAATTCAGTAAGAAATTGAAGATGCTGAAGTTATTGTAAATAGTATAAGCAAGGCTGTATACTATCGGATCTCTTTAGATCTTGTGCCTCAACGGGACTTTAACTGGGTGTTAATAATGATGATGATGAGTATAAGTTAAAACAAAAATTTCATGAGGTGATGTAGTTTTTAGTTTTAGTAGTATGCTAGGAATTTGACATAAGGATATCCGAAATATCTTGATTTAAGTCGCCGCCTTAAATTTTTTAAGGAAAGTGATTAAGAAAAATAGGATTCAAGCTCCAAGTAAAACAAACAGTTTGGTGACCCCTAAAAAAAGGAGGATTTTTTTGTCGATTTTGTAACGTCTTGCCGGCATGGCCAAGTGGTAAGGCGGGAGACTGCAAATCCTTTTTCCACAGTTCAAATCCAGATCTATTACCAGAAATTCAATGCGTAATCTTAACATTCAATATGTATTCCTGAATAATCTTATTTTTCAATTATTCATCCATTTTATTTAATTTTGTAGGTAATTATAAAACAAAAAATCAAGAAAGAATCCTATATTTAAAAAAATGTAAATTGCTATACAATAAAAAAACTTCCTTTTTTTCAAATTTAAGTTATATATATATATATAGTAAAACATATAGATTTGCAGAATCCATGCCTTGTTTGGATTTGCTAAACATGAGAAGAATGCTACTTACTCCATCACCAGGTGTAGTGATTTATCAGACAAACGGTTAGGCATCTCGAATGCACAAATTCTATTAAGTTAATGTGCTTCCGTTTAATGACTACGTTGAGGACCAGTTATCAGTAAGTTCCTGGAGCTTGAGTCAAGACATTAGTAGGGGAAATAATCAGTTACCTATACAATATAAACACTGACCTTTTCATGTTGTTAGAAAAAGCACAAAATAAACATTTATAAAATCTTGATTTGATTCATTAGTTATTCATATCTTATTTACATATATCTATCAATGCTATAACGATGAATAAGTATTTCTGATGAGTAAATGCCCTTTTACTTTTTATTTTTATAATTTTAACATTGTAATATTAGAAGAAATATAATTGACTGGCCCAACTTTTAACATCATTGATTAAGATCTTAAATTTATACCTCTAGATATATTTTAAGATATTAAAGTTAGCACTACATAGAAGGCATTGAAGAACATATAATTCAGGAGATGACAATTATTCTTGATAATATTGCTTATAATTTAATGATAGTTTGATGATTTTTTTTTTTTGCTGTATTTGAATTATATTGTCATTATCTATGAAATTTTTGGTTGATTTATGGTCATAATTATCTGATAGTTATGATGATGTTGATTATTATTATTATTATCATCATTATATTATATTATATGTTTTTATTAAAATTATATATTTAATTTTATACCTAAATTTTAAAATCTTACGATAATATTAAAAAAAATATTAAATAATTACGGTTACTTCCATAAAAGTAGAAACCCATCCCACGGAGTCCAGATCTCCTGTATAATATTATGGTGTCCTATTTTGTCCAATGAATCTTAGCCATTTATTTATATAGGTCCCGCGTAAATTGTGGGTGGATCTCGCGTGAGTCCTACAAAATAAATGGCTGAGATTTCATGGGACAGACAGAATAATATTAAAAAAAAGATATTGTCTGCATCCCACGACGTCAAAATCACACACTTGAAACGGAAAAGGCCCCCGGCTTTGCTACAAATGCCGGTTAGAATCAAAAAGGGAAACAATGTGGGGAGAAGTCTAATCACCATGACAATGAATTCAACGTACGACACGCATGTGTGTCGTTTTCTCACCAACACAGATCCTAAACTACGGTTCATTGTGACGTTCACGTCCCACGGAGTAGAAAGGCCTCTAGCGAAAGCCCTGTTGAACTTACAAATTGAACGGGTCGCTCGTCCGTCTTCACTTGCTTGTCACATGGGTTTCGCCTGCTTGTTAATGCTTCTCACCAGTTGGCTTTGCTTCCAATCTGTGGCTTTGGGGACAGACAAAGGATTAGGACTTGAGTTGCTTACCAATGAATTATTGTCAACTGCGAGAGAGGCGGGATTCTTTGAGTGGACGAGAGGAATCAGGAGAAGAATTCATATGTACCCAGAACTGGGATTTGAAGAGCACAGAACTAGCGAGATTATTAGGAGAGAGCTCGACTTGCTTGGGATTGATTACAAATGGCCTGTCGCCAAAACCGGGATTGTAGCTTCTATTGGTTCCGGTGAAAAGCCAGTTTTTGCTCTAAGAGCTGACATGGACGCCCTTCCTCTTCAAGTCTCCCCCTTTTTCCTTCTTCTGTCCTAAGTAACACAAGCACACACGTATTGTATATATAGGAGACGATTAGACTGTGCCAAGGCTTAACTGTAGCAAGTCAAGTTCTCTTTTATTTTCAATACATAGTTATCTAAAACAATATGTTTGCTCTCCTTCTAAAGGAAAAAGTAGATTGGGAATACAAGAGCAAGATAGACGGAAAGATGCACGCCTGTGGCCATGATTCTCACGTGGCGATGCTACTTGGAGCAGCGAAGTTACTCCATGGGAAAAGAGACAAATTGAAGGTAATTTAATGATTATTAACACCAAAAACTGTTTTGTCTCTTTTGTTTTTTTTAACACCTTCGTTTCACATGCCTTTTGGGAAGGGAACTGTGAAGCTTGTATTCCAGCCAGGAGAAGAGGGTTTTGCAGGTGCCTACCACATGTTACAAGATGGTTGTCTGGACGACCTTGATGCCATCTTGAGTGTACATGTCCTACCATCAACACCTACTGGTGCCATTGCTTCAAGACCTGGTCCAATACTCGCCGGTGTTGGTCTTTTCGATGCAGTAATTGAAGGGCAAGGAGCGCATGCATCTTCCCCTCATATGGCTAAAGACCCAATTCTTGCTGCATCATCTGCAATTACTTCTCTACAGCAGATTGTATCTCGGGAGACAGATCCTCTGGAGGCTGCGGTGATCCTTTTTCCACCTCTGTCATCATTTTAATGGACTCCCTAAGACAAATGCTTGTACATGTTCATTGCTTTCTAACTCCTTGAAGTCAAGTAAATTCACTTCCACCACCTCTTCACTAGTCGTAATCGAACTGATCACAGTCAAATCCTTACTGAGACCCTGAATATTAACCTTAAGAAATAACATCCTCTCCCAACTTACCACCAGCCACTCTTAATGCGTGAATCAAGTTGCAACATATTTGAACCTTTCAACGAAAGTTGTCAATGAATGAATCTGATTTGCTCATTTTCGATGGTTTAGGTGGTGACGGTGGGTTATATAGAGGGAGGAAAAGCCGGAAATATAATTCCAGAATCAGTGAAATTTGGTGGAACATACCGGAGTTTGACCAATGAAGGTTTATCGTTCCTCCAGAAAAGGATTAAAGAGGTAAAATATGCATTCATGGGATGAACTTTGAAGTCATCTAATTTTACATTCAAGTGAACGTGCAGACTAATTTGAACCTACGATCATGTTTTGCTTGCAGATCATAGAGAGTCAGGCTGTAGTGCATCGATGTAATGCCATGGTAGATTTCAGGGAAGAGAAACATCTTCCTCATCCACCAATGGTTAATGATGAAACACTTTACAACCATGGAAAGAAGGTTGGGGAGATCCTACTTGGAGAATCTAACGTCCAGCTTCTTCCAGTGACCATGGGAGCAGAGGATTTCAGTTTCTTCTCACAAAAGATGCCTGCTGCAATCTTTGTGATAGGTATAAAGAATGAAACGCTGGAATCACATCAGCCGCTTCACTCTCCTTACTTCTTTATCGATGAGGAGGCTTTTCCAATAGGTGCAGCTTTTAATGCTGCTGTGGCAATTGCATACTTAGACAACCATGCCGCAGAGACTTGCGAGGAATCTGAGTTGTTTTCGACTTTTGGAACAAGCACCATTTAGTCGGACTTTGAGAATGGACTGCAAGAAACCTAACATAAATTCACCAGAAACAAGTGGACAATATCAACTATATGCTTTCAAATTTGAAGCAATGTAAGTACCACTAGACATTCTCCCCTGCATATGCAGGTATTTTTACATATATCCATGAACGGGTACGGGTTGGTTGTTTCAATAATGCGTTCTTGGAAGCTGAAGAAAATGTCTAAATAAGGCAAATTTTCCACTTAATCTAAGAGTTCTCATCATTGTTTACTATCCAAAAAAGAATGACCCCAAAATAATAAGACAGGTGGCTTATCTTGAGGAAAGGATCAAATAATAGATATTGCCATTTCCTACACCGATCCATTTTTGTACATCAGCAAAAGAACACAAGACGCTTCCTAACTGAGCTTTGTGACATTATTATCCTATTAGTTGTCAACAAAATAAATAAACCTTGAGAGGACCTTTATAGATGCTGAATCCAAGCATAAGAGCATAGACAGTTTATCTCCATGTGGACGTGTTGATCAAGCTGCTCTTAAATGTTCCTAGACCCGCTCACTGCTTCCTGACTTTTTTGGGTGCTATGAGGAACCGAAATTTGTAAGTCTATCATTCTTGCTTGCCAGTGCAGGAGTTGAGAGAATCACGGTGACTTTGCAGTGCAAGTCCTTAACAAAAGTATCTTTCAATCATATCAAGAATCACAAACCCTTCCCATTGTAACGCCAGTAAATCTGGAAACGCATGCTCTGGTAATAGAGAAACTGAAGCAGTCAACCACACTATGTTAATTGGATCATTCGATTGCATGTCCAGGACGCACCAACAATAAACAATGATGTTACATGAAACCTCCGAAGACTCTATAGTACAGTCACACTAGCAAATGTGAACATCAAGCGTTACTGCAGACAAAGTTCAACTCCTTTATGATCAATTACCAAAGGAGCTATAGGTTAGGAACAGGATGCACAGAACCCCTCAACTTAGATGCAGTTTCAGTCCAGTCCACCTTGGGATCCACAGTTTAAGTTCCTCACATCTGCCCAAGAGATGGTGTAATTGTCATATTATCCTGAATGAGACTCTAGGTGGGCCGTGTAATTGAAGAAAAAACATATACTTGCTTACAAACTATATCCAACTCCGACCAGGTATTTTTCTCACCCCTCTCTCGTTCATTTTTTCTCTAACCAGAGAAACATCCAACCACCTATCAGCTGCAGCATAGATATTGGATAAAAGCACATAATTAGCAGCATTTTGAGGCTCAAGCTCAAAAAGCTCGTTGGCAACAATCTGCCCAAGTTCAACATCACAGTACAGCTTGCAAGCCCCAAGAAGAGCACCCCAGGCACACACATTAGAACTCACAGGGACTGACTTCAGAAGCTCATAAGCTGAATTTAGCTGGCCTGCCCTGCCAAGAAGATCAACCATGCATGCATAGTGGCCTGGAGTGGGAACAACAGAGTACTTATCTTTCATGATTTGAAAATAGTACCAACCCTGATTGACAAGGCCTCCTCGGCTACAGGCAGTCAAAATGACAGTAAATGCTCCTTCATCTGGAGTTATGCCCTCATTCAGCATCCTATCAAACAATACAACAGCTTGATCAGTTCGCCCATGAATAGTCAATCCTTGTATCATAGAACAATAAGCGATCAGATCCCGTGTTGGCATCTCTGCAAACAATTTTTTTGCTCTATCCATGTTCCCACACTTCGCATTCATGTCAACAAGTGCAGTAGCAACATAAGCTTGACCAGTGTCTATCGAGCTCTGGCTCAAATAACCATCAACCCATTTAGCCAAATCCAAATTAGCCACTTGAGAACAAGCTGACATCAAACTCACCATTACAAACTCATCGGGCTTAACATTCGTTCGCAGCATTTGCATGAACATATCCACAGCTTCATTAGGCTGCCCGTTCTGAGCATATCCCCATATCAATGCCGACCATGCAACTATATCTCTTTTTGGAGCTTCCTCAAACAGAGACCTTGCAGATTCCATATCCCCTGCCTTTGCATAACCATCAATCATAGCGGTATACGAGACAACGTCTCTTTCGGGCATTTCATCAAACAACTTCCTAGCAGTAGACAAATCTCCCCCTTTCACACACCCATCAATCATAGCATTCCACGACGTCACGTTCCTCTCCGGCATTAAATCAAACATCCTCTTCCCGTTGTCCAAATCCCCAGCATTGACATACCCAACAATCAATGCAGTCCAAGAAACGACATTTCTTTGACTCATTTCGCTGAACACTCTATGCGCAGACACAATCTCCTTGCACTTACCATACAAATCAATCAAACTTGACCCGACATAGACATCAAGACTAACCCCACACCTAATAGCCATCCCATGAAATACCTCACCTTCCTTCAATTTACACTCATTCGAACACGACTTAATAAGCGAAGGGTAGGTGTATTTATCAGGCAGAGCCTGTGGGCAAAGCTTCATACGAACAAAAAGCGAAATGGCCTTGTCAAAATGCGATCTCTTGGAGTATATGTTGAGGAGGATGTTATAAAGGACAGTAGAAGGAGCAAACACGCGGTCGAAGATCAACTTGGAATATGAAACTGAAGTGGAAAGTGAAAGAAGCTGGGAAACCACAAAGTGGTCTTGTTCAAAACCTTTACGTATGATATGTGCGTGGAGTTGGTGGAGTTGGAACTCGTTTTTGCAGGATCTGAGAAGAGTGAGAATTGACGGGCTAGAGCTGACAGGCATCGACTTCTCAATCTCATGGCGGCGACTCGCGCTTTTGCTCTAGAAATCAAAACCAAATGAAATGGGCTACGCCTACTAGAGTGTTGTATTTATAGCCCACTTAAAATACGAATGGATAATAAATAATGGGCCAATTGCTCTCCTAGTCCTACAAAGCGATTTAGAGAGAGAGAGAGAGAGAGAATGGTGCTTTGGTCTTACCCACCAACGCGCAAGCAACTGGCGGCCACAATCGTTGTGTTTGTGAGCGGCGCTTCTCTGGCCACCTACGGAGCTTATTTGTCCTTGCTCAACATAGCTCCTCAACAAGCTCGTGCCAAAGCCCGTAGCGATTATGTCAAAGAGCGTTTCCGAAAGTTGATCGACAATTAGTCCCTATTGCTATTGTCATCTTCAGTTCAGGTTTTGTTTTTGTTTTTACTTTTTAGGTTATCTATCTATGGTGTCTTGTACTGTTGTACTTCTTTATCGTTTGATTGGTACTTGGAATGTTAGACATCTGATTGTCATGGGATGGAAATTGCCTTGTCTTATGAGACATGAACTGAAATTTTATTCACTTAAAATCGCATGAATTACTCATTTATTGTTAAAATAATACGACACCTTGGTTAAAGAGTATGACTGAGTATCTCCTGAGCACAACACACAACTAAAAAAACTTCAACTCAGTTCTGTTCGTTGGTTTCATAAGAAGTTGGAAAACAGAGTGTGTCCCGTGTTAGAGAAAGAGGGCTTGAATAAGGCTGACAAAATACTAGGGAGATCGCATCAACGCAACCAACCTCCCACAATCTGCTCATAAACCCTTCAATCTGCTCACAAACGCCGGAGGCCAACTTCAAGCGGATCAGAATACTACGCGGCGTGTGCTACGGAATTGCCCATTTGAAAAATGAACTGGGTTTCCGCTCCGACGGCGACACCTTGCTTTGGCTCCTCCGCCAGACCCGACCATGGATTGTCACCAATAAACTCGACTCTGTTCGGGGCCCCGTTTGCATGAAGTATTCCAATCCATCTTCGATAAATTCGGGTCTAGTCTTCTGGGCGGCCTGTTAGAGACGGCTGTGCAGGCCTCCACTGTGTTCTTTGATACTCCGGCGACGTTAGGTACTATGCTTGTTACTGGTTGTTGAGATATAGCAGCTGTACATTCTTCACACAATGTAACTGTCGTGATCTGATTAATGTTGTGGCATGATTTTAGGAGCAGTTTTAATTTTCATAAGGTATAGGAATTTCCATAACTGTATCTTCTTGTAATTGTATTTAAGCAGCGGAAATTCATAAATAAGAAGTTTTTCCCAACCTGAAAATCTTCTTATGGTATTAGAGCACAAACTCGATCCAGCCTCAATTTTCCTTACAAGTACCGATCACAAATATGTCAACGACAGGGGGGGAGATCACGACAGTTACATTGTGAAGAATGTATAGATGCTATATCTCAACTAGGATTTCTGTTTCCAGCAATTTTAATCGTATTTGTGATGTGTGTCATGAAGGCCAAACAAACCAGACTACCCTTTTCAGCTTAGCTATAACAGTGCTAAACCTTTTGCACTAATTCTTGTTGATCTTTCGCGTGCATACTCAGTCCATTCTTTAAACCAGTGTTTGGTTAGAGGATAACTAATCATCAGGAATATGTATTTTGTAACTTTGAAGAATAGCTAATACCAATTCCTACTTATCTTTATCTATTCCAAAAATTATTATTCTTATCCAAAACAATTTTATCCTTCTTCCACTTCTTATTTTAATAATAAAAATAAGAATAAAATTAATTGATAAAATTAATAATAATAAGACTAATAATAAGTAGAAAATTTATAATAAAAATAAATAAATAAATAAGAATAAGAATAATAAAAATAAAATTAACAATAATAATAATAACAATAATAATAAGGAATTTAATAGTACTAATAATAAGAAGAAGAAAATTAATTTTTTTATAATAATGATAATAAGAATAATAATGAGAAAATTAATTTAATAATAATAATAATAATAACAAAAACAATAATAATAATAATAATAATAGAAGAAGAAAAAAATTAATAATAATAAGGAATTTAATAATAAAAATAAGAATAAAATTAATTGATAAAATTAATAATAATAAGAATA
>JANVCQ010000004.1:30910730-30953414 GCA_025531925.1 Erythroxylum plowmanianum
CCTATAAATAGGCAGGAGATGAAGGAAGCAAACGGTGAGAGAAGAGAAAAAATAGAGAGAAGTGAGGTGAGAGAGAAGAGAGAAAAAGAGAGAGGCAAAAATATTCTGTATATTTTTGTGGGTCTAGTTTCTCCTTGTAATTCTCCAGTTTTTCCAATAGTAAAAGTCTTATATCCTTGCCCGTGGTTTTTACCCTAATTTGAAAATTTTTCACGTAAAATCTGTGTGTTCATTACTATTTCCTCAATCCTATTTAGCTGTGAACATGCTCTAATCCGATCAATTTTTACAACAAAGGCTAATGTCCGAAAAGCAGTTATTTTAGATGAAGAGGATATGCCTGTGCTTTCACCTAAAGCAATACTTGATCATCGGCTGCGATGACGGAGAAAAGAGGTTCTAGTGCACTGGAAAGGGCTATCTCCGGCTAATGCTCCTTGGGAAGATTTTGCAGACCTCCAAGTTCGATTCCCAGAAGCTATCCTTGTGGACAAGGGGGAAGGAATGATAAGTATGTTGAATTGGCATTAGTGACAGGTTGTGGATGGAAGTTGAGTATTTGTTTACCAAGTCTATTTAATTAGTTGTTGTCAGTAGTGGAGTCTTTGAAGTGGAAACTTTTTGAAGCAGTGGAGCTTTTTTAGAAAGTTATTTTCAGGGGAAATTTTTTTGCAATTAAGCTTTGGCCTTGGGAGGTTTGTTTACCCTTGAAGGAACCACTTGTGTTTTCGTCTTGTTTTCACCTATTGACAAAATAGGTAAGAAGGGATGGATTAAGGGAACAGCTTTGTGTGCATAAAATATTCTCAACAAATTTTTCATATAATGTAACTCATTCAGTTCACCGAATACCTTAACAGCGAATGAACTAGAGACGACAGATCGGGAGACGAGGAGAATAGAGGAGCTGCACGCCTGCAGTATTGTGCAAAGGAGAAGATGGCGTTTTGTATAAACAGTAATATAAGCAGTTAAAAAAAGACCAAATCTTGAAGAGCTTCTAGCATATCAACCTCAATTATGCCGGAAGAATTTGTACATGACAAACTTTGCAGGATAGGTACAACATTTGCTTTGTCGGCAGCAACTCTATAAACAGTAAACACAACACAGCAGTCCAAAAGTTTAATGCATGTCAAGCAGCCACAACTGCAGCTAGAGCAAGTTCTAAGAATCCCTAGAAAAGCATTCATCAGCAAAAGGGTTTTACTTCATAATGCCTAACTTTCCATATATTAGGACACTAGCTAGTCACAACTCAGAATTACTCTCGGGCATTTTCACCGCTTGGACTTTCTTATATTCAGCCCCTCGCCTATGGCGTCTAATAGCCTTGATTTTGTGTTATTTCCAGGCACCATAGGAGGTCTTTCTAGAGCTGAATCATTAGGATCTCTTGCAGACCGAAGTTGTCCTATATGTCGTGAAGGACTTGCATAACCTCGAGGAGAATCTACTCTTGAACCAGACAACAAATACTCCCTAAGACCTTTCACCGATTGATATCCATGCATTTGATCGCCATAACCTTTCCCTTGCAATGACCTCTCAAGCTCAGAAAGTCTTCCCCAATCTAGCCCATCTCCTGAACTTGGGAGCCTCTCATTTGAAATGCCCAAATCAACTCCATCTGATATGCTCCTCTGAAGAGAAGTACTTCTCCTAGATGCTTTACCAGACGTGGACTTCCTCCCTTTGGTTTCTTGATCACATGCTACATTCACTGAATCACGAGGGGTGCCAGAAGGATATATCCACTTATAGCTCTTACCATTGTTATCTGCATTCAATTCTATGGAATGAAGATCATTTTCTGCTATGTCTTCCTCACATTCCAACCCATCTTCCACTTCTCCATCCTCCAGAATAGCATCGTGCCTTTGAGTAATCATGCGAGCTTTATTTATATAAGATGCAACCTCTTCATCATTTAGATGATTGAAAGAACTGCGCCCTTTTTGTTTGGTTCTTTTTGTTCCCAGAAAAACTTCAAGTTGACTCCTGAGCTTGTCAACAGCAGCATTTCTCTCCTCAAGATGATATTTAGCATCACAAAGTTTCATTTGGACTTGTTCTTCACGTAACACATCAGCCAACTGCATCATCTCCCTTTCTTTTTCAACCTCTTCACAAAGTTTTGCTGATTCTCTCTTTAATTCTTCAACTTCGGCTTTGTCTTCACCTATATCATGCACTAATTCATCGCATACTTGCTCAATTACAACTCTCTCTCTTTTCTCGTTCTCAAGTTCTCTCACAGCCTTCACCAGTGAAGACTTAGTTTCAGCTAATTCCTTGCCAAGCTTCTTATTCAGGCTTTCAAACCGTCTTCTTAGCTTCTTTTCTACCTCAAGTTCTCTAGCAATAGATTCAATAGCAGTCTCAACCACTTTTTGTTCGTTGTTTTTCCATGCCGCCTTTTCCTCAGCAAAGCACTTCATCAGATAGTTAATCTCATTTTGATCTGACCGCTGCTCCTGGATAAAATGATTAACCTGCAAACGAGCTCTTTCAAGTTCTGCATGCAAGGCAGAGATAAGAGATAAGCTGGAGGGAGGCCGATCCTCAGTACCCCATACACGGTTGATGATTTTCAGCAGTTCTTTGGATGTAGTCAGAGCATTGCTGACATCCTTCAACCGATTCTTAACCCCAATACTAGACCCAGAAGGAGTTTGTGCTCGAGATCTTGTCTCAATCTGCATAATTATGGCAAAGGTAAGTCAAAAACCAAAGATACTGACAATGAATATATCCACATCTCCACAGTATTATTTAAAAATAAGCATTAACATCTTGTAATTCTACTCAAAAGCACGCAGGTAGGAAGACAACCTGGGAAAAGGAAGGACGGCTTTCCACATACAGAGACAAAAACCAAAGATCTAATGTATAGAAGGGAAGAACTCATGTAGAAGAAGAAGAAGAAGAAGAAGAAGAAGATGAAGCGATAAAAATGCACAATATTCAAATAATAACAATGAAAGGTAATCTGATCAGTGTGTTACACAATAAAAGAGTGCGATTAAATGCAATTTTCAGAAAGAAAATAATTTCTAGAGACAGAACACAGAATCATGGAGAAATTACTTAAAACAAGTTACCTTCTTATACTTTTCTTGGGTCATGTACTAAAATTACATTGAAAATTCATGTAGCTGTCATCCTTTGGAAAAGCTTTAGCAATTTCAGAGTCAAGTTCCCAACTATGAAAATATAAATGGAAACATGAACTTCATAATTATTTTGCTTGATTATGTATAAATGAGAATATTAATTCAATTTTCCAATAAGTCAAAACACAGAGGAATAAAAGAAGAGTACAGATGTAAGAAGCCAAGAGTTTTTAGTCTTTGAAAGAATAGAAAATAGGAACATTTTTTAAGAAGCTGCGGCCATGAAACTCAAAGTCCATTTAGATCTAGTGTACCTCCATTAAGCTTCCATTGCTAATGGAGTCAAATGCTCCAACAGTATTATCCAGAAGCCTAAGCCTTTGGGAGTTAGAAGGCACTCTTCTATGGCGACTTCCCGTTCCAGATCGATCAATCCTCTAGAAAAAAATAATTAAATATGAGAAAGAGTTCTAATGGCTTAACTTCATTTCAAATAAAAGAAAATAAATATACAAACATAACATAATTTCAAAACTTAATGAAGTCAAGAAACAAATGAAACATTAGATAAACTAACAATGCCAAACCTAACACAATTGTCACTCAGTTCATTAAGCCAAACCATCACAGCTTATGATTCCATGGCTAAATATCCTTACCAGACAAAGAAAAGCTACTTCGGAGACTAATAGCATAAACTAACACAAACTAGAATGCAAAAAGTTAACTTGTATTTAGTGGCAACAGCTTCAAGCTTTAAATACCAACTAAATATTTCAATTCACATGCTACTCAGAATACGGTAATTTACAAACACAATATGGCAACATGTGTATTTACATCCAAGACTAAATATATTAAGGAAACGCATTGAAGCAACAAATCTATCAAGGAAACACAATTTTCAAAACTAAGGAGCGTCAGCAAACCAAACAATTGGAAACACCAATGGTACAAAACAAACACAAATTGTCACACAGCACTAGAACAACGTTACAGTTGATCCATGACCATGAACTGCACACCAGACCAAACATCAATAACAAGAAAAAGATAATCAAACCCACCTCAGAGACAGGACTATGAGACGGATCAGACAAATGAGGAGGCAAAGAACCTGAATTCACCGATCTCGTTCTTTCTCTAGCCCTAGCCTCTCTCCTCAACCTCCTCTCATCTAACCCTCTCATCCCTTCCTCCTTCATTTTCGGTGAAGGCATCTCATTCATCTCCCACAGCGTCGCCGCCAGTTTCCTTGCCGACACCGGCTGTTGCAGCAGCTGCTGCTGCTTACCCTTTCCGCCGTTCAACGACGGCGCATATTTCGGCGACTCAACGGCGCGCAACGCCGATGATGGCGTCCGTATAGTCCCCATCAGCTTCCACGTCGGCACAGGCGTACCAGATCCACCTCTCTTCCCCACTAGAATCGCCCTTTTGAACCTATAATTCTGAATTATCGACGACGAGGACGAAGCCGATGAGGAACAACCTCGTTTTCGGATTTTCCCAGGAAGCAACTCATCAATCCCAGTTCTGCTATGCCTTGGCATTATCAAAAGCTCGCAACTTTACTCTTCCACAGATCTCACCCACTGAAGTAACAATAAAAACCACTGTTCTCTACTCTCGATGAACTAAAAATCTAATCTTAACCACGTAAACTAAACCCCAAGTTTTGGTTTTGCTCATTATGGTGCTATTCTTTTCGGTATGCCTGAAAATGGGATTATTTGAAACTGAAGGTCTAATTTGAATTGGGAAATGGGAAAGGCAAAGACAGAGAGAATGAAATCAAAGAGAGAGAGAGGGAAGACTAAAAGATACAAATTTGAGAGCTTTTTGGATGTTTTGATGGCTTCCACTACTAGTTTCAGAAGTGTTGCTATGTTTTGATTCGATACGGACTATAGTCAAATACTCTAAGCCAAGTTTGGGCATAAAGAGAAAGAGGAATGATCCCCTGCGGGTTGGAAAAGTGGATTCGGTCGTGAGGGACCAATAAAAGGAATTGGTATCCGTGATCACTGTTTGACCAGTCTCTGCTGTAGGATGATCATGTGGTCTAGGGATTTTGGGTTTTTCACTGCTTTGAGTGGACATTTTCTGACCTGCGACATTCTGACTTGTGATGTCGGAATATCTGGAGTTTAGGACTTGACTCTTGTTGGACCCATTGGCAAATTGAGGAAGTATACACGTTTTCCAAACGACACAGAGTTACTGTTGTCGCTGGCATGAGGGATGCAAAAACCAAGTGCTCGTGAATGTTGCTACAGTAATATTGCAACATTGCTACAGTAACTCCGCTCGGTAAAACCACCTCACACAGTCAAAAAAGTCAGATTGTAGGAGAGGGAAGAAGACTCTCCTCTCATAGAACAACCAGCACCTCCATCTCCCCCAAGCTATAGTGTCGCTGTTTCAGATAGTGCCAACCCGGCAAACCCAGTTATTGATCTTACCTGACCCGAAGAACCCCCCATCGACCTGAAAGAGGGAGACATTAACCTGGTTCAGGGTCCTCATAGCTTGGGAATTGATCTGTCTTCAACCTTCCGCTTCAAATTAGACACTGTCTGGGCTCAAGCGATCGTGATCAAGTTGCTAGGACTCAAAATGGGCTTCAATTTGCTCCAGGATCGTCTCCTTACCTTGTGGCATCCGACTGATCCCCTGAAAATTGTTGACTTAGAGAACGATTTTTATTTGGTCAATTTCAGGGAGGAAAGGGACTACATTCATACCTTGACACAAGGTCCTTGGCTTGTCGTCGGCCACATTCTGTCGATCCAACCATGGACCCCAGCCTTTCGCCCCTCCTCTGGCCACATCACCCACGTAGTGGCTTGGGTCTGATTCCTTGGACTCCATATTGCCCGATACCACCCATCCATCCTCGCAGCGCTCGGCAATCTGGTTAGGAAAACCGTGAAGATTGACGAAACAACACAACAAATCTTCCGTGGATGCTTCGCACGGGTCACCGTCACCTTAGACTTAAGCGCTCCTCTTCTATCGATGGTAGAATTGGACGGGGAACACATTCAAGTCGCGTATGAGGGTCTCCCTCAGATTTGTTTCCACTGTGGCTGGGTAGGGCATGGAACCGCCGCTTGCCCATCGCGACCCGAGCCTCCGTCGGTGCCTACAACGTCCTCTGCAGTTCCACACCCATAAGACTCAGTGGTTTCCAGCAGCGATTCCTCCCCCGATACTCCCCTCTCCACTGATTTTGGCCCTTGGATGCAAGTGACACGCAGGCCTCGCCGGCCTCCTCCTTCCACCGCCGGGCCTCGGAAGGAAAGTCCAACCCAGGGGATGGTCGTTGGCTCCCGCAGCTCATGTTTCACGGCCCTCACTCCGGAGGCATCGTACGATGCCCCAACGGACATCCCCCAAACGGTCGACTCGCCTCGACCTCTTGTAGGTCACGTCTCGTCCGGAAAAGACCAGCGACACCATAAATCCCTAAATCCATCGTCCAAACGGGACGAAAGTCACAAACGGGGATCACATTTGGGCATTTCTGGAAACAAAGCGACGCTTAAGGGAGCGACGTCATCTTCAAGTAGGCTAGGTCCCTCCTTGGGCTTGCATGCCCCCACGGGCCCGGATCCCCCCTCTCCACCCCAGCTGGAATTCAACTTGGCCCAGGCCGTCTCCAAGAGTCCAGTAACCGTGCCTACACCCCCAGCCTCCTCTGCCTTAGGCCCAAACCCTCCAGACCCATCATTACAGCAGCCCAGGCCTTCGGGACCAAGCCCCACTAAGCTCTCTTCGGGCCACGTAGCGATTTCCTTACCGTCGCACGCGGCCCTGGTCTCACCAGACTCGGCATTCCCCCAGCCCATCCCTAAGGACCTACTCAATGGGGCGACGACCGAGGTCAATACTGACCCCGCCGGCCTCATGGATACGTCACCGCCACAATCTATCCCAAAGGCTACGCCCCCTCGACCCCACTCTCGAGCATCAGAGGGCTTGGGACGTGCATGACTCTCATGATACGACGATGGAGGATACAGTTCCCTCCCACGGGACTATTCCTAGTCACGATTCCACTGGGCAAGCTGTCCCGATTTCGACCGGTTCGAGTTAGTTCCCTTTGCTCATTTCGAGTTTATGACGATTTTTATCTAGAATTGTCAAGGAGCTGGAGGTCGGACCTTCAAGCCCATTCTGAGGAACTATGTTCGAATCCACAAGCCCCGCTTGGTGGTCATCGTTGAGCCTCGTATTAGTGGCGAACGAGCTAGGCGAGTTATTCGGTCTCTGGGATTTCGCAATTCTTTCCGGATCAAGGTTACGAGCTTTTCGGGCGGGATTTGGCTACTTTGGCAGGAGAATATCGACGTCCGCATTCGTCTAGCTCACTGCCAATTTATTCATACTCGCGTGCAGTGGGATCAACAGTTGTTTGAATTTACTGCTATTTACACAAGCCCCACCCCCGCCTTCCAAAAATATCTTTGGCACTACCTGGCGACCCTTGCTCCGCACATCACCTCCCCCTGGCTGCTGGGCAGGGATTTTAATGCTACGTTGGAAAGTGCCGATAAAAGAGGGGGTTGACGAACTCAACCCCGTATAAATACTCACTTTCGAGACTGTATGCTTCAGTGCCACCTCCAAGATCTTGACTTTTTCGGTCCGCGTTTCACGTGGAAGCGGGGCCACCTCCGAGAACGGTTAGATCGGGCTTTTGGATCTCCTGCTTGGTTCACTGCGCATCCGAGTACCCGGGTTCACCACCTGCCTTTTCTCAAATCGGATCATCGGCCCCTCCTTATTAGGTTCCTAGCTCCTGAACCCCCCAACCCTCCACGCCGTCCTTTCCACTTTCAATCAGCGTGGCTCACTCACGATTCTTTCTCCCAAGTGGTCACTGATAACTGGAATCCTAGCTCCTCGGATTTTAGTGAAGCGATCCACCGATTCTCGAAATCGCTCCACCATTGGAATATCACGGAGTTTGATAATATATTCCATCGAAAGAAACGCCTCATGGCCCGACTCAAGGGCATTCAAAAACCTATGGAGGACATCGAATCCCCCCCTTCTTGAGCTCGAGACTTACTTACGGAATGAACTTGAAACCGTGTTCTATCAGGAAAAGCTCTTCTGGCACCAAAGGTCCAGGAGTCAGTGGCTCGGGCAGGGCGACAGGAATGCTCAGTATTACCACGCTCTCACACGTACTCGGCGTCGTCAATCCGACATCCTCTCTCTTCCCGATGTCCATGGTCATGAAGTTACCGACCCTGCAGCTCTCTGCGGTATGGCGCAGCGCCACTTGGAGGATTTATACCGACCTGATGGACGGTCCTCTTTCCCTGGATCTCATCTTGGGCTTTTTCCTCCTCCCCCGCAGCATATGGCTGAGGACCTCACTCGTCCGTTTAGCCTGGATGAAATCACGACGACTTTTTTTTCTATGCCTCCTAACAAAGCCCCAGGATGTGATGGCTTCACAGCTCTGTTCTAACAATCCCAGTGGGACACCGTTGGGCCCTCCTTGATTCATTTCCTTCAGCGGATCTTTCGACACGAAGTGTGGGAGTCGGCTATTAACCGCACTATCATTGTCCTTATTCCTAAAACCCCCTCCCCAACTTCCATCTCGCAATTCCGTCCCATTGCGCTATGCACTGTGTTATACAAAGCCCTCTCCAAAATTATATCTAATCGACTCAAACAGTATCTTGAGATGCTTGTCCGCCCGACCCAGTGTAGTTTTGTGCCTGGCCGTCTTATTACTGACAATATCATCATTACCCAGGAAGTGATTCACTCTATGAAACGCAAAACTGGTTGAACGGGGTTTATGGCCATCAAAATGAACCTCGAAAAAGCGTACGACTGCCTTGATTGGGACTTCATTCAAGCCACTCTGCATGATATTGGTCTCCCAGACTCGCTTCTTTCGCTTATCATAAAATGCATCACTACGATGTCCGTTCAAGTGAATTGGCAAGGCGAGCTGAGTGAGGAGTTTCAGCCTGCTCGCAGTATTCGTCAAGGCGACCCTCTTTCCCCGTACCTTTTTGTGTTGTGCATGGAACGGCTCGACCATGCGATTACTCATGAGGTGTCCTCCGGTTGTTGGCATCCGGTCCTGCTGAGTAGGCACGACCCCCCTTTCCCATTTATTCTTTGCTGACGATCTTATCCTCTTCTCAGAGGCTTCTCTCGACCAAGTTCACATACTTCGGAATGTCTTGGACTAGTTCTGCACAGCTTCGGGACAACGCGTGAGCTGAGACAAATCGAGATGTTACTTCTTCAAGAATGTCCCTCCTTCGACTGCTCTTGCCTTAAGTCGTGCACTCCGATTCCCTTAGACATCCGACCTAGGTCGGTACCTGGGGGTTTCCCTCCTTCATCAGCGGGTCGGTAAGCATACCTATCAGCACATCCTTGATACGATCCATCACCGTCTGTCAGGTTGGGCCCCTTCCACGTTATCTTTCGTTGGTCGAGTCACTTTGGTTTAATCGATCTTATCGACTATACCGAGTTACACGATACAGATTGTTCGGTTACCGCGAGGGCTGTGTGATGCTCTCGAACAAGCTATGCGGCAATTTTTGTGGAGCTCGGTTCAAGACCACCGTAAGATACCCCTGGTTAGCTGGGAGGAGGTCTGTATGCCCAAGAATCTGGGGGGCTTAGGAATCCAACGGATCAGGGAAATGAACGATGCTTTCCTGGCCAAACTCGACTGGGCCTTGATCAATAATCCCAATGCCTTATAGGTCCAGGTGCTCTCTGAAAAATATGCTTTTGATGTTCGCCACATTCCCTCCTCCCTCCCTCCCTCCGGGGGATCGATGGTGTGGAGGAGCATCAGGGCGACATAGCACATAGTGACTCAGGGTCTGCAATAGCGGATAGGTGATGGTACGACGTCTAGTTTCTGGCTCGACCCTTGGGTCACGGGAGTTGGCCCACTCGTATCCCACTATACTCAGCCCATTCCGGATCCCCTTCTTAGCCTCCGCGTCCGTCACCTTATGGACGCCACCGGCTAGTGGAATTTGACGGCCATTCAAGATTTCCTCCCGCCTTCGATTTGTCGAACTATAGCCGGCATGTTTCCTCCTTCCCTGTTTATGGGCCCCAACAGATTAGTCTGGGGTGCCTCTGACCATGGGCAGTTTACCGTGGCTTCTGCCTACTCCCTGCTTATGGGACTCAAGTCTGTCGATCTGCCTGGGATTTGGAGGGCCATTTGGCAATGGTCGGGACCTCAGCGAGTTCGCTCGTTTTTATGGTTACTAGCGAAGGATCGCTTGCTAAGTAATCAACAAAGGGTGCGCCATCATCTCACCACAGACGGTACCTGTCCCCATTGCTCCCACGCAGAATCCTCCCTTCATGTTGTTCTAGACTATCCGCTAGCTCGACAAGTGTGGGCCTCCCTCCAGTCGGATATCGTCACTTCGACTTCGTTCGCTCTTCCCGCAAGTGAATGGTTGCATTCCAATATCCTCCAGCATCGGCGAGTGCAGGGCAAGGATTGAGCGCTTCTTTTTGGGTTGACCTGCTGGTTCCTCTGGACATGGAGGAATAAGGCTATTTTTTGACTCTGATTTTGTGCGACCCATCTCACGCTCTTTTCTTATTTTGTCTTTTGCAGATCAGGTACAGAAGGCCTTCGAGAGGCCCAGTCTGGGCATTACCAGCTTCCGTCCTCGCCAGGAATACCATATCGGGTGGTGTCGCCCTCCAGCTGGATGGGTCAAATTGAACACCGATGGGGCTTGTAATCGCACCCATTTCACGGCTTCGACTGGTGGACTCCTCCTAGATAGTGACGACAATTGGAAAGGCGGTTTCTCTCAGCTTATCGGGTGGTGCACAGCACAGTCAGCGGAGCTCTGGACTGTCTACACAGGACTCTCCTTGGCTTGGCGTTTGGGCTTTCGTCGGCTTGAGCTGGAAGTGGACTCGTTGGGGGTGCACCAGCTCCTTTTTTCTGTGACATCCCGCTCTCAGTCGGACAATCCTATCGGCAATCAGAACTGATCTGTTGTTCACCGGCATGTGTACCGAGAGAGCAACAGATGCGAGGACTGGCTCGCTACCCAGGCCGGTCCTGCCGACATTGGTATCACCTATTTTGATGTTACACCTACAGGGTGCCATAATCTCCTCTTCCCTTTATACCAAAAAAAAAGATCATAAATACTAAGTTATGATAAGACTATTTTTATATTTTAATAATATAAAAATAAAATAAAAATATTTTATATTTATAAGTTTTAAATCATTAACTTATTAACAACTTACTTAAAATTATTATTTAAATGTTGGGTAAAATTATTATTTAAATGTTGGGTATGTTTATTTATCCAAAACATGGTTACTCTATTCTCGATCTACACTAGAAAGAAATATTATTGAATGGTCAAAGAAAAAATTTAATTAAGATAGTAAAGTATTCTTAATTTTCTAATATCAATTTAAATTTGCATCGAGTAACTTCGATATGACAGTTTTAGTTTAGTTTATTGAGCTTCACTTTGGGGAAGAGTAAATATATTGCCCAAATGCTTTGGATAGGAGGACGAGGGAAACTTGCTTCTAGGAATATACATTTAACAATGCAGTTTGCAAACTTCAGGGCGTAAGCGAGTTGGTAAGGGGCTCTCCTGGTTTAAGTGAGGTCACGGGTTCAACCGTCCTCATGTATGCAGCCGTTTAAAACTTGGAGCCAGAGCTTTGCCTCCCGCAAGGGACCTACCCGACTCGAGCGGGAATTAGTCTAAGTGTGGATGGCTTAAAGATGCCTTCCCATAATTGAGACCCTCCTAAGATACCCGTGAGCAACAAAAAAAAAAACAATGCAGTTTGCAGGGATTAAGATAATATTGTTAAGATTTAATTATTTATAATATTTTAATTCATTAAAGTATATATAGTTAATTGAATAATATGACAATATTATTTCATATATTTTAATGAAAATAATAAATTTTTATTTCAAAATATTTTACTTGTCTCATGTTTAAATTACAAGAATATTTTTATTATATGTAAAGAAAATTAATTAAAAATATATTTAATCAAGATTTAGTTATGTAAAGGAATTATTAAACTTTCAATTTTTTTTAATTATAGCCCAACGTTAGTGTTTTCGTTAAGTTTAAAAATGACCTAAATCAGATTACATAGCATCGATGACCTTACGGATACAATACACTGTAATGCGCGAGTAGTTTGGGACGTTAGAAGAGCAAACAATGGCTGAGGGCATCAGCAGAACAATAGATAACGTCTGGTTAAAATTGAAAAAAAATGAAAGTTCACTTTTTGAAGTTTGGGCTAAAATTGAAAAAAACGAAAGTTTGAGTATTGTTAGTTTTTAAAGTTCGGACTATAATTGAAAATTTGATGAAAGTTTAGACTTTTTTTTAGAATTATCCCATTATTAAAAGACTCCAAATATGTAATAAAAAGGCAATACACATTTATAGTACTTTTATTATATCAAATGAAAGAGGATAATGTGGAAATTATATGAACCAAAGATCTTGACTTCCTTCTAGAAATTGTTTGTGATAGTGGTTGAAATATTTTAGATAATCACCTAGATATGTATTGTTTATTATTAAGAGTATATAGCATTGTATGTTACTATTAAGATGTATTGTATATATTAGGTAATCATTATAATAAAGATTTTATAGGAGATAATACTCCGATTCTCTAGTGCAATTATAAGTTTTTGTCACATTTCATTAATAAGCATAGGCAACCTATTTCGATCAAGTTCATTATAGGTGACTTGAGGAAAAGATGCGCTGCTACTTAACATGATATAGGTTGTTGTAACTTTTTGCATCTTTTGTCCCCCATTTCTATTAAGTGTCTAACCATATTTTGAGTATTTTGGTGATCGTAGACGACTTTATGGTTCGTGTCTTGACTTACATAACCATGTAGATCAACCGTGTAAATCTCTATAAAGGTGTGAAGATATATGATTGTGTGTGGAGACTATGTACTAGTATGCTATGAAATGCTTTAGGCTTAGATGACTCATCATTAATGGATAGAGAATAAGGAGAGATCTTGGATGATGTGGTGGATAAGATTACAGTAGATATACATCAACTTTAAAAGATAAGGCTACGTGGGAGGATCATCTAAAGATAGTAAAGTCCTTTATGGATATAAATGTATCATTCTTAGTTAAATGTAATCTCTTGTTAGTTAGTATGTAGATAAATCATTTCAAATAGAGTCCTATTTGGATGAGGGTGTCATCTAATTAGCTAGTGTGATGTAATATAATAAGTATAGAAGTAGTCTAGTTAATTTAGTTCAATTAGTATTCTAAATTGTAAAGCAAAGATGTCTATAAATACCTTATTTAAGCCTTACTCCAGGAGAACAGAGGTAAAGAGTGCGATCATAACATCTAAAAGTGAGGAAAAACTAGGAAAGGTGAAAGAGGGTTATATTTTCATCCTTATTTGATTGTTTTGGGGATTGGTTTGAGTAATTGTTAATTGTGAAATCAACTTAAGTTTCAATCCTAAAACTTTATGAGATAACTTGTTATTGTGGGAGTGAGAGAACAACTTTTCTTGTAAATCCTTATTAAGTTTAACGGATTTATTTATCGATTTATCTCATATTTTTCCCTCTACATTAGAGGGTTTTCTACGTTAAAACTTAGTGTTTGTTTCATTGTTTAGTTTCTTCTTATATTTTTTTATTGCTACGAAAAGGAGAGTTCTTTCTTTTCGTTAATATTTGGTAAATTTTCTTAAAGATTTGTGAATTTGTCTCCTATCAATTTTCTCATTCATTATCAATGACTTGAGGAGAAATGTGTTGTTGCTTGACATGATATGGCTATTCTAACTTATTGCATCTTTTGTCCACTATTTCCTAGTCCAAAACTTCCACTGCATCGTCTTCCACGAAAGGATTGTCCTCCGTGACTTAAATAACCATTAAGTTGATAACGGGAAAAAATTCCATGACCAAATATGTTGTAATAAATGCAAAACAGACACTCTTATCCTCCTATTTGACTTGAGAATACATCAGATGTACATGTGGATGGACAAGTTAATGATGACTTAGGTGAGGCTTAAGTTGAAAGCTTATGACCTCTGATTCGTCATCCTTGCTTCGTTCCAATAACTTATGTTGTTCTTTTTGTAACACCATAAAATAAATCTTGTTCATTGAGGAAAAAGGTTATGTGCCTAATATTTAGGCTCTTATAGTCCCAAATGTATTAGTATCAAGGCTATAAAAAATTTGGAAGTCTTGTATCTCTCATGTTTGTTAATAATTTTCTTATTCACATTATAATAGCATTTACCATAGGAACATTTTGGGAGATCATCCTAATTATCATGTTCGTTCCGTGTACCTTTCAATTCCGTAAAATACTTATTGACAAAGAGTTTGGGCTGCTTCTGTGACACTATGTTATTTTAAATTGAAAAACATTCATTCCATTCTCGGTTGAATATTGCTCTCGAAGTTTGTTCCACAGTTGCTAGTAATTCTAAATAAATCCAACACTTCTCTTTATTTTTAGATCAATAGAATTAAGGATCCATAAGACTATCATCAAGTTGAACATTTCCCGTTGGTTTAAAAGTTTCTCACGTTCAGGCTTGGGTATAGTACAATCCACAAGACCTAAATTTTCCTTCAATATGAGCTCTAAACAAATGGACTTCTCCCGTACATTTAATTTTAATTCACCTATGAGATTTTGGGTGGTAAGGAGTCATCAAATGAATGAAGACAAAGAAGAGAGGATTGATCAATTAGCTTATTCCCTGCTATAGCCAAATGATAAAGACTAAATAAACTAAATCAAACAAGATATAATATTGTTTGATAACTAGGGGGTAGGTGGAAAACCTAGCTTTGGTACCATGACAAGAGATTGAGTGAGAGATTTAAATAAAAATAACAACCATAACAATAATGCCCAGTAGAAATCCTGCTGAAATATCGAGCTTCAGAAGGTCTAGTAGTATGCAGCCTTACCTATTAATTAGTAAAAAGGTTGTTTCCAATAGATCCATAAAAAAGAAAGAAAAATTTTGAAAATGAATTGAAGAGGAAAAATAACTAAATACATTAAAAAATAATGGCATAAATAAATAAAAGTAAAAGTAGATATTAAAATAAATATAAATATAATGTAAATAATAAATAAATAGGTAAAAATGAAAAAAATAATTAAATAGAATAAACATGAAACTAAAAGAGAAAAAAGTAAAATAAATATGAAATAAATAACTAAAATAACTAAAAGGCGAATACAAGGTTTTCAAAACTGGATCGGAGCGTCCGGTCCAACCAAAAAAAGTTTGAACCGGTTAGTGGTCCGGTTCGATTTTACCTAATAACCTTTCTGCATAAAAATTGGCCGGTTCAACCTTTTTTTGGTCAGACCGAACGGTCCAGTTCGGTCTGGTCTGATCTGATCTGATTTTTTAAACTTTGCAAAATCCCCTTCTTTTCTTTCATCAAAACTTTCGCATTTATAAAATTGTTGCGAAGAACATGTTCACTTAATTAATAAGCCAATTTCATCAAAATTATTGGTTTATAATATTTATTTCTTTTTGGATGCTTTGTCTTCCTAAATAAGGGAAGAAGAAGAGAACTATACTATGATTACGCTGAAAACCAAATGACACCATCACTTATTACAATATAAGTGTCTATAAGCATAATATAATTTTCTTACATTAATATCATAATTTTGCTAGAAACATTATATAAATCTTATTGTCACCTACGAAATACTCCAGTCACATACTTCTTTTCAACATCCCCTATTTTATTTGAGTTGAAAATCATTATTTCTCTTACTTCCGGTTACACGCGTCACCTCCACCAATACTCATTTTGAAGTACATTGATGACACATACAAACATAAACATATTAAACTCCGAATTATTATCTGAATTATATTTTCACAAAATATTTGTTGCTCATAAATAAATATGAAAGAAATATACATACCTAGTTAGTTATACATGTATTAATGCCAAACTCTAGATCTTGGTCAATATTTCTTCTATAGGCAAAAGGTGCAAATTTAACTAATATTTCATAAAATTACAAGTTAATTTCTAATATTTTGGGACATTTAAATGAATTCTTACATTTGCAAACTGTTCAAATTTTACCGCAAAAATTTAAATAGAGTAAAGCCTTGCTAAGACGATTTATGAAAAAATGCATTTGTTACAACGAACGAATTAAGAACATCTACTGATGGCCAGTTCATATCTTATTTTGATCATATTTAAGTTAAAATTATAGTGTATTATAAGTTTACAATTGAAAATAATTTCATAGATTACTAATTTGTAATTTATTTTAATGCAGTAGAAGAAGTTGATGGAAATACTTTAGATGAAAACGTAGTTTACAAATCTTTAAATAGCGCTAAAGAATTTGGAGCTTTTGACGATGATAAGACACAACCTTCTTCAGAAATACAATTTTTTAACATTTATATTAGACTCATATTTATTTATTATTAATTAATTATATAATAATAGACATTGGTGTATTTTTATTTCAATAAAATATGTTATTTTTACTTATTCTTATAAGTTTTACTTTTTATTTATTATATACCGGTTTTGTAGCGATTTACTACCATTTGAACCTCCAAACCTTGAATCTTTCCTTCAATCGGTTCGATGTCCGGTCCGATTTTTAAAACATTGGGCAAATACTACAATAAGAAGTATTCAATATAATTACAAGACATAAGAAATGAAGAAAAAAGAAGGTAAAAGTTCAAAAGGCCTATAAAAACAAACAGACATATTTATGAAAAGACAATGGCCTCTTTATGTAAGATCCGCTACCCCTATCCTAATTTGTCAAAGTTTCTTATTAAGGGTCAAGTACTCGGTAAGCTTTAGTAGAGTCATATCATACTTGATTACATCCTCCAATTCTTCTTGGGTCTTTCTCTTCTTCTCTTATAGTCTCTAAGTATACTCTTTTTGCATATTTTTATTGGAGCGTAGAGATGTCTCCTTTTAACTTGTCCGAACTACCTAAGCCTTGTCTCTTTTAACTTACCATCAATGTTAGCCACCTCAATTTGTCTCTTATAACTACATTCTTGATCTTATCTCTTCTTATAAGATTGCATAACCAATGGAACATTCTCATTTTTACTACTGTTAACTTATGAATATGCACTTATTTGATTGGCTAACACTCTGTCACATAAAGCATGGTCAACCTAATTGTCAAATTTACCTTTTAACTTGAGTGATATCTTCTTATTACATAAAACTCCTAATTCAACCTTCCATATAAATGTCCCAGATTTGATATGATAAACTATGTCATCATCTATCTCGCTATTGCTTTATATGATAAATCCAAGGTACTTAAAATAATCTTTTGTGGTATAAATTTTAAACTAATCTTTATGTCCATACTGTGTAAAGCCTTGGGACCTAAAAAGTTGTACTTTAAGTACTCAGTCTTAGTCTTGCTCAACTTAAAGCCCTTTGACTTAAGCGTATCTCTCTAAAATTCTAGCTTGACATTAACACTCTCTTTTGTTTCATCCATCAAAACATTGTCATCAGCAAACAACACATACAAAGGCACATCCACTTGAATATTCTTGATCAGTTCATCCATAACTATTACAAACAGGAAGGGGCTCAATGAGGATCCTTGATGTAGTATGATATTAATAGAAAAATGCTTTGTATCTCCTCTCGTCGTCCTTACTCTAATCTTAACACTTTCATATGTATCCCTAATTACTCTTCATATAGGTCATAAGAACTCCCTCTGCCTTTAAATATCTTCACATGACTTCCCTAAGTTCCCTATCATAAGCCTTTTCTAATTTAATGAAAACCATATGTATGTCCCTATAATATTCCATTAATCATTTAAAGAGGTGTAAAGCAGTTGTTGTGAACTTCTTTGGCATAAAACAAAATTGGTTCTCTAAGATAAGTGCATCATTTCTTACTCTTTTTAGATTAATAGAGAAATATGTGAGTTGGAAATTCTCATCCTTCCTTTTTGTACAATCTCAATATACATACCATATATATAATTATTTAGAATAAATCCCCCTTACATTATCTTATAAAATATCTATATGATAATAACTACCTAGTATATATAATATATCTCAAGTTTGCATTTCTTGCTTATAAGTATGTTTTTCAAGGTTACCCTAAGTGGAAGAAGAAGTGATGAATATACAACTTAGAAAAAAGATGTAAATTTTATGTCTCGAGATGTCACCTTGTCAAGTCTCAATTTCCATTCTTAGAACTTGTTGAAACCCAACCCATATAATCCAATATCTTGCCTTCTTATGCCTTAAATTTTGTTGATGACTGAACCTCTTCTCTGGTTAAGACTTTAACTATACCAACCTCTCCTTCATCCCAATCATCTTCTCCAACCTCTCTTTCAAAATAGCCCCTTATGAAATTTTATTCTAGTCTACAACATCTAGAAAAGGGGAGTCTGACGGCTATTGATATGAATGTAGTAAGGGGGATTTGGATGAAGCATCAACTCCCAGTAGTGCAATTTCCACTAATGAACCTTTTATTTTTCAGTTTGATACTACTTTTGAATGTTGGTAGCGTACTTAGAAGGTCCTCACTTGCTTGCAAGATCATGTTTGCAACACAGGATTCCATATTGACCCCTCTCTCGTCTCATCTTCTCCTTATGGGTCCTTAGGTATGTCTTATCTTATAGCTAATTATATGATTTGTACTAATTTCCTCAGCACACAAATTGTTCCTTGCAGTTGTTACCGAATATTATGATCCTACTTCTTATAAAGACGTTGTGAATGCTCATGGTTGGTGTATCGCCATGTCTGTTGAAATTGATGCCTTAGAAAGTAAAGGAACTTAAACAATTGAGGATCCCCCTCTTAACAAGAAAGTAGTTAGCTGCAAATGAGTCTATAAGATCAAATACAACTCATATGGCACTATTAAACGTTAAAAACTTGCTTGGTTATTTTCAACAATACTCAGGTTGTTGGCATTAATTATTTTGGGACTTTTGCCCCTATTGCTAAGATGGTGAGCTTCTGTAATTTTCTTACTATTATTGTTACCTAGGGTTGGAAAATTCACCAAATGAATGTTCACAACGTATTTCTCTATGAGGATCTTCATAGATAGATTTACATGCACCAATTGTATGTTCTTGTCTATGTTAATGATTTAATTTTCACAAGAAGTAATTATGCGACTCTCATTGAATTCAAGCAACATTTTCATCGTTGCCATCATATGAAGGACTTAGGCCCTATAAAATACTTTCTAGGCAATAAGGTAGCTCACAGTCCTGAGAGCATGGTTTTGAGTCAATGGAAATATATGATGTCTATTCTTGCTGAGTGTAGTGTCTTAGGAGTCAAACTTGTTGATTTTCTCATTAAATAAAATTATAAGCTCGCTATTGCTACAAGTCAATTTATTGGTGATCCTGATCATTATAGGAATTATAGCACTCTTTGATCTCGATTCTACAGTTCATACAATTACCTTTTCAAGCATATATGGATGCCCTAATGCGTGTCCTTCAATATTTAAAGGTTCATCCTGGCTAGGGCATTTTTTTTCTCATTGATAATGATTTCCAACTTCATGCTTTTTATGATTCTGATTAGAGAAGTTGTGGTGACTCATTGGTCTTTAATGGTTATTACGCCATGCTTGGCCATGCTCCTATTATTTGCTGAAAGACAAAGAAACAAAACAATGTGTCTCGTTCATCGATGGAGGTCGAATATAGCTACATAGCCACCACTTCTTATAAGCTTGTATAGCTTAATTCGCTACAGTATACTTTGGGAATCCCGCATTAGCAACCAATTCGGCTTTTTTGTGCTAGTCAAGCAGCATTATACATTGTTGTTAACTTAGTTTTTCGTAAACGTAGCTCACACATTAAAATCGATTGTCACTATTTATAGGTAGATTTAGAAAGGACTTATTATTACCTCACATGTTTGTTGTTCTTACTAATATCCTTACCAAGGCCTTTAGTAAGCATTAATTTCAATTTTTCCTAAACAAGTTGGCATCTATGACATATAGGCTCTAACATGTTTTTGCAAGTATCGTAATTGATTACATTTAAAGGATAAGAGCCACAATTACAAATCGGAACTTGTGGTTGTGGACAAACGGTGAGTCGCACTTGGGTCATATTCAGAGAATAAGAGAGGGCATATAGGGAATAGACAGAACCCCCACTACCGCCAATCTGTGACCAAGCTCTCCACATTTGACCGATTAATTTGCACGTATTTATTTTAAAATAAAAACTTTGTTTATTGGATAATAATAGCTACTGAAAACGTTACTCTTTTTACTACCGTCACAAGAATCCAAAACAAACCCTTAATGCCAAAACTATGCGTTTAAGCAGAAAAGTTAAAAGGATCAGAGAAAACCACGTAATTATGATTAAGACTTGATAGGGATGTCCGCAGAAGGAGCTGGAATGGACCAGCTAACCGTATCTCTCAATCATCTTATCAACGTTATCCCGGCACCGTCGCTGTTTGGCCAATGACCAAACTTCGGCAATATCTCTTTGCATCGTACACTTAACTTTGATACAACTTCAACAGGGACAACTAAATCTTAGGTTTCTCAGCATTCCATACATGACATCTTGTCAAAAGAGTCAAGGAAAATTGAAATAAATTCAGAAAACTCGACAAGTTGTCACAAAAATCCAAGTCGGAACATCGGTTTCTACTATAAATTTCTCTGCCACATGCCAGAAGAAACCACTAGAAAAATGGCAGCTTGGTTTATATCTCTACGGCTTTCTCTCTTGTGCTTACCGTTTCTTGGAATCTGTCACGCCAATACCATTCCAAAATTTTCTGTTCCCATCTTTAAGCCAGAGAGGCTCTCCATCTCTACCCCAAATCAGCTATACACAGAAAGCTTCTTCACTCAGATACTAGACCACTTCACTTTCACCTACCAAAGCTATCAAACTTTCCAGCACAGGTATTTGATCAATGATAGCTACTGGGGTGGAGCAAGTAGTAACGCTCCAATCTTTGTGTACACTGGAAATGAAGGAGATATCGAGTGGTTCGCGCAAAACACAGGATTTATGTTCGATGTTGCACCCCATTTCAAAGCCCTTCTGGTTTTCATTGAGGTAATTCAGTGCCAAGTTTCCATATTCATGGACATAACGGGTTTTTAATGTTGATATCGTACTACTGAATAAGGCCAGTTTGAGCTTTTTAACATACATAGTGATTGTTTGTGAAATTGCAGCATAGGTTCTATGGGAAGTCTCTACCTTTTGGTGGAAATAAGAGTGTTGCTTATAGTAACGCAAGTACTCTGGGTTACTTGACCTCAACTCAGGCTCTCGCCGACTACGCCACTCTCATTCTCGATCTAAAGAACAATTTGTCTGCAATTGACTCTCCTATTATAGTTTTCGGGGGCTCTTACGGAGGAAGTAATGCCACGTTTATTTTTATTACTATAATATTCCTTTATGCTTAAATCCTATCTAGGGAAATATTTGGATTGAGAAAGGAAGCTGACAGTATAATGATTTGGTCTTCAATATTTTTCTAGTGTTAGCAGCTTGGTTCAGGTTGAAATATCCACACGTAGCCTTGGGAGCGTTGGCATCATCTGCTCCAATCCTTCAGTTTGAGAACATAACTTCTCCATACAACTTCTTTGATACCATTACAAATGATTTCAGGGTATTGGCTTCATTAATTGTTGTCTGTTTTTTTTTTTTTCCTTTTTCTGAATTTTCGATTTAAGATAAGGTCGCAAGTCAACAATAATACCAAAAATGAACATAGTGATGTCCAAAAGTCGCCAGCGCATTACAAACACTAATACATGTACAAACAACAAAAGCCACAAGTTATTGACTCACAGTCTGCATTTTATAAAAAACCAGAGTGAGAGCGAGAACTGCTACAAAGTGCTCAAGGAATCCTGGCAACAAATCGACAACACTGCAAGCCAACCTGGCGGACTAGATTTACTCAGAAAATCCTTCAGAATATGCAAGTAAGAGCATAGAAATCCTCAAAAATTACGTCTCGGGCTTTCACTAAATTCAATCCTCTTTGCTGCAGTAACTACTTTAGCTCAGGATCGCTCAAGGGTTGGCTTAGACAAGCATGGATCTATACAGCTATGACAGATTATCCCACACCTTCAAATTTCTTGGCTCCCATGCCAGCTTATCCAGTGAAACAGGTACTCACTCACCATTTCCATTGATAATTACAAAACTTGTAGGTATACCCAATACCTTTTTTGTTTTCTTTTGCTTTGCAATAATGCAACTTGGTTTTGCCAAATCAAGTCCAGCGTAGGGATGTTCGTGCTTGACACGGTCCACTAATATAATTTACATGAAGGACGAAACGTTACCTCCGTTTTAAGAATCTATTAATTATGTCCAACCATTGCCATCAATATGAGGGTGGAGTAGGAATTTCTCCAAATGTTAGGAGTGACATCCACATCCGTCGTTGACTTGTGTTCGTAGATGTGCAAAGCAATTGATGACCCAGCGACTGGAAACGATACGTTGGCCAAGCTGTATGGTGCCGTGAACGTTTACTACAACTTCATAGGAACAGCCACGTGCTTCAATCTGAGTGATGACTCTGATCCTCATGGTCTCGGGGAATGGTCCTGGCAGGTATCCATAAGCGCCCCGATTTTCTTTTTCTTTGAAATTGAAACTGTAGTATAAAATAAGTTGCATATCTTCAAAAGATCGAGGAAGACTAGTCAAATTATTTAAAGATAATGGCTTGTGAGTTATGATAATGAAAAGGGAAACGTGCTTTCGTGGATTGGAATAAAAGGGAATTGATAACAAAGAGGGCATGTGGGAGTATCCAAGAAATGTTTGTTCTTCCACATGCTAAAGTTTGTCCTTAAAATGATTATGTTACAATGTTGTTATCATTATTATTACCTACATAGGCGCCTGTAAGGTAATATTTAGGTCCATTTCATCCACAAGTTCAGCAATCACTTTTTTGTGTCCCATGTTTCTTTCCTCTTTTAGATAAAGGAAAACTCAAAATATAAAATGTAACAAATAAAACTCTCTAGAAACCTTCAATCTGTGGGGGTAATATGAGATAGTGGAGAAGATCCAATTCTTTTTTAATTTGAGTGCTGAAAAAGTATACATGTTGAATCACCATTAAACTTGTGAACCTGTGCTATCTAAACCTGTAAATGAGCGGTATCGATGATGTTAGTTTTAAGTTACTCGAAATTGAAGTATTGGACAATACACTTGGATTAAAAGAGAGGAATATAATCGTTGAAATCCGTTATATTTTAGGAAGTAAAATCCAGCCCTGAGATAGGACAGGTTTATATTAAATTTCTGATAGAATGGGTTTTTAGTGCAGTTAAAAGGAAAACGTGATTAAAAAAAGAAAGTGGCTGCCTCTGCTTCTGCTTGATGTTTTCGAAACTGATACATACAGGCATGCACAGAGATGATAATGCCATTGGCTTCTTCCAATCAGAGCATATTTCCACCTTCTAGCTGGATCTACTCTGAAAGAGCCAGTTCCTGCTATGACTCCAATCAAGTCTATCCTAGACGCAATTGGATTACCACCGAGTTTGGCGGTCAGGTATATATAATATAAACAAAACAGGGTTGGTTTATAAACATCTTTACTCAGTCCTTATTTCTTTAATTATTTTTCTATTAACAGAACATTAAGCGGGTTTTGAAGAGATCAGGAGGCAATATTATTTTCTTCAATGGCTTGAGAGACCCTTGGAGTGGTGGAGGGTATGTATGAACTATGATGTTGAATAAATATGTATACATATACATTTTACATTCATGGTTGTGAGTGGTGACTGCAGGGTACTACAGAATATATCAGAAAGCATAATAGCGATCGTGGCAGAAGAAGGTGAGTACCAAATCTTTATTATTATTACATAGATTTTGTTGCAACCCACCTCCACTTGCGTTTTTAGTTTAAGTCCCTAACAGGGGCTCACCATGTGGACTTGAGATTCGCAACAAGCGAAGATCCAAAATGGCTTCAAGACGTGAGGAAAAGAGAGGTTAAGATAATGGAAACATGGTTGGCGGAGCACTACGCTGACTTGGCCGACGCATAGTCACCTGTCTGTTCCAACCAAATTGGAAAAAGATCGTTTTCATTTTTATGTATGACAGGATGTGGGCTTACACACACTACAAAGAACTTTAAATCTCCCATTTGGGCTTAGCTTTAGGAGGAGGATGGGCTCACCAACAGAATTATATTGCCCATTCCAAAGTGTCCACCAGTTACTTGTGTTTTCATTGCAAGTCACAATTGAAGGAAATCATTTCTAGTCCCAGAACTATATATCACTCAAGTTTTTTATTTTCTTATCTTTTGGATAATGAATTGCATTTCTTTATTATAACAAGATTGTATATTATGGCCATTTTCGATCTTCATGTGTAACAGTTAATTCTCCATCTCATTATACTCAATTTCTTTCTTAGCCAAAATTTTCTCTCTTCATGACCCAAAAAAAAAAGGAAAAGTAAAGTTTAACTACTTTATTTAAGCTCAGTGCTTGTTTCAATGTTCTGATTTTAATCTAAAATATTTAAATTCTTTATATCATTTTCAAGAAGTCCTTTAAGTTAATATTTTATAATCTTGCATGTCAATACAACACAACAATGATTTAGTGAAAAAAAACATTACGAGTTTGCGAGTGTCCAGTGTACATAACCTTATTTCTATCTAATAGAGAAGTTGTTTTTGAATTACTTACAAAAATCGAAATAAATAAATATATAAATAATGAAAGTAAAAATAAAAAAGAAAAAGAAAAAGAAAAAGAATACCAACAATAATGATGATAATAATAAAAATGATGATAATGATGTGGTTATGATGATGAATAGGAAAATAATAATAGTAATAACAATATGTAGGAAAATTATAATAATAGTTATTATGCAAATTATTGTTATTATTATTACTATTATTATTATTATTAATGATAGTAATAATAATACTAATAATATTAATTATTTATTTATTTGTAATCTTGCGTGGCAATATCAAACATAAAACAACTTATACCAAGAAATTCAGGTCATCATACAAGTATGATTTTGTTAGTATGGGATCAGCTATCCCATCATCATATCAACATGTTGAGTTAGCTCAATCCAATTAGTTAGTGACACAACTACAAAATTGACAAAGTCTGTATCTAATTCGGTGAATTTAATGTACAATTGCAGATGAAATCCCAATTTTAGCCTTAGTTTTAGGGTTCTCTTTTCATTAAAAAAGTTTTTCGTATCATATGGCAATCCTAGATTGACTTGTTTCATTATGTAGGCGTGTAGATGTGGCGGGCTATCTTCACATTGGGTTTAGCAAGTCTTGATGTTAGACTACGACTTTTATTAAGATATTGTATACAAAATTTATATATGAGCTAAACGTGAAATTAAAATAAGTAGGAGAAATGAGAAGACTTTGCTGGCCGCATACAAGACCATAAAATAGGTATACAATGTTGAATTTTGTTGCTGCGATAGAAAGATACTTTTCTTTCTCCATTTCGTACTGCTGGTTGCCATGTGTTCATTCATAGCTAAAAGCTGATGTGATTTTTATGAAAAGGTCTTCTGCTAATATAGAAGAAAAGTGCAAAAGTTATCCTAATCAGTAATTTGTGCGACAGCTACTCGTCGAAAGAATTTGCAAAACTCATGTCTTTAGTCTTTACGCAAGAATGAATGTGTACTGAAATTCAAGTCCTTGTGACGTAAAGTAAAACTTGGCAATTGCATTTAATGTAACCACACATGATAGCACTTCCTTTCTGTACATTGAAACTTTAATCGACAGGTCAGTCCTTAAGGCATTAACCACGCCCAAAAGCGGTGTCCTTGAACCGATTAGTGCCGTAACGCAAACTTGGACGTGCGGTAGCTTCCTAATTAGGACGGCCTAGTCAAGTTTAGAAGGCGACGTCGTCACTAAGCTTGGGTTGTCTCTGATTTGATATTATATTGGGTATAGAAATGAGTGGCTTGCTGATATGTTTACCTATCTTTTCACTGGTAAAGTATAAAGCATGCAGCAAGTTAGGCGAATAAATGAGACAGGTCAATCATCAATCTAGACTTGGGGATTGAGAAGAAGACGTTTTGGAAAGTGGAAGTTCATGGACAAATGCAATTTGAATTTAAAATATTTAAAAGAATTTGTTTGATTAGTTAATAAATTATAAAAAAAGTTATTTTTTAAAATTTAATCCATGTAATTCAAAAATGAACGTTACAGAGGGACTTAGTGTAACTAATTTGTATTATTATTTAAAAGAGCTCTTCTTCATAATAGTTGAAATTCGGAAGTACGTGACGTTAAAAGGAAGATTGTGAGGATTGAACTGATAGCTCCGATGTTTAAGACTTATGAGCCATTCTCATCAAATCATGGTTTTCAATATTAAACAAAGTCATCACTTGCTGCTGTTTCCGAATACGAATCATGACGTGAAAGTGATCAAGAATTTGAAAGGTCAGCAGATCACCGGCCCTCCTGGCTCCTGTGCAGGGCAAATAAATAGTTTTGTTTTCCCAAATTCCAGTATTCCACAGCAAATGGGGTTCAATCATACTTATACCTTCCGTTATTTGTCTCCCATCTATCACCACCACCGCGTCCTACCAGCCACCGCCCACTATCCTACCCCCCATAGTCCTACACCACGGACGACACATGTCAATCACCCACCCACCGTCGCTATCTGCTCCGTGTATTCAAAGATGAAGCAGGGCATGACGTCGTCAAGTGTACAAAAGGGGAACGCTGGAGCCTGGAGAGCCTCTTGTCAAAAGAGAAAAAATGTAAAATAAAAGCTGTGGGTCCACTTTCCCAACATTGAAATTTTGGATCTGGTGGGGCCCTTCTAGCCTGATTATATGAGCCCACGCTTTGCTTTTTGCTTGATGATTTCGTGAAGCCTAATCTGGCAGTGAAAAAAAAGAGGAGGCGTGGTCTCTTCCACATATCTGGCTTTTCTGTACAATTTCGCATGTCATTAAAGCCCCAAGCTTTACGGATGTGAAACAGTAGTTATTTGACTCTCACGAGCAATGTTTCCCTGGGAAATTGTTTTGTGATCTCATCTCTTTTTAATTCACTTGATTTATTCAGGTTGCATCGAACCAGCTTGTGTAGAGGTACTTGTTGTTTCTAATAGTCTATGATTATTTATTCCGATCTTAAGTTTCCAAATATAACTTTAATAGCTTAAAAAAATGATAATGAAAAATTACTGTTGGATGATAATTTTTATGGTCTTTATACATCATGATTACCTTTAGTGCATCAAATAGTATACAAATTTATTCAAACAACCGCCTCGTATGGATTCTATTTCAGACTTCCATGTTCAACAAAGTGTGCGAAAATGGCAATATTGGAGCCATCATATGCATGCTGCTTGAGTATGATTGGGCTTCTGTAACTATATGGTGCTCAATTATTTTTCTTCTTCTTGCTATTGACTTCTACTCCTATTCGTCACCCGTGAAATCACCTGCATTTTGCAGGAATATATGACTAAACTACAATTTGCAGAGGAAATTCTGGCTTTGGAACCAATGGTTTCATCTATACTCTGCCCCCCTCATGATTAAATACACATTGTCTTCAAGTAAACATGTGGATAATAGTGTTATTATGGAAGGACAAGCATACAAGTGCTTATTTTGGACCTGACTAGTATTTGGTCTAAGATATCGGCTCCATGATTAGACTCAACCCTAGGTCCCCACATTAAAGCTCCCATCTTTGTAAATTTTTTCTTTTGGGTGTGCCCCAGTAATAATATTTCATTGCTCCTAAAGAAACTCTCCATTGCTTTCCAACTTATTGGAAGATTGATTATATGCATGTCATGCTTCATGAATCGAGACAAAATGGAAAAATACCTTTGAGCTTTAAATGTATTGATTTGACTTGTATTATCATGAATATTATCCCATTTTTATCTCTTTTATGAACATTCATTTATTCAATAAATGATACTCAGAAAAATTGAATAAATATATGCTCATAAAATATGATAAGAATAGTTAGAACAGGTGATTTAAACCCACCACTGTAAGTATTTGGCACTAAAATTAGTAAAGTTGGATCTTGGATTCTCTTGGTAGAGAGAAAAAATTGGAACATTCACTTTGCATAACATCGATGTTTAAACCAGTGAGTCAAGTGACTTGCCAGGAGCTCCTGATAAAGTAATCTTTCTTGATTAAAAAAAAAAGGTTTACTTTGATGAATAAAATAGAAGCTGACTACCATCCTAAAATTTTTTTAAAAAAAGAAAGAAAATTGAACTGGCATATCAGCGTGGATTCATGTTCAAACAAACGATATTCCCTATATAGTAGTTTACTTTTTAATCCAACATCAGAATCTTACAGTTACAGGCATCTTATTTCCCTTTTAGTGATTAATTGAACTTAGCACATATTAGGATGGCAAGTTCTTTTGGTATGATCACAATTCTATATTCTGACGATGCCAAGTTCTCATGGTATGTTCACAATTCTATATTATGACGATGCCAAGTTCTCACGGACTTTCAAGACCCCTCTTAAAGTTTCAGACTTCCTGAAAATCCTGATTTTTGCTACTCTTGTTTCTGAACTTAACAAGAGACAGGAAAAAAAAAACCTTTAAAAAACACTGTTAGATCTTATCTTGCACATCAGATGTACGGACATCAAGTTCCAAAAAAGCGTTATATCTATTAACGAGCATGGTAGGGTGTATCTGTGCTTATATTGGGTTCGTCGAAAATGTAAATTAACTCAGGTGTTTAAACTCAGGCACGGATCAGGAGTTTAAATTTCAGGATCGGTCTAATCAATTTCATGATCTTCTTTTTCCTTCTTTTTCAGGATCGGCCTGTCTTTGCCAATTCGTGGTAGTGGCTTGATTGTGTGTCCAGGAGAAATTGACAACTTTTAGGTATGATTTTATCAGCTGATTTTGCTTGCTTACTGACCTTTGTCAAATCATATAAGCGGAGAATACTACAGATACTGAGAATCAAGACATAAAACAATTATTGTACTTTATCACTTGATTGCTTTATTAAATCTACGTAAGGCCATGGTGTAAAGATACGTATCAAACTTTGTATTATGCATGGTGCATTGTTCTTGGCCTTCACCACATGTCTTATATTTCTACATTGAACTGATCCAATCGGAAGGCAGAATCTATCTAAATTAATCTCAATTTCAGATCCATCTAACTGTTAAGAATAATTGCTGATAAGGTCGCATGATAGCTGGTTAAAATTCACAAGTCAATCAATTTTGTCATAGTATTAGAATATTGCAGGAGCAATTAATTAGTCTGACTCATTAATGTAGAGATTGCAATTGTTAGGAGTACAATCATATCAACTGAAACCACAATTGTGGACAATTTAGAAGTTTGAACAGTCTTATTTACCTTCTTGCTTAACTATAGATTACATTTTTTAAAGGCAAAAAGAGAGTTATGGACAACGGTAAAAGAGTCTCCGTCCTCCACCACCTAGCAGCAGCGGCAGCCGGTGGTGGGTTTTGCTTGGGAATTGAGAACTCTGGATATGGAAAATTTTAAACTCGTATTTGTTGCAACATCATCTCTATCATCACTCAACACTTTCCTTGAATATCTAATTCATTGGGTCAGTCTTCTTCCCATTCCCTGTAATAGAATAAACAGATTTTTTCATCACCAGAAATCCCTCAATAGATTACATACCAGATTCCTCAACCAACTTGTGATTTTCTTTATGGTCAAGGATTCCTCTACTTGGTTCAGACACGCATCCTTGAGCCAAAGTTTCTGGTTTGGCCATTTCAATGTATACTCACCGCAGATATTAGACTAGATTACTATTTCATTTTGCGGTGAGGCTGGTACGGCAAGTGGGTGTTAATATTCACTCTCGTTATGCAATTGCTGACAAGTGTCCATTTTTATGTTTTAAATTTCTTTAGTCTTTTTCTAATTACTTTTTGATTATAAGTGAAAATTTTAAGTAATAATAATAATACGAAGAAGAAATTTGGACCACTCTATTAAAGACTAGATGACTTTTCCAATCAGCCCATGATTGAGGTGAATTGCATGGTTCAAATAAGTAGCTAACCGATGATGACAGTGCGACATACACACAAAACAACTATATAATATAATGTTTAGCATTTTATAAAAGATGATATAAAATTGTTGTTTGTATTTTATAATTTGTGACACACCCAACAAACCTCTATTATGTGTCCCCAACATGTACTCGAATTAACAACTAGTCCACCTATTTGTAGGGATGAAAAGGTGCCTGAATCTTCCTGGAAATTGAGGTGGGTTTTGTCTGAAACTCATAAAAAAGACACATGTAGCATTAAAATAATGGTCAGATATAAATTCCAGACCCAAGGAGAGACGTAAGCTTGAGTGCTTATGACTAATGTATTTGTTTTTGTATGCGAGATATATGCGTGTGTGAGGCGAGGATTCAAACACGACTGACCAAAAAGAGACAAATCTTATCTCATTTATCAATCTCTGCTCATTGGAAAGGGAAGGGGCCGATCTCTCTGAATTTATATACTCTTATTGATGACTACTTGTAGCTCCCAACCCTTTGCCTTATGGCCAAACATCAATAATTCTGTCATGCACGTGACCAAAAAAAAAAAAAGGGACCATTCCCCACCAATAATCCTTCTTCAAATTTGCATTCTGGTGATGGAATCTTATGCAATACTCATCAGCTGATGGACTCGAAATAGTCTATAGGCTCTGGCAAGCCAAAAAACCACACTAGTTAACTCTAGGACACTTGCTAGTTTATCCTTAACTCTTATGCGGCCTGCACTTAGTTTTGGAACCTTGCAACAACAAAGTGAAGGACCACCCACCATTTCATCTGGTGTGAGGACCTTATTATAATGAGAAAAAGAAAAAAAAACAAGTTCAAAGCCCCATACTCAATCAAGATTAAAACTTTGATGGAATCTTATCTTTACTCTTTTTCTTGATGTTAAATAATGAAATACAAGGACCACCCAGACCCTCTATATGTTCAACACATATTTCAGATATTTGATAGACAGAGAGCGATCATAACAGGCAAGGGTGAAAAGTGAGAAGGAGTAGATATGAAAATGTCTCAGGAGATGTTATATAGAAGCAGAAGCTACAGGCAGGAAGAAGCGTAAGATTTTGCATGTGCTGAGTGAATGAATGAGTATATGCAAACGCAAAAACAAAGTGGTAAGCAAGGGAAAACAGATTATAAGTACGTCAGGGGGTTTGGTCCCACTCTTAGATTTGTTTGCCAATGCAGTAACATGGGATGCTTCTAATAGCAACATAGAACATTTAATTAATAATACATCAAACTCAATGTATAATTTAATTGTATTCACCCTCACTCCGTTGAATCTTTTTCATTCTCAAAGTTCATCTATTATACATGTTAGTAATGACCTGTTGTATACACATACGATATAAACCACAAATATACCATGTCAATTTTTTGAAGTACCAGAGAGATTGCCATTTCATTACTTTGGAACGCAGAAAGGTCTTTAAATTACACTGATAATAATGACTGAGTTCTTTTGTTTTCAGCACGCAAACCTTAAAGGACTCTCGTACTTGCGAACGAAAACCCTCAACTGCTCCTCTCTCTCCCTCACACACACACACACACACACACACACATGAGTACATGACACAACCCACTTATGTAATGTCATAAATGTCCCAAGACCTGAGATTGAGAAGCAAAACCTATACATATCAAACAGTTCCTACACATACATACAGAAAAACACAGGTTCCACATCAAACCCCATAATCCTCACGCCTCTTTAGACTTTACAACCACCATATACTCTTTCCATTTATTCTCTTCTCTTCTCTTCTCTTCTCTACTCATCACCAGAACACATCACTTTCTCCTCTCTCTCTCTCTCAAATGTCAATGAACCAATTTTCTACAGACATTCCAGAAATGCTTTGGTGGGGAAAACAGCAACAACACCCCACCATGGAACAGAATCAAACCAATACTACTCCTTCCTCTAAACCACACACGTCGTACCTCCCTCACCCCAATTCCTCTTGCCCTCCACATATCTATCACCATCACCAAACTTGGCCTAACTCCTACAACCATCCACAGCAACCACACTCCACGTTCCCTACCCAAAACCCAACTTTAAAATTCAATCTCAAGCACGAACTCATCGTCGACCAAGAAGAACAGCAACGACAACCACAAAATCCACATAAAGTAGAAGCGCTTGTAGTGGACAAAGAGCCCATGTTCGAGAAACCCTTAACACCAAGCGACGTGGGGAAGCTAAACCGTCTAGTAATCCCTAAACAACATGCTGAAAGGTACTTCCCACTCAACGGTGACTCGAGCGAATCGGGATTGTTGCTGAGTTTCGAGGACGAGTCAGGCAAGTGTTGGAAGTTTCGCTACTCGTATTGGAACAGTAGCCAAAGCTATGTGTTGACTAAGGGTTGGAGCAGGTACGTGAAGGAGAAGCAACTGGAAGCCGGTGATGTGGTGTTGTTTGGCAGGGACGGTGATAGATTGCTTATAGGATGGAGGAGGAGAGGAGATAATAGCAGCGGAGTAGTGGTGCAGGGAAGTAACAGTGCGGTGTGGAGTAGAGGATTATATTCTTCTTCTTCCTCCTCATCATCATCATCAACATCTTGTCATCACCAGCCTTATCCTTCTAGTAGTAATAGTATGCAACATGGCCATGGGTCAAATGTTTCTACTACTACTAGTTGTGTGCCATACCAACCTCACTGTCTTCATGCAGGTATATAGAATAGTCTTGTTATATTTGTCTTGAAAATATTTGCATACCTGCATTAAAGTGCGTGTGGAACACATTCCAATAAGTTTGGAGGAATGGGGAGTACTATCAGGAAATTTGGCGCGTGGGATATTTGATCTCTGTCGAGATTATATCCGCTTTATCATCAAATGAAGTAATTATTAAATCACCTGGTTCTATATTTTCATATATATGCTCCATCTCACCACAACAATCTATTAAATAGTTGCCCCAAAGGAAAGCGAGCAAGAGAAAGCATTTTGGTAGCTGAAAATGGCATTGGAGATGGCAACCCTTTTCTATCTTGTTCGTGTCTTTTCAGTATGTTTACATTATAGTACTGTAGTAGCATGTTATTCCATTATCATTGCAGGGTCAATGGCTAACCACTCGACAACACTAGGTAATAACTCAAAGAGAAGGCTTAGGCTATTTGGTGTCAACTTGGAGTGCCAGCTTGATGATTCTGAACCTTCCACACCAGATGTTTCCTCTTTGTCGAGCCATGGTCAAACCCTGCAGCAGCTCCAGTCCCAATGTTCTTTTTCGACAGACACCAGCGGTCACATGGTAAGTCAATGAGCCAAGTCAATTGTATAAATAATTAACTAAAGATGATGATGATGATACTATATAATTATCTCGTCTTCTTCTACTTTAAACTCTTTTCTGGTCCTTACAAGTTGAATAATAAAAGGTTTCATACGAGTCCAAGTTGGCTGAACACAGCCCACGTTTAATGAACTAAGTTCAACCCTTGCTGATTTTGGAACATAATTGATTAGTAGCTCCTTTTCCCCTCCTTTCATATATTTTGCACTTTCTCTTTTGATGCGACGTGTACTTGATTTTATATGATTTGCTGTGGATGGTCTTCAGTTTTTAAAAGGGGAGCAAATAGGAGTAAGGTAAATGCGTAAATGTAGAGTTTGAAGTTGATGATAATGATAGGCGTTTCAAAGTTGAGAGTTGAAGTAAGGCACGCAAAACCAGACCGACCAAATCCAAACTCGTACACACAAATCAATGTCAATGCCTTTTGATTTAGTTGACCTATATAGGATAGTAGTGCCCTCTCTCGCAATGAATTTCATATGCGTATAATGAATTCAGATTAAGTCCGAAGACAATTTTCTTATGTAGATCGATTTATAAAAGAATTGTATAATCTAGTTTAAAATGGCACTATCTCAAGAACAGATAATGGAATCCTTACTAGCAGTAAATATTTACTAGGCCACTCGAGTTTAATCTTGACTAATTTTGGTCGTCGAAGCATAAACATTGGAACAAAAAAATACTTGGGTATGATAAGATGGTAGAGTCTAGTGGGGTAAACACATGAGATTTAAGTATTAGATAATCATAATATGATAATTACTTTGTGTGGGTGAAATATGTTTTAATTTGCAAGACGTGTGCGTGTGTGTAACAGAATGCGGATGCCACTTTCTTACAAGATTTCAAGCGGATGAGCAATCGTCGAGGATAAGATCTGTGGATGCGACGTCCCCTCAATTTGACCTAATTAAAGCACGGGAAATGTCAAAAAAGAATTTATGACCAAGGATTATATTTAAGACGGTGTATTGAGATTGGATGGCGGAGCAATTGCCGTGGACTGGGGTCCACTTCAAGAAAGGCCCATGATGACGTCAACAACGATAACTTGGAGAACTTATGGAAGTGGTGGTGAAAATCAGCAAAAGAATCTTACTTGGGCAGGGCACTGTTGAGATTCTGCATCAAGATTTTTCTTTTTCTTAAGAAGAAGAGCATGGTTGAAGTAAAAGTGAAAGGCTCAAAGATCAAATCAATTGATAATAATAATAAGAAGAAGGAGAATGGGAATGGGAATAGGGTATGGTGGTGGTTCAGGTTCTTGGTGGGTGGGTGGGACTTTGAATAGATTGATGACAACCCAGGACTAGTGGTACTCTTTAGTGGTAGTAGTATTTTGCAGCAGAGCGGCCCACTCCTCTTGTTTCGTTTAATGCTCTAACTCTGATAGGAACACAGAAGAAGGAAGAGTCTGTTCTTTTACCTTCTTCTCTTTTTCCCCTTAATTGTTATCGTCACTCACTGCAAGTCAGAGGAGAAAAAAGTTTACAAGTTTCAGAAATAGGGGCTTCGAGCTTTATCTAAAGTAAAAGCACACAACAAGAACAAAACATAACGGGAAACCAAGGTTAAAAAGATCACTAATTAGTAACTTCAATATTTTATGGTACAAGAATGAATCTTTTCAGAATATGCTTAACTAAAGCTCTGGTCTCAAGTTCTTAGCATTTTTTTAATATGTTTTTGTTATATACTTACGTAAGACTAGAAACCACTGTAAGCCTGTTCATTTGTAATGTTGTGCATCACTTAAAAGTTCATCAGAGTGCTAGAAGAGGCGGTAACGCCTCACCCATCAGTAAACTTACTGGGGATTCTGCGTTCTTAAGCTTCAAGTTTATATTGTATCCTATGGACTGCATCCTACATTTCTTTCATTTGAACCCTGGTTTTTGGAGGATTTCCTGACTATAACGTGCGATTGATTCTCAACTTAAGACAGCAAGTGTAAATTGTCAATTCACCAACGTGGGCCTGTTGTTAGTTCAGGATATGACCATTTTCGGACATTATAGTGCACCGAGTACAGAAGGGCAGTTGGCAATTTTAAGTACCAACTGCAAAGGTAAATGATCACACCATAGGCTTTGAACTTATCACCACAAAATCAGCACAACTTGGAAATCCAACTGACAAAGACATGTAGTGGAATTTATCCAATAAGTTGGGCAAGTGAAAAAGGTTATGCAGAGATGTGTGAATCACCTGAATGAATGACCAAAAACAGTGTTAAGTGGATCATTCGGGACCCAAAAACATCTATAAAGTTGAGAGATACCATTGACCTCCGCAAGCGGCGGTGTCCGAAAATAAGTGCTTTTACAAGTGGGGAAGAGATCATATATTATATTGTGTTATGATTGGTATAATATGGTGCCAATCAAAGAGGAACGAGGAGTCTCTTCCTGAAATATAATGGAATTGTCCTGTGAGAATCATTCAGTAGTCATGCATATGACTCAGAACAGTACATTTATGAATCATCATGTGGGCATTTTCTTTTTACTCCACTTCCAACTTTTCCTGCCATCAAGCTTTCGGCTTTTTGGAGGTGTTGGGTCAACCTCATGTCTCCTTCTTTGGTAACTACCAAAGGACTGAAGGCAATACCTTGAAAAGAGACCAGCTTCACCTGAGGAATGTAAATGAGTAATGAGGTTGATACACTCAAAGAGTTACGAAAGAACATCTATATCAACACCACCGGACTCAATCTTGGAAACAAGCATTTGTTGGGATATGAAAAGACCTGTTGGACAAGCAAAATCCCAATCTCTCACCAATAAGGCTCCACCAACTGACATGAAAGGCATTTGTTATTAGAATGGAGTAATGATGGCATGATGCTTGTGCTAGCGAAGACTTGAAGCGAGGGGCCATGTGCTTGCAAAGAACCTGAAGTAAAACCCAGCCATTAAGCAGAAGTTCCATGTGGGAATTCCATTATCACTTGCAAAAAAGTCTTTTAGTGGGAGCAAGTCTAAAAATAGCTAATATGAACATTGGAATCGTCAACAAATTCCAACCTACCATATCTTCCATAGGTGTTACAATAATAGAAAGCAACAGCTTTTGTTACGCAACCGAAAAATTCTTAAAACTGAAGTGACAAGGCGCGGTTCTGCAATAGTCATGTTACAAGTGTTCACACAATCGAAATGGACTTCCTAAATAAATGCATTTTCACTCGTCTTAGCCTAATCTCTTGAATAGAAATACAGGATAATCAGCTGACCCTAAAATAGTTGGATATAAAAGAGTAACAAAAAACAAAGATTCATCATGGCAATTCTTGGAAAAGAAAGATCAACAGTCGCATTCCCCGAAATAAGGTCGAAGATTCCACAAGCATGAAAAGCCAGCTTCATGAATATGTGTAATTCATTTATTCTTTCTATATGTGGTCAATTAACTTCAGAGTGAAGATCGTCTTGCAGCATCCTTTAACCGTCGTACTATGCAGCTTTACTGGACAACTTTCGGGATTATGATTTACACCGACTGATTCTATATACCGGGAAATCTAAACACTAATCCATATTAATCTAAAGAGCTCCATGAAGAATAAGCATAATTTAACCGTGGATTACAATTTCACACAGTATATGAATTACTATTGCCAGAAAACAATATAAGAATCGGAAGCCTTACATATCCTGAAATGCTTAAGAAATAAGACATGGTTACAAAAATCAGAAAGAGATATACAGGTGTTAAGCATCATGAAATGTGCAGGAAATGTGAGCAATTGGCGGGGAACATCAGTTCCAACAATAAACCATCACAGTGAAAAGCTAGATCATTTACTGGATACATAAGTATTAGCAATGCACTTGCTGCACAAAATTATGGATTGCTCTCAAAGGGGAGAAGCATACTACTACTACTACCCATCGCATATTCTGTTATCCTAAAGTAATACTTCTTCACATGGTTTAGGCATAGCAAAGTCTAAAGCTTGTAGTGTGCTTCCTATGTTTGAGAGAGAACAAATATTGCTTCAACAGTGCCCATAAATTGTCAACTTGACTTCTTAGAAGCATCATCCTGTCGCTGAGTTTCAGAATTTTCTTTCTTTTCCATCACCTGCTGGACACCTTCCTGATAACCTTCTATAAAACTTTTAAGAGCATCTCTATACGCAGAAGCCCTTGTCATATACAAACGCTGTAAAGCAGGCCTTAATGTTTCCATGCCTCCTCTTGCGGCCACCGCTGGTAATTTAATGGTAGGAAAAAGTAAAAGAAAACAGTAAGAAATAAGGGAAGTAAGCAATACTCTAGGACAACTTCATCTCTCCGTGCATCTTTATTCTAACTACCTATCTGTACTGTCTATGTGAGAGAACAATGAGCTTAGAAGAACCACCAATATTGGCACTAAATAGAAAAGGGGAACTTGATTGCAGTTTTAGTTGATTTTGCGGATGCAAATTACGCAGTCACGGAACAGTTTGCCCCAAAACGTCCATAATCACGATAACATAAACCCAGACAGCTATTTCTCTTTTTCATCCATTCCAGTTATTCAAATTTCATAAGCATATTGACATTTCACCCGGAAACTTGCCTAAAAATTAATGCATTTCTAGGAACTGCATTAGCTTAAAGTAAGAAATTCTCAGTGAAACGCCGTTTTCCCTAACCCGCGTACAAACATTCCACGACATCCTACTCAGTTTTTTTTCTCGGATCGACACCGGTTGAGGAAATTGGCAAAGCTTCCAAACTAAGATCAGCTACCCAGGATGCAAGCAATTAAATGCCATTCAGAAAGGTAGAGAAATTGTTACCAAGATCCTCTAAAACTGAGGGTTCTGAGTCTTTCTCTTGAGCCTTAGTAGACTTAGCTCCATTTGGATTATCCTCACTTTCTTCAGCCTTCTTAAAATCGTTTGGACGAAGATCAGGACCAATATCACGTACCCAACTGGCAGCATAAAGCCTGGAAGCCTCCTTCAAAATCTTGAAGAACAAAGGAAGAAAGAAAGCAGTTTGATACGTAATCTTAAACACCCACAAATATATTTAGCACTTGGAGCTAAGTCTCTACACAAACAAAAATCCATAGAAACTGGAATCGAACCAAGAATTGCAAACCCAATATGAAAAATAACAAGCATTAAAATCATAAAATACTAGCTGCAAAAGATAGGTTGTAAAAGTTGGAGACTTTACAAGGAAACGCTCTTTCCAAGTCAACTTGGGACGCTTCTTGATGTGAGGAGGGTCAGGCAATGAAGATGGAAATGCAATTTCTTTAAGATCGAACCTTATGTAATCCCACACTTTCCTAGAAACTTGTCTCACCTTCATGATCAAACCGTCACTTGGGTTTTGGAAAATCTTAGAGCAGAGAGCACACAACTCAGAGAAACAGAGGCTGGGAGGAAAGGATGGGTTCTACGGTGCCGTTTCATTAGACAAAACGGTGCGCTGCAAGTAACTGATGTACAGAAAGGTTTAAAATGCTGCGTTAACTGGTCGTTTTGTTTAATAAAAGTAAAAAGATAAGGTTTAATTTACAATTTCACGAAAAGTTTCGATGTTAACATAAATTTTTTGTTTTGTGATAGAATTTTAAAACTTATCATTTCTGCATTATGTGGTATATGGTGTGACATTAACATATCAAACTATGTTGAAATAGACATTTATTTTGATCGTCATTTAGTCACCAATAAAGTTCTATTTATTAGACATTTTTTTCCTAAACTTAAATTACTGATATTATGCTTAAAGCTCTTTCCTATTCAACATTCCGACAATTTTGAGACAAGTTCATGATCTCCTGCTCTCGTAAGCTTATCGTGAGCTTGGGGGAGATGATAAGATGTTAGAATCTCAACCACAATATATTGTACAATTTATCATTATTTTTCACATGCCTAATCAAGTTTGTTGTATCTTTATTTATTTTTATCATTTATTTTATTTAGTTTGGGTGGGCCCGCATCATTGAGTTTTGTCCCCTTTGGTTAGGTCGTCTACCTTCTCTTGAGGAGTCGAACCTGTGACCTCAGGGTTTCGTTGGGTGCAAGACCCACGCCTCTCACCACTGAGCTAATTAGCTACCCAAACCACTATTTATTCTTATCTAGTAGTCATCAGGTCGTATACTAAGGGATATTTCTTAGTTGATAACAGACAAAAAAAATAACATTTTTTCTTCTTATTACTTTGTTTTATCAATTAACTCTGTAGTTTTTTAAGCTTTACATTGTTGAACTCTTTGTCTGAGTTTGATTAGTTTTTTAAAGAACTTGAGAAAGAAGCAAAGGGTAATGAAAAGCTAGAGATTGTAAGATTAATATAAAAATCTAATTAATTAGTGGAAATGAATAGTTTGATATCTTTTAAGGTTATCCACATGATGGAGTGAGTAAGGATTTTTCTTTACTAACCTTTCTTGTAGCTTTAAAATATGACTTACAAAGTGCTTTGACGTGAAGGAAATAAAATGCAATATGTATTTTGTGCATGTTGTGCACTGATAATTTGAAATAATGAACATATCATAAGATGAAATGAAAGTAAGTTAGACAAGCAATCCTATCAAATTATTAAATTGCAAGGGATATAAAAAAAACCCTGAGTACTTAATGTGGGGATGCATACTAGGGATAGTCCAACATTCCCATTAAAAGTTAATAAAGAGTATGATGATTTAAGTGTTGATCTAGTATTTGAGGTTGAAGGATGTTTATTTAGGCCTAAGAGAGGGGTTTGGCATGATTGGGTGCCTATGTGGGAGCTTGAATATCAAGAAGGTGTAGATAAGAATATTAGTAGTATAAAGAAACCAAACCTTCTTTTAGGGGTAGAAATGATCCTGAAGCTCATTTACAGTGGTAAACAAAGATATAATTAATCTTTGATATCTACAATTACTGTAAGAAGAAGAAGGTAAAGCTGACTATTGTAGATCTTATTGATTATGGCATTATTTAGTAGGAACAATTTGTTAATTAAAAGTAAAGAAATCATGAGTGACCTAAAAAAGACTTAGAATGAATTGAAAGCTCACGTGAAGAGGAGATTTGTGCCAAACCATATTTATAAAGATTTGTGTAAGAGGTTGCAAAGTATTTTCATTAAAATGTGTGGAAAATTATCATAAGAAAATATAATTAACTATGATTTAGGTCAATGTAGAGGAGGATAGAGAAGCAACTATGACAAGGTTCTTAAATGGGCAAAATAAGATATAAGCAATGTAATAAAGATACAACACTATGTAGAGTTAAAAGAGATTACGTATATGGTTATGAAGGTGGAGAAGCAATTAAAATACAAAGAAATATCAAAGTATCCTCATTAGTACTACTAATTCTTGGAAGCTTAACTGAAAAACTTATGATAGGTGTTTGGCACCCCGCCCTCGCGAGATACATACCCGACGTCCTAAGTGATATCTAGACACACGTCCTACAAGAGTGGGGAGCTTACACCAGTCATTCAGTGGAATCACAAATTGACTTCTTCAGAACAATTGTAGCTCTATGTCTCTATTTTATTTTGAACTAAAAACCTTCTCATTCGGAGCTCCATAGATTAAGATATAATTAAAAAGACAAAATATGTACCTAACTAATTCATGCTCTTCCAACCTGTTCCCTCACTTTCTTTCCATCAATCTTTTTCAAATCAATACTAAAGGCTACCAATTTTTATGGAGAGATAGAAGAATGTGACAGGAAGCTATGCTTCAAAAATTAAGTCATTTGAAGGTCAGATGACAAAGTTATGGCCAAAAGAATTAGGTTTGGAAAAACCAGTGGGTCACAATCGTGACGATTCATGATCGCGACTTTTGAAAATTTTTGCAGTCACGATCATGACATTTTTCTTTTACTAGACCTATTTTGGAAAAATAGACATAACTTTCACTAAAGATGTCAGATTAAGGTCATTTTTAGACTGTTTCGAAGAAGACTTCTAGACCTACAACTTCTATGAAGACTTGAAAGAATTTTTTTGTCTCTAAAAGGGCCAAATTTTCAATTTAATGTAGCTGTCCTGTATGTACATCCCATGCGGCATTACTAACTTGTAATGATCATATCTCTCAATTTTGAAATCTAAAAATTTCATACTTTATATCATTGGAAAGCTAGACAGATAACCTACAACTTTTAAGAAGACAATTTTGTCTAATTCAGCCTAGATCAATATTGTTTTTTCCAAGAAGTCAGAATACAAATTCTTACCCCTATGAAAGCTTGAAAATGCAATGTACAAACTTTGGGAGTCATGAGCAAAAACGCAATCATATTTCATTATCATTAGATAAGAGTTTTACAAAGCTTTAATGGACATTTCAAATCACAATACATCAATGTCTCCAAAAAACTCAAAATACAAAACATACATAAATAATACTTGAAATGCAGCTAAAAGCCTTGTATTCTCAAAATCTAACTTAAAATACATAAGTATGCAAATTTGAAGTGATGCCGTGACTCTTGACTACTCAATCTCTTGTTCATCACCTGAATATGGGAAGGAGAATGGAGGTGAGCTTAAAAGTTTGTAGGTAACAAGTTTATAATCGAAAACAAGCAAAATCATTGAAAATACTTAATATCATAATAATTTTGCATTAAATCCATAAAACACAAATTTCTCAAATTCTCACATTATCAATCAATTCATAAACACATAAATCATGCATTCATCAAACTTTTCAACACATTCTAAACACATAAGCAAATCCGAATGGTTTGGGTAGGTCCATAAACAAAACATACTAACACATTCCTACAAAATGGTCTTATGTAGTCGTAAATAGAATGTACTATGGCAATTCCACATAATGGTATTGCGTAGTCATAAACATGAAGGAGTCCATGCCACTAGCGAGCAGGCGGGAGATGTAACATCCCGTTACCGATGTGAGGGCATATCGGTAATTTGGATGGATTGAGCAGTGAGTGCATTCATGATTGAATTGCAC
>JANVCQ010000004.1:30985349-31006835 GCA_025531925.1 Erythroxylum plowmanianum
GTTGACCATATGCTCTCTTCTTCATCTTTCTCATTTTCTTCACTCACAACTATCTCACTCTCACCCTCATCATGTTGAGATCTTGCTATCCTTTACTTTGTTTCTTCAAGATCCTTATTATCTTTTCATCTTGCAGCTAAAAATCTAACCTATTCCTCCTAGAAGAGATGGATGATCGTGTAAAGCTTGAAGGCTAGGGTTTCATGGTGATTTTTGAAGAAAAGTTGAGTTAATCAAGTATATTATTCTTCATGATTTGTTGAATAGCAACTTTTATGGTGATAGTTAAAGATAAAATGAAGGTGATAACGGATTAGAATGTGTGCAAAAATTTGATGAATATATGTATACGTTGATGTTATGTTTCTGTATTTATGATCAACCATAGTTTATGATTTTGTTTATGCATGATATTGTGCTAAAATTGAGGTGAAAATAAAGAAGAAATGATGTAAAGCTGATGATCTATGTATAAGATGGGTTGAATATAAAATATAGGAGTTGAAGATATGGAAAAGTGAAAGAAAAATTACTGGAGTATGTTAGCTGTAGTATTTTTACAGAACATAAATTTGTATTTTAGTCATATCTTGACTTGTATATATCCAAATGAGATGATATTAATTTTAGATTAAACTAGAGACAAATGACTACAATTTTCATGAAGGAATCGAATTTGATTTATATCTTTAAGAGTTTCAAATTTTGACTTAAAATTGAGTATTTTGTACTATCTTATTACGAGCTCTAACTTGACTATATAGGAGGTCAGGTCTTCTTCACTAAAGTTTAGTGAAGACTATGTTTTGACACATAGTCATGTGTCAAAGCGTGTTTAATCTTCTTGCCATTTTTCTGTCCACCAAGGAATACATCCTAGAATATGATCGTGTGTCACACCTTATTAAGGCAAAGCCAAGTTTGCTTCATGTTTTACCTTGTAGAATTCTCTAATCTTTGGCCAATATCATTTCTCGACATCTTCTCCACAATTATCTAAAACATAATATAAAATTATTTAAATCAAGGTAATTTAAATAGAAAATATAGTAAATATTAAATAAATACATGTAAATTTTATGCACGTCAATATGCTCTTACATCATGTTAAAGAAGAAAATTTCTAGGAATTGGTGAATTGTTTGTTATAAAATAAAATTCATGTTATACTTGATAAACTTTAAGTAATTTAGCTAAAGATAAATCACTTTCTTAAAGTTTTGATGATTAAGTTGTAAACTCCATATTTTTAAATGAACCAATTCCTTAAAATTGTTGGTTTATTCCGTTAAAGTTGTTCTATTAACATAGAGTTTATCGACTACTGGTCTTGAATGAACTTTGAATCCATTGGCTAAAGGTCAAGTCCTTAGTAATTTTATTTAAATTTTACGAGGCAATGTGAAATTGAAACCCCTTCTGAAATATTTGGAAACAGAATCGTTCATACGCCCAATTGTGGAATATCATGCTCACTACGAATTAAAAACCTTAGAATAAAATCCTTAAACCATTGCCTGTTTGTTTCAAATGTTGCAGACACATAATCCATAATCCAAACTTTCCTAATAACTGAATTGTCTATCCTTCTGACCACACCTTTAGACTATTATGTGAAGACAAATGAAAGAACCTAGGTTCAATACAAGATAGAGATTTTCTTTTTCCATCTTTTAAAAGATATGAAGAAAGTAATGAGACGTTACTTCTTCATTTTTTTGGTGAAAATTGGTATTACAAATATATAAAATGAAAATTTGCATAACTTATTTCAATCTGGAATGTGAAGTGAAAAGATAAAGGAAGGGATTAATTGTTTATAATTTTTATTAAAAATGTGTTTGTATATCACCTCGATTTATTAATCATCAGAGCTTCTCTTAGTTTATGAAAAAATAAAATCAACAACGAAGAGAATAACCGTGTAAAAATTTAATTTGATATGGAATAATTCATTTCCCAGGAAATTAAAAAAATAAGATTCTAAATTTTTATTTTAATATTTGTTAAACTCCATTCACTAAAATTTTTTAAATCTTATTAAATATTTTTTTTGACAACCCGGAGAATCATTTAGCTTCATCATTCTTCTGTTTTGGTTTTTTTCCTCATCATAATAATGTAGTTTTTGAGTACGTGGTAGTGGACATGCATGCTTCTTAAGGAACATGAAAACCACGCTCACGAGGACTCCAAGTCTTCTTCAGCTTTTTCTTTATAAAATCAATATCTAATTCTAATTCTTATTGACTACACAACAAAAATGGGTCATTTTTTGCATACTCTCTCTTTTTCCAAACCAAAATTCAGTATCTATCATAATTTTAGGCAAATATATATATATAGCCACCACAAAGCCCTCCTTCTCTGTTTCTTTTATTTTTTACTCCCTCTTCTTATGGATCATCCACCACCAAAACAACACAAGTACAAGCCTCTCTCTTTTCCCATCATAATCAAGAGAGAACATGCATATGTCCTCTTTTTCCTGGTCATCTTAATCTCCTCCCTCTATTACTTTGATCTCAAGGGACCTCTTCAGCCTGGTTCGCTCTTTCTCTTTGGTTTCTTGCACAAATTCTCTTCTTCAAGATCTAAAGAATGCAACTATTCCTCTGGGAAATGGGTTCCAGACGAAAGTTACAAGGATCAGTCCTACACCGAGAACTGCCCATTTCTTGATCCGGGTTTTCGATGTCGTGAGAATGGAAGAAAAGATGCAGAATACATGAATTGGCGTTGGCAACCAGAAGGCTGCAATTTACCAAGGTACGTAAAATGAAAAAAACTACTGCGAATGTCTATGTCCGTGTTCTTGCATGCCAGTTCTGAGTGCACGCATATCCATTCAAATCATAGTGTCAACTGCTCCAAGGAAACTCTTTAGAACTACAGGTAATAACTGATCGAATTGCGTAAAGCTTGAGGGAGAATCGGACGATATACTTCAATTAAACCAACCTCCTGGAAGAAACTAACAAATTTGTTGCTTTCTTTAAGCCTAGGAGTTCATTCTTTGTGCTACATTTATACCCTGAGAAAGTGAAAAATTGATTTCCTTAGACACATCTTTCAGTCACATTCCTAAGCAAGCTTTATTTTGGAATATGGCGTGACGAGTTCTATAGCATCGGGCTTTGGTGTCTCCGCAATTGTCGGATCATCTCAGCTCTTTCTGTCTGTAGACTTAAACCTAAGAATAGGGAGATCATATTCATTGAATTTTAAGTATTTCTTATCTTCACCAAAGTGGACGTTATCATCTTTCGTTAATTACAACCCATTTGATGTTTCAAATATGTCGTTGCTCCTGTCCTGCATTTAAATATACATTTTTGTGACAAAATTTACCAGGAGAGTAATTCCTCTATCATATTTTTTATTTAAATTCATATATCTAATTTTGTATTATGTAAGTGTTGGTTTTACTAATCTAATTATATAATTAATATATCTTCCTTATTTGTATTTTACCCATAGGAGTTACATATAGAGATTTATATTAAGTTAGTAAGTAAAATATTAAGCAGACATGATTTTAATTTTATAATATTAAACACATCTTCAATATTGATAAATTGACAATAATATGAAAAAATAGTTTTATGATAACCAATTTTATTTTGCAAAAAAATATTGAAACAACACAATCTATTTAATTATAAAAAATTTTATATATTGTTTTTGTATTGAATATTAGTTCATTATAAAATTAGTTAATAAATTCATATGTAAATATAAATTTAAATTTGAAATAAAGCTTACAAATTTCAAACTAAAAATTCTTTTTTTTTCATATTTAACAACAAGCATGCTTAAGAAATTATTTTTATTTTACTTCAAATTCCCCATTAACCTCTTAAAAGAATCATAAAAGAACGAGATTAGTAGCAATTAATTTTTGACCAAATGTAATTATTTAAAATATAAAACTAATAATGATAATTTGATAAAATATTATTTACAAATTTTATAACAATAATTTAAACTTTGCACTCTTTTATATGAAAATATAAAAAGGTTATCCCACTTCAATTCGTAGAGAAGCAATATTCCAATTTATAATTTTTGAGAAATATGTGAAAATTTTAAAAAACATTATATTATAAATTTAAAAATTACTTTAAAAAGTTCGGTACAGTTCTTATAATACATAAATGTATAGAATAACAATTTAAGTATGTAAAAATAGTATTGAAGTCTATTTCACTTCTTATAAATAGATCTTAATTAATTTTTTACTTTTAATGTGATATTTTAATAATTATAACATAAATTTAATATGTTACAAGTTTAAAATTAAATTCACTTTTTTTAATACATACATATAAAAATATTTATAATAAATTTATCATAATGCATATATCTAATAAATATGATAAGTTTATTTTAAATACATATCAAAAAAAATTTTATGTCATACTTTAATTTTTATAGTATATATTAACTTTTAATAAAATAATGGTTGCTTCATCATAATGTACTATAAATGCATAATTTATATTATAAAGTTAATTTTATATCCTTTTAAATATTGATATGTTATAATCAATAAACAAATTAATTATTTTTAAGATTTTTATAAATAATTATATGTGTGTGTGTGTTTAATGTCTATATATACATCTTGTGTATATATGAATATAAAATAAAAAGCTTTAAACGTATTAAGATCATATTAATTTCTTTTAATATATGCATGGATAGAAAGATATATTTATTTCAGTATTGCCTACATATATGAAGATTCTTTTGTATATTTTAAAACAAATTTAAATAGATATTTAAAGTATGTTCGAAGTAAATTTAGTTCTTAAAATACATATTAAATTTTTTATTGTTAATTGTTATAATAAAACTTTAATACTTGTCAGTTTAAATTTTGATTTACTTTTAAAATGTGAAATAGTTATGGTTAAACACACTAGAATTTCTTTTTGGTTTGACCTTTTTATTTTAGTCCTTATATTTTGAAAATTATCACATCATCTGTGATGTTATTTAACTATCACACAACACGTTTCCTTATATTTCATTAGCTTTTCATCTATTTTTCACTCAAGATGTAGTAGTATAATTCTTAAATTTCAATGTAACATCGTTTTATATTTATGAATGGATGGAAAATCAGCTAAATATGATGAATAAGGATATAATTAATGTTTTTTAAAATATAAGAACTAAAATAAAAAAAGGTCAAACTATAGGAGAGTTTAATATAATTAACCCAAATAAATTATAATAATGTTCTTACAAGTATATTTTCTACTATTTATTACATTATCGTACATACAATGTCTTAAAAATATAAGAAAATAAATATAATTAGGATTAATTCAATATTATTAAATATTGTGTTACTAAAATAATTACAAGAGCTTTGAATTGATCTATTAAATATAAAAATTTCATGGTTCATAAATCTTTTTAGTAAAAAAATTAAATAAAGAATCATTTTTAAATACAATATTAGAAAATTTAATGCATCAATTGGTTTTAAAATCAAATAAATAATTTCACAAATTTCTATAAATTATTTATTAGAAAAATTAGATAGCAATTACTTAAACGTTCCCAAAGCTTAAAAAATTAAAATTTATTTAACAACTAATCATATTTTTAAATTAATCTTAATTTTGTAAATTTCAAAGATGATATATTTTCAAAATTGGAGTTTACATTGAACAAATTATGATGAATATTTATACTTCTAGTTTACTTTTGGTGTTTAACACATCTAACTAAAACCAAACGTATGCTTGATCGAAGTATATTATGCTCCACTTTGAAAATTTCTGGACAACAAAATTAACGGTCTACTCTTTTGTTGTGGTCTTCACGTTACAAATGGAGCCAAGAGCCATTTTAAAATTTCATAGTTACAAACCTCCGGAGCTGGTCAGTATATGCTTGTACACTAAGTTTGGAAGGTTTAAACTTTCGGCTTGGCATGATGCGACGTAGATAAAACCCCGGTATTCTCATAATCCAACAGTTCTGAAAGATCTCAAGTGTCATGGAAAGACCAAACGCACTTTAACCCAATGTATCTACTAGCAGTAAAGGACAAACAGTTCTGCTAACACAAAAGCCTCAAATATTTATATGCAGATTTAATGCAACGGATCTTCTGCAGAGGAGCAGAAACGGAAGAATAGTATTTGCCGGAGACTCCATCGGGCGAAACCAGTGGGAGTCATTCTTATGCATGCTCGCACAAGGAATTTCTAACATCTCCACAATATATGAAGAAAATGGGAACCCCATTTCTAAACACAAGGGCTTCCTTTCAATGCGTTTCAGTGATTACAACCTTTCTGTCCAATACTACAGGACACCTTTCCTAGTGACCATCGGTCGTCCACCCCAGAATGCTTCCCCCGACATCAAAACCACCATCAAAGTCGACCGATTGCACTGGTTCTCCAAGAAGTGGGCAGGTGCTGATGTTATGATTTTCAACGCCGGACATTGGTGGAATGAAGATAAAACTGTCACCATGTATGGACTGCAAGCTTTTCTTTCTCCTCCCATGACTGCTGTTACTTACTATGGCTTCTCTCCTCTAAATCTTCCCTATTAAATATTATTGCCAAGCTTTATGTGAGGAAGATAAACTGTTCTGTGCATATCCAGGGGTTGCTATTTTGAGAAGGGAGGGAAGGTAAATATGTCCATGAGTTCAATAGAAGCTTTTGAAATATCTCTGCAAACATGGAAGGCCTGGGCACTGGATATATTAAACTCCAACAGGACACATATCTTCTTTCGTAGCTACTCCCCAGTGCATTACAGGCAAGTACTTAGTATAAGAAAAATAATTCACTGTATTCGATATATTAGTATGATCAAACCATACGTTACACAAATTGATTTTGACCCTAGCTACTATGAAATTTTTAATGTGTAAATTGGCAGGAACGGGGCATGGAATGATGGTGGTCGGTGTGATGTAGATAGGCAACCGGATACAGACTACAGTCAGATCCAACCTGAGCCAATTTACAACCAATATATCTCAAATGTTATCAGACAGATGGAAAACGGAAACAAGAGAGCTTGGTTCTTAGACATTACACATTTGTCTCAGTTCAGGTATGACGGCCACCCTTCAATGCATCGTGAACCAGGGACTCCAATTCCTGCTCCTCAAGACTGCAGCCACTGGTGCCTACCTGGAATACCAGACTTGTGGAATGAAATTATTTACGCTAATTTACTGTCAATTGGATTCCGAACCAAGTAACATTCAGGAAAGAGTTATTACCCCATCGTGAAAATTAAAAAATTGTCTGTAGTCAGGATCTGTACATGATTTTAGCTGTTTCTTATTAGGCTAATCCCTCTCCACTTTCTTTGGCATCCATTTCACTTGCTTCCATTTCTTTTACTTTCTCAAGCTGCCTCAAGAGATCCAACCTTTCTGGCCCATAAGTGGAAGGTATCTGCCAAAAGAAAATTATTATTGACCACTGACAACTGCAGATTTAACATCTAAAGAGACTGCAACAGCAGTCTGATAAGGTCAAGAATCATATGTACCAACGCTGGCACATATCTCTGAATAAAAGCCAAAATTGCAGCATGCCCAACAGCAGTGACCTGTGAAAATCAAATTACCTTTTAATTTAGGTGATTACGTCGATAAGCAGAGTATGTTGCAAAACTATTAAACCCCAGTGATGCTATATGGCGCAGAAATATATTTAGAACTTACCATTATCCAAAATTAGGGATGACAATAGACTTACCTATGGGCCTAAATTCAGGTGTTTTTAATATACCAGCCCATGGGTCAAATCAGGCCCAGACTAGTCTGAGGTCCAATTTTTCTAAGCAAAATGTCATCATTTTGCTTAAAAAAGTTAAGCCTCAGGTAGGTTTGGGCCTAAACAACCCAAGCCCAGACTTCATTAAAAAAAGATATTTTACAATTCTAATTTTGAAAAAAATAGCGAGGCCAGCCTATGCTATCCCTATCCAAAATCAATAATGATGTTATGACATGGGCAGAGTAACGCTAAGCCATGGTTCAATCAAGCTAAATTTAGAAAGCTTTTGATAATGCAAAGAAGTTGGAGGTCTCATATTTTGATCAAGTGCAATCTAGAACCAGTCAACAATTTGAGACAATATGTATAAAATTTGGCAGAATGCTTATCAATGTCTTAGTGCCGCAAGTTGAGAAAAATATTAGCAGTAAAGACAATTGTAATGGCCAGAACTCACGATTATAGGCAAGAGTAAGCAAATTCCAACAACCTGAAAAACAAATTAACAATGGAAGAGTCTCACTTACAGGAAGAAGCATCAAAACGCCAATTGGAACCACAGATGCCAAATCCGTCATAGTTCTGCGTAAAACCCTTTTTTCTTTCTCCGTTAACTCATCTCCAATCAAAACCCTTGTCAGCAACCCCGTGGCAGCAGCAACATCAATAGCCAAAAGCTGAGTTCCTTGCAAAACATCCTGTTCACAATTTTACATGTTAACAAACTAACAAACAAATAAAACAGAGACATTAAAGTTCAAACCCCCGGGTATAATGGATCATCTAGTGTCAAGAGAACAAGACAGATGGATATTGCACTGTATCAAAATACAACAATTACTGCAAGCAAGAACCTAACAAGCCTTATAAGAAGGCTTGGATTATCATTTTGGGGTGGAGTTAGGCCTAGTTTGTATCAATCTCCCACATAAACTAGGAGCAAGAGCCTAACAAGCCCTATAATTCTTGGATAGTCCTCCTCCAATTAAGATGCCTTTTGGGGTCGACTTGGGATTTCTCAACTATTACTATTGGAAGCATAAATAGACATTATCAGGTTCAAATTCATTTTATCAGATATATTATTGCAAGCATAAATAGGTACAATCAGTTCAAATTCAAAGGAAATGATGTTCTTTACCAACCATTCCAAAGGAAGAGATGTATATTGTTCTCATTCTGGTCTATTACACATAATTACAGAAATCAAATGAGATGTTCATTCTCAACCATTACAAAGGATAAGATTTACATTGTTCTCAATTCTGCTCCATTACACATAATTACAATTTCCACACAGCACTCATACTGATGAAAATATCTCAAGTACAAGCATATGTAAGTTAAGAGGAAAGACAAAGAGTGGTCCAAATGATGGAAATTTATACAAGAAAAAGATAGTAGGAATAGAACTGGAGAAGAAGAGATGACAAGTACATAGAAGAGAGAAAATAGAGGAAGACCATAGAAGAGATAAAATAGAGGACCAAGTCAATTTACTTTTTTTTTTTCTCATCTGACTAACTAATTTGTTAGATGGGATTGATAAGCCACAGAGTCCATGCTAAAATGGGCCATATGGGTCTATCTGGAAAACTATAATCAACTAACGAATATGATTAATTAATCTGTAATAGCACAGCTGCCGTTTCACCTGTTATCCATCAACAGCCGCCTTGACTAGTTGACCTGTCTCCCATCATGCAACTTCTAAAGTGTGATGCAAACTTTTTATTTGAAAAACTTTGACCTAATCGTAAAGGAGGAGAGGGAAGAGAATAATGTTAACAGTGACATATGATTCAGTCGTTAACCTCAACTAACATCTTCAGTTTTTGGATTGAATAACTTCTAACAAATATGATAGCTTTTATGACTAACAATCTCAAGATTAAGTCCCCTCAAGGTAATCACAGACCATTGCTTGATTGATACTTTTAGCTCAATTGCTTCTCCTTGAGAAGATAACTAGAGTTAAATGTAATCCACTCTTGGGACATGGGAAATTTAAACACTTTACTGAATGATTTCTTAATAAAGAGCTTAACAAGGAGTGGGAGATGGAAAGGTGATGGATGGAGTATCCAGGAGGGATCCAGAGTTGGCTTTTCCACTTCCAACAAAGACAATCACTGAACTCAGTTACCTTTAATGCTTCTCAGCAAATTTCTAGCACCTCAAAGTATAATGCCAAGGAAGTACGCAGAAAAAAAATATAATTGGCCCAGCTAATAAGATTATAGATAACAATAATGGAACTGGTATATAAAGGATAGACCTTGAACTTTTAAGGGTGATCCAATAATATAAGCTCTCCCAAATGATTATTTACTAACAAATAGAATGCACTAGCCATACCGTGCTAGTTTCCTTGAGCTTATCCAATGATTTTCCAATCAAATTTTCTTTCTTCTGAACCTTAATCAATTGGGTTCTTCTGGCATCTTCAAGATAATTAGCGCTGTCATCTCTAAACTTATATTCCTGAAAGATGTAGAATTAGCTTATTCGAATCATATAGCAGAAGGAAACCTGAGAGTAAATAAAAAGTGATCATGGAAAAACAAAACCAATTAAAAAAAAACTCAAACTATTTAAAATAAGACTACAAGAAGCAAGCAAAAACTTCATAAACAGTCTGATGCAAATGCTTGTTATGACAGAGATCACCATGAACATAAATTAGTAGGGAATTGTTTTAAACCTTCACACTCCATGTCAGGATATTTGTTATTCCATGTTGATCAAAACATGAAGTAAACATTCTAAAAGATAACATGAAACTTTTAGAACATTCATGAGGAAGATCTTTCAAAGCATGAGATACACCTCTTCATTTTCAGATTGATTGGTACTTTTTTGCACTCGTTTTTCTAGCTCCATAAGCTCATTCCTCAGAACTTCAAAACGGCGAATTTCATTCGACTCCAAGTCCTCAATAGCAGAAGTAGCTTCATCTCCCTGCATCCGTCAAACAAATTCTATGTAACATTTAAAAACACTTACTTCCCAATTGTGATAAATCAGCTGATATGATGACAAATAACGTAAAAAAGTAAATATCCACACATAGCAGAGTAAATAACAAGGCTCATAAATCGGACTGCATCTTAATTCACCTGATTAGTTCTTCAGTATCTTTCATCAATCATCAAAACAGGCTAAGTTTCAATTAAACTCTAACTGCAACTCTTCCCAAAGATTATAACTTCTTATACAAGGTTTTGATATAAGATTGTGATTGTTAACAATTATGGAAGAACATTAGAAGGTATGCTCTACATCATGATGTGGACTTAAGATTGTGATTGTTAACAATTATGGAATAACATCAGAAGGTATGCTCTACATCATGATGTGGACGTCTGACATTGTTTTCATGTAGCACACAACCTTGGGTTTACACATTTTATTTTAATACAGTACTAGCAGGATTTTTTTAAGTAACATCGACTAATAACTAGAGTTTATGAAGAAAGGATATACAGAAAACCTAAGCAATAAGGTATTTTGACCAAAAGAAAATATTGATTGGGCAGCCAAACAAGCTTATCATACGAGATGTTGTACAATCTCTAAAGAAGAAAAGGTACGCAGGTAATAAGGAAAGATGAGAACATAAACCCCTCCATATGGAAACTTATTTCTGTTTCTGTGTTTTCTCTTCAAGTGAACCAAAATGTAAAATGAAGCAGATACAACAGTTAAAGTTGTGGATTTTGATAAAGAATCTTTGTGGTTCTTTCCTTGAAGATAGATGTCATTGCTCCTAGTTTTCTTTAGCATGTCTACAATAAATCCCAAACTGAGACTAGCAGATGATCTTTGCACTCAAGATAATAACAAAATAATATATAAATACAAGAATAAATAATCCATCTAGACTATTTGTAGAGAGGAGTACATCAGCAACTGGCAAGCTGGAACCATGTTTCTTAGTTGGTAAGCGCACAAAGAAGTTCCACACTCCTTGCAATTTGCTGTCAGTGTGAGAAAGAGGCAGATATTCAGGATGAAAGAAAGCAAAGTTTTATGTGAGAATTTAACACTATAAGAACAGCATACAAACTTGCATACCTGGTGCCACCATCTAACTGTAAATCATTCTTTTTTCTCTGCTTTCCTTTTAATTGCGGTTGTCGCTCACTAACAGAAAGTGAAGCATTATCATCTTCTGCCTAAATTATCAGAACAATTATAAAGTATCAGTATAATACGCAAGAAAATTCCAACATCCAAACTGTCACATATTCAGGCAACTCAGACGCACATAATAAAAATCAAATTATAGCAACTTACTAGAAAAGCCAACATGACTTTAAAACAAGCAGAAAAGTGAAAAAGAAGCTATATGGGTTCTTCCTTTTTTCCCTTTTCATCAAGTGAGAACCCGTGCAAAGAAGAGGAAGAAAAACATTGCACGCAGTAAAACACTCTTTAATTTTTGCAAGTCAGCTCAATTTGAGAGAAAGAATGCAGTTAGCATATACTGCTTCATACAAGATTTATCAACTACTACAATAATGTTGAAAGAATACTTGCTGAAGGGAATCTGCTTTTGCCCTGAAAGATGCCTCCAGAAATTCTGCCTCTTTCTTAAGTTTCCTTATTTTCTCAAGATCAGAGCAAGCAGCTTTTAGTTGCTCTTTTCCAGATTTAGAGCTGGACATATGCAACTCTTGCAGCAAATTTTCCAGTCTTATCACGGCTTCCTCAACACTTTCCAATGCCTAAGGGAAGCAACATAGAATCAGATCGATATAACCAAATTCAGAAGTAAAACATAGCACACTCTTGGACATGGAGATTCTAAAAAACTGTAAAAATTGCTAAACATATGAAAAAGACCAAAATGTCAAGAGGAATTAGAAAGTAAAGGTGCCTTTTACAAACAAAATTATTAAACGTTGTAAATAATGTCACCCTTTTACTAATCCTATGAAAAAAATGTCATATTTGGTTAATCTCCCCTTTCAAAAAGCTATATTATCTGTACATGAATATAGTTCAAGAGAAATAGCATTCATTCCAATTGCATATCAATTCCAAGATTATAAATGCAACTGATTTGAATTATTTGGGCCATTAGCACCAACCAGCAATTTATGGAGAAAATATATGGGAAAGGAATACAATCTAGCTGAAACACATAAACAAGAATTAAAGCATTCAAGAAGGAGATGTCACTTTTTTAATCCCTAAAATGACATAAAAAGTTGTGCTTTTCAATCTCCAAATATGAATAGTAAGTACTGATAAACATTGTAATGGAGTTAAATTCAAAAGGTTGACGAAAACCTTGTCAAAGGAATCCATTTCCTTATCCACTGATGATGAGTAAATTTCTGATCCAACAAAATTGTTGCCATTGCTTTCTTGCAATATCCTGTATCGTTCCATTAACTTTTATTTCGAATCACCATCGTGACAATCTTTCATTTTCTAAACTTTATGCCTGAATAACTTACCGTGGCATCCCATGTTCTTCCATACACTCAGTCAATTTCTTGTGCCTAAATAACAAAAATGCACAACCTGTAAGAATTGAAGGTTTAGTAACTTTACATGTTAATGGAAGTCCAATTCACTTACCCTTTGGAGAGAAATCTTGCGGCCTTAACATTTGAAGGGTTTTCCAGCCATTTACTGTATTTAATAAAGCTCTGTATCCAGTGAGAGCATACATCTAATACTTTAGGGATAGCTTCAGCATTTGCAGTACCCTCATTCTTGTTTATGCCACCATGAAATTGTAAGGGGGAGCCGTGGTTGCCTGGGTAGAAAGGAAGCCAGTCCAGTTCTTCACAGACGACCTATGGAACCAAAACGCATATTGAAATCATCAACAGTTACTCAAAGATTCATATATATGTTTAGTAGTAGTTCAACAAGCTGACCTCCACATACAGTTGATAAGAGCTAATTGATGAAAGTTGAGGATAGTATAACACACTGCCCCCAATAAGGTACCTGCAGTTAAGCAATCAGTAATACAAACACGACCAAAGGAAAATAGTGCAATATTTTTAATTGAATTGACAGTTATACATGCATCAAAAGCTACCTTATGAAGCCTTTGGTGGGATCATCTACCACGTCAAACCCATTAGCAGATAAAAATGACTGTGTATTCCTTCCTAAAGCAATAAAGAATCCAAATATAGCCAAATCCTTCTCTAAAACCTGCATTAAATTAGCAATTACTTTAACATAACTACCACATAAGTGCAACTTTATTTGTCTATTGGTTATTTTCTTCAGATGTTAGAAAGATAACTTCCTTCCACATGTTGCAGCATCAGAATCTGTATAACAAAAGCACCTTTATCTGATGGTACCAACTCATTCTTAAAGGCCAAATGAGACTCATGTTTGTAGTTGACATTCAGGTGAAGATAAAGCTAGGATGGTATTTGAGCAAGGCAACCCAGCCTAACTTGTGGCCTAAAGATCAGTACTTCTTGCTATTCCAAAAATGTTTTGACTCAAGACTTAACATCGACTGAATTCCAAATTATAACTCCACCTATACTGATCTTGTATGAACTTTCCATGTGCTCCAGAATGTGATTCCAAAGGTAAGATGATTCCTTCCATTCATAAATTATTCTACTTATTCTCTTGGAAAGGCTACCAACAGAAAGCTACTGAAGGACTATTACCGCACGAATATGTGAAGGTTGATTCTCATAATCATATGCTTGTCACTCAACCATTAAACAAGACTGAGAAACATCTCAGTCTTACTCTGACATTCCGAAGAAATTAACAACCAGGACTCGCAAGTATTATCAACTATACTGGCCACTTACTGCGACTTCCATGATACAGGGTATTTTTCAAAAATGGGCGCATGAGGTTGATGCTTGGCACCTGATTCTCAGACATTATAAAAGAATGGACCACTACAACCACAGGGTTTTCTCATTCACTCTCAATCATGAATTCACACAGCCAGCCTTCACAATATTAGCATTAGAAATTGCTCATTAAGACACACTCAATACCAACCTCAATACTTTCAGATGTTGTTAGTCTCGACCATATTCTCTCCCTATCTATAGCTCGCTGCAGCTGTTTCTGCACAAGATTAACCCAGAACACAACTTCTTCTGAACCATGATCATCTTTGGTTCTGCAAACTGCAGCTCGAGGACCAAAATGGACAAGAAATTCTCTTTGTAGACCAATATCTTTTATAGAGCTATAAGCTTGGGATATCGGAATAAAATCAACTAGCATTTCCATCAATCTACCAGTTATATCTGAAATCATGGAAAAGAATGGTGGGCAAGAAACTTTTGTGGGGCCCACTTTTGTGATTGCTGCAATGCATGTCAAGGCAAGTAAAAGAAGTGAGATATCACTTCCATTCCCCGACTCCAACAAAACACCTTTTCCTGACCTAGAAATGATCACAACAACCAAATTTTCACTTGGATATCATAAAAAATACAACGATCAAGAAAAACTATAAGGATGAAATAGCAGGAAGGCGGAATCATACATAGTCGTAACAGTGTTGAAACTTGTGTCCCCTTCAAAATAATTCAAAAATGATGCTACTACAGCTGGTAATTGCTCATTCCAAAATCGGTCACAAACTTTGGGTTGTTTAGCAGATAGTTTTTCCCTGATTAAACTCTCAAGAGGGGCAGATAGCCGAAGTAAACTGCATCAAACAAATAATAACACACATAGAAACAAAGCACGCAAATCATCCACTGCATAAATCATCCTTAAATGTTGATAAGAATGTAATAATAAAATCCAGACAACAGCAATCTCCCATGGCAACCTAGATGGGATGTTAATAACACACATAGAAACAAAGCATGCAAATCATCCACTGCATAAATCATCCTTAAATGTTGATAAGAATTAATAATAAAATCCAGACAACAGCAATCTCCCATGGCAACCTAGATGGGATGTTAATTCAATGATAGAGTGGAACTTGTGCGCAAAAATGCTGAAGTTTAGGATTGTTTGAGAACACTACAAAACTAGATTTGTGAGAATCCTAAAGAAATACTACTTTATCCTAATATAGAACCAAAATAATGCCTTCATCCATGAGTTTAACATGAAGCCTTAGCTAAGTTCAGATTGCCTGGAAACGTGTTCTGGTGCTGTATATTATATGAAAGCTAAATTAGTCAGATAGAGAGAAACAGGAGATATGTTTTGGAAGAGGAGTGGGCAAGTACAACTTAAACAGCAGATGAAAAATCTCATGGTCCAGATAATTAAAATCCCAACTTGATTTCCCTTATTTCATTTTATAAATACTTTCAAAATGAATCCTTGGACATTGCACAAGCACTGATGGCATGGGCAATAGTTGATGTGAGATATTCAGTAGAATGATGGAGAAAGATGTAAACAAAATTCTAAGTAATGTGAATCAGCCTCTTAAGCTGTGTATATGATATAGATACAAATGAATACCTCTTATGTACGAAGATATTTATGTCCCTGTCTCTACCATCTCCTCTAGAAGAAACCTCACATGCTGCTTGCAATAAGCAGTAGACAGAAGCCTGAGAGATGGGGAATCATCAAATGGCCTAATTTGAATTTCTTGTAACAGAAGGAACAGAAAAGTGGAGTAAACAATAAATAAGAATTCTTGGAAACAAACTTTTAACTACAGAGAGATATTGCACAATATGAAACGCAGAATTATTTCTCCATTTTGTAGACTGGTCACACGCAACTTCAATAGATCAAAGATGGCAGGTTTGAAGTGCATGCTTTCTCAAAACTAATCTTAAGCACTAACCTGATAAGAAAGTGTTTTGACCCACGCGATCCTGTCCACACCAAGCCAAGCTGTTGAAAACCAAGATAATTTTGACAGCAAACCTTGCTCTTTAATTGCTAGCTCTAAAAGTCTGGCTGCGTCATGTAAAGATTGAACGAGCCTGCCACCATAGTCTTCATCTTGTAGTGACTGATTGAGTTTGACTCTCATTTCCTGCACATCATTGTCATTGATGGTACTTGCTGGAGGGCTTCCATTGACAGTTACCCCATCATCAGTAGACGCAAGGGGACGGATGTGGATGACCCTTCTTGCTTTCCGACAGACAGAGTTCAGTTTATTGTGATCCAATGGACAGAAAGTAAGGCCAGGATTACTTTTACCCAACAAAGCAAGCATCGCAAGACATCTTTTCCTTTGATTATCGTAGTTGCCCAAAATATAATTCAAGTGGTCTGTCCTTCTGTGGCAAACACGAAATGCAATAGAATCTCGGGAAAGGCATGGATTTGAAGTTCTGCAAACACAAACCTAGAGGATAAGCTCTATCCACATTGAGCAACACTTTCAACAGTAACAACGGACCAAATATTGCTGGGTTATATAATTCACGCCAATGACATTCAATTGCATACAGTAAGTCCTTCGACTAGGCCTACGAACTTCCAATTCGCAGGTTTTTCATGACATATTTGCAGGAAAAACTGTCATGTTGTATCTGACAATAATCAAATAATTCCCAGCGGCACACTCATAGACATTTCAATGTAGAAGCAATCAGGGTAAGCGTTCCATTTTGAGAGAAGGGAACCTAAACATTCACGACGTGATAAGCAGATACTTGATTTATTAACTTACATACAGACGTAATTTTAGCAATCACAGCGTAATATCATTAACGCAATCGCATAAATGTAAAAATACTCAAAAAGAAGATACTCAAAGCAAAATCAACACAATAGCTAAACCATAATTAATCGTAAAAATATTATGCGTTTAAATATTTCAAAACAAATATCAAAAAGTACTCTATTATGTACACTGAATTCTACTTCCTTTTAGGTATTTTGTAATCACAGTAGCACAATATCCATCTCAAAGTTAAGGATATTCAAATTTTTTCAGATTTACACCATCCAAAGTCACAAACAAAACCTAACAGCCACAGAGCCAAACAGTAAATGACAAATAAGAGGGAAGGAGATAAAATAATAAAGTAGAGAATATAGGACCTGTAGACAGCAAAGCTATGATATTGCAACTTAACTGCCATCTACAGGTGAGAATTGAGAAAGGAAAAAGAAAAAGAAGATGTAGAGAAAGAGGGTGGGAAAATAATGCGTTTGGCTTCCAGGAAAATGGAGTAAATCAAAATGAAAGGGAAGGGAAGAGAAAGGGGCAAGTTATGTTGTAGTTGTGGACCTCTGGTGGTCGAGTGTTTGTGGATGGGTTTGGGTTTGGGAAAAATGATGCTGGCGTGGCAGGTTGGCGACTTTATCCTATATACGTGGCAAATGTGAAATCACATAGCTTCACGCTATCTTTGATTCCTTTTGTAGAAATAGGAGCTAGGTGAGATGATGCTTGCCAGTAGGACTTCAATTCAATTCCAACCACTGGGCCTAGTTAACTATGGTCCAGTTTTTTATTTTAGAGGTAATATTCACCATCAGCAAACAATTACTCCGTAATTATAAATAGGTCGGTTCAGGTAAGATACGAATTAGGTGACCAGTGGTTAGATAGGACGGGGCTGGCTGGCCGTAGCTAGACAGCTGGTTCAACCTTATATTTTAAAACAAAAAATTAAAAAAATGATGCTTTTTTTAATAAAATGAGGTTGATTTTGACATTTTGATAAAACCACGGGCCGGCTGACCCGAGGTGGACCTGTGTCCCAATCAACTCTAAGTAAAATTGAGTATAGCCGAAGCGGGTTAGCCCAAAATCGACATTCCCACTATTAAGTATAATTAATAACAATAAAAACTTCTTTATGCTTTTATTTAAATTTATTTCAATATTATGACTCATTTCTTATGCAATAATAAATAAAAATGTAATCAAGTATTATTGTAAAAATATATTTATACGAAAACATTGAACATAAGTTTAAAACTTGACTCATTTAAACTATATTAATATAATTTTAACTTTTAATTTTATCAGTCACTTGATACCATAATTTTTTGATGATTATATTAACCTTAAATTAACAATTTTTATTATTAATACATTATAAAATGATTTTAATTAATAATAGATTTCTTTTCCTTCACTAATTAAAACTTCCATTCCCTACATAACATATCATTAGTAACATTAAAAAATAAAGTATACGACTGGTTTGTTTCTATTTATTTTTAGTTTTTTATTTTCAAATTTAGTAACAAATTATTTGTTTGAGTTTTTAATTTTATGTTTTTTTAGTTTCATCCGGTTTTCAAAATTTATGAAAATCACAAAAAAATGATTTTTATTTTTTGTTTCTATTTTTTATATTTTGATTTACTATCAATTAAATATATTTAATATTTAATACATTAATAATTAATAAGAATTACAAATAATTTAATTTTATATTATATTTATTAATTAAAATTATGAACAATTTAATTTTATTTATTTTTTATTAAATTAAATAAAATTAATTAAATAAAATTAATAAATATAATTAAATTTATAATATCTTCAATATATATATATCAACTAAAATTTTATTTAATAATTAAAAAATATATAAATAAATAAATTTTAATTTTAAAATTATTTATTTAATAAAATAAAAAATTTGACAATTTATTAATAAATAATATATAAGAGATCATATATATTAATTTTGATCTAATATGTAATTATCATCAGCAATAAAAATATCATATTAACAATCAAATGCATTTTTGTTTATATTTAAAAGAAAAATAAAAACTAAGAAAACTAAAACTATATTAACAATAAAAAAATAGGGAGCCAACCGATTTATTTATAGGATTCTATTTAACCTATAATTACGAACTAATAATTGGGCCTTTCTATAAATATCTTACAATCGTAAATATAGACTATAAAAGAGAATGTCTAAATGTCTATTAACCCAAGGAGTATGGTTGAGTGGAAGGGACTCATCCATCCTTAACCAAAGGTCAGGGGTTTGATCCTTAGTTTTGGGTATGGAGCAGCCTTAAATCCTTGGGTCAGCTGTCTTATCTTGTGAGGTGCCTACAAACTAACGAGGGGATTAATCACTGAATCTATCGGTGGATACCCTAATCAGAGATCAAAAAAAAAAAATGTCTATTAAACTAATCATAGAAATTCCTATTATCTAAAGAGGAATTCGGGTCGAATTTGGATTCAGAAATTGATAAAAAGGAAGAAAGTCTTCTCCCTCACGGATATTAACCATAGTTACAACCTTAGGGTTAACAAGGTTGTTAATTAATTGATAATGTCTGAATGGTGTGTGGGTTGAAAAAAACAAAGTCCAAGGGTAGGTGTAACGGTTGACTTCTTCACTGGCGATGTTATTATTATAGTAGTGAACCGTGAACGTCTTCCAAAATGTCTTAAACATTTTGTCACACTCAGTTGGCGAAAATTGATAGATGTTCTGTTGACTCTGTATTGAGGCCCATTCATCGCCGCCAATGTGGAATAGTTGCGTTCCGCCAATGTGGAATAGTTGCGTTGAATCCCCATTAAGACGACACAATAGTATGGATATAATTTTTATATTGTTCCTCTGGCTGATGTTCTACGTTGTGTAGGACGATGGCTTGGTCGTCTGGATGATTTTTCGTTTTCTAACATGTAAACAATATATATCAAGAATAACAAATGATTTTAATACGAAAATTAATTTATGTATCTTCCATTATATTAATTACGATAAAATATTAATAATAGGGGGACTTTTAGATTTTAAAGGTTTTTTAAAAAATATGCATTTTTATTAGGGATAGTCTTCTAATTTATGTTAGGATGATGTACACGTATATTCATAGAAGTTAGATTAATTTCAAAAAAAAGTTAGATTAATGACTCATAACTATTTGCTTTTTACTTTCTCATATGATTTGATTAAATTAAATTAAATAATTTAATTAGTTATATTATCTTTAATCACTTTAAACTTTAATCGTGCGTATAGGCCATACTTAAATGATGCATTTTATTGGACATTCTTCCTTTAGTTCATAAACACTTTTATCATATAATAATTGTGGTACTGGAAAGTTCTCAATTTAAATTTTTATTAATATGAATCTCCAGAAGGTATGAATACTTCTTTTCATACATTACAATATCAAAGAAATACAAACTGAGAACTTTGATTTTATAAATAAAATATATATTTTATTCCATTCTGGATTAACCAAATAAGATGAAATAATAAATTGTCTATACACAGATTTTATCATCTCTGTTGTAACAAAGTGATAAGCCTAAACTTGAAATCAAAATCAACTAGACAATTTCATGTTTTGCACATAATCCTTTTATGAATAGGCCAATAAACCTTTAGTCATAAGACTAGCTATCATGAGCTCTAAATTGATATATTTGACGATAATTGTATTTTCCTTAATATTATCTCTGACAACTAAATAATTTATATCAATATGTTTGTTTCGAATTCTATTTTATTTTTCTTTGAGAAATATACATTGATATTCTTACCATTAGCAGTTGGTCCTAAAATAAGTAAAGACAATAACATAAAAAGCTTCTTCATATACTTTCACAAAGGTAAATTATACGAAGTGATTAAAGTTATATTCCCCATATCTGAAAGTGTAACATCTCATCCCCGATGGGAAGGGTAAAATAGTAATTTAGAACGGGTTAGGAGTATTTAAAATTATTTTGTTACGTTCATGCATTCATGTATACACGTGAATAGTAATTTTTGCACATGCACATGACTATACATGCATTCATGACATT
>JANVCQ010000004.1:31022820-31039513 GCA_025531925.1 Erythroxylum plowmanianum
TTTTATAGGCAGAAGCTTTGCAAGGGTTTTTCCATCCTTTAATGACTAAATTGATTTTTGCTTCCTTCATGAAATTTGTAAATCATCTTTTTATCTTTCCATTGAGGTAAAATGTGATAGTTTTGGGCTATTGTGTTAAAAGATACGATTTTTGAAAATTCTGAAATTTTCTGCAGCTCAGATTCCATCCTTAGGCGTGCCCACGCCTAGTCTCTGAATTTCTTAGGCGTGCCCACCCCTAATCTCTGAATTTCGACAGATTGGGAATTCTGGATTTTCTTCTCTTCTTTCTCATGCTTTTTGATCCGATTTGTTTTTCGTTTGTTTTTGGCCCATTTTCGCTCTGTGATCCATTCTTTCGGGTTTAAATCAAACCTCCCTCCACTCTTTTATTTGTAACTTTTTTGTTTGACCTCCGATTTAATTGATTTTCAAAGCTTCGGTTTTCTAAGAAAAATTTCTACCTTTTCATGAGAAATCTAGAGCTTTTGGGATTAAATTGATATTTGCAGATTTATTCAAAGTGAGACAATTATGTCGACATATTAAACATGCTTCCGTACTTCGGTGATTTCTTGATCTAGAGAGTTCCGATTGAAGTGACTTTCGGTTCTAATTATTATAGGGGCATGAAATTTCATTTTCGCTTAGGACTTGGATTTAATTTTGGGCCCTAAGCAGATCTTTTTTATTGAGGGAGTTTAGGATGAATTGTTCAAAATCTGTTCGGAGGTACATAGAATAAGTTCGTTTTTGAGAAAGATTAGGGTAAATTTATTTAAGACACGTTCGGGAGTAAGTGAAATAAGTTGGATTTGAGTTTCTTCTGTGGTGAGGAATTCCTCCCTCGTGGGATGCTCGTCCAGATGTCACGTAGGATGTCGAACCCGTGACTCACCAGGGAGGGGTTCCAACACTATCCATATACGGTAATACCCCGAAAATATCAAAAGACTGCATGATCCACTCAGACCTTCAAGTTCACTAAATTAACCTGCATGGTTGGAAGGCATAAGGGGTGAGTATACGATGTCCTCAGTGAACAAGAAAAACACAAATCGTAAATAGAATTCGATACACACCAAGATGGTATAAATAACATATGACGTGAACATACATCACATAGAAACATATAGGCCTAGCCTATGACTCAACGTATATTGGTTAGGAACCACATAAGCCTAGCTTATTAATCACTCATCGGGTAAACATAAGTTCTAGTTCTAGTAGACATAAGCAGAAAGACATCACATGTATAAATCAAATCTCGTCAGAAAACAAATATCATAATAAGTCAAAACAATTATGCGTGTCACCATTAGTTGGCCAAACTAATGCGCACACCCACTGATTTTTGGTGTTGGCTCGACTTTCATTTGTGGTGAGTCCAAACTACAGTCGAGAAGAGTATCATGATCCTAGGTGATGACCTCATCAGTGTCCAGACCCTAGGTGTGGAATCACTTGCAAGTCCCGTAGAAAAGTATTGATACGGGTACTCGACTTTTATGTACCAACGTCAAGGGTATGGGGGTCATTTAATCAGTTTTGCATAGCACATGATTGGCCAATCGTTACCTCACCAATTACAAAAATTATATATAAATATTAAGTACAAAAATCAAGTAAGACACCACGCCTTTATTTATCTGTCCAACCGATAAAATGAAACCTTGCCATGACTCTAAATCAAAAGAGAACAAATACACGCAACATATATAACTTGATTATGCATATGTAAATTTCAAACATTATTTCATGCAATAAAAGTCATCTTTTGCACTCCAAGTGCAAAGTTCTTCAAATATGTAATTTCAAAAAATAAAACATTATCCTTTGCACTTCAAGTGCAGGTTCGTTGAAAATAATATCATTTCTCAAAATACGTAATAAAAACATCAGTTTCACTTCAAGTGCAAAGAGTTATTAAATACACAAGTATACTAGCATCCATTTGAGATTTAATTCTACTATGCATTACCTAGGTTCTAAATTCACTTATAAGTCATCATGCATATCTTAGGATATTCTAATCTCATTTAAGATATATGGTTTTCCCAACTTACCTCAAAAAAGATATATACTCCCTTAACTTTAACAATCGTTGGTACGAGCTCCTTGATTCACAACTCCCAACCCTTTTTATATAAAAACATACAATGTATTTACTACTCAAACATATATGTCAAATTCATACATCATCACATAAGTATATAAAACACAATAGCACTCTCTTTAAGCTATAGGATTCGATCATTAAACTTATCATATGGTTACTTCCTTACTATTCACATTAGCTTTTCTTTTGTTTTTTCTAAGGCATTTAATGCTTTTAATCCAATATTTACTCATGTCAAAACATAATTAAGCACATTTTTATCCAAGCATATTAGGCCATTATTCATCAATCTAAGCAACAATTCAAGTTTACTCTAAGTAAACATGAAAGCTGTTTTCAATGTATATCATTACGAATCCTTAAATCCTAAGCCAAGTTCACTTAGACATTTTATCAAACACCTAATGTGCATGACTTTCAAGTCATATTTTCAAGGATTTATTAGGGTAATTCATGCTCCTTTCTTGTTATATAACAAATACTTCCAATCAATAACACATTTCACCACTCCATTTAATCTAATTCCTTCATTTAAGCCATATTCATCATAATTATACAACTCATCACATTAATCCGTTCCTTCTTCCATCATTTTGACCAAGCCTAACTAACATACTTTTTCTTCATTTTTCATCATCAATTCACATTATACATGTACAATTAACACCATAGAATTCATATAGATCATCAATTTCAAAAGATATTCAAAATTTACAAACTTTCACCAAAAGGTGACATTTCGATTTCGGCTTAAAGAGCCATCTCCATGACACATTTCATTCATATAAACCATGTTTCATGCATATTCAAGCATGGAGATCAACGTATTTTAACACCAAACTCAAAATTCTAACGTGGAGAGAGATGAGACAAAATTTACCTAAACCTTCCTTTGATGGTATCTTCAAATCCTTTGAAAATTTCTCAAATATAATGATAGATTTGAGTTCCTTAACCCCAAGTTAGCTTAGAACACCTTGATTTGGGTCGGAGAATTAAAACAAAGGGGTAGGGTTAGTAATAGCCGAAAATTCTTCTTCTCCTCCTCTCCTCCTTTCTTCTCCTTTTTTTAATTAAAACATGTTTTAAGTCTTTAGTAATGGGATGCACGACGTTACCTGGAGAAGGGTCTAGAATATTGACTTTTTCACGGTGAAATTACCTTTTTGCCCTTATGTTATGTGAAATTACCATTTTACCCTTCAAACTTTTTATAAATTTGCAATTAAGCCCAAAATTTGGGAATCACTAAAAATTTTATTTTTATTTTGGTCCCCAGACTTTTGGGAATAATAATTAAGTCCCTTAACTTTATAAAATTATATATTGGTCCTCCAAGAATTGAAAATTTTCGTTTAAGTCCTTTGACTTTTAGCAATTGGCAAATAAGCCCTTATGTACATTAATCTTTCCAAGTAAGCTTTCTAAGTGTCTAATAAGTCTATAAATCATGTCTAATCACCTCTAAGGAATTAGAACACATTTAACTCCACCATGGTCATATCCATCCAATAGACTTAGTTTTATACACTTAGGAGCTTATATGTTAGAAATCTTCACTGATGAACTCTAAGTTCATGTAAGATCACGTAACATTATAACTCACTGACATATATACGCAAAAGGATTTAAATACATCTTTAAACTCATATACAACCATATATATATATATATATATATATATCTCCAAGTACAGAACAATAAAAAGTGTTTAGAGAGTCCGGTGTTACATATGCTCATCTGAAAGCCTCTTTTTTCTTATGATTAGCAATCAAAGGCAAATTTAGCATTTTGGATAGAATTTTTAGAATCTTTACAATTCTTAATAGATGTTCCAATTTTCAACTTGAGTGAGAAACTTTGAACCATCTATTCTTTAGATGTAAATTTTCCCACTTTGCCTGGAATGGTGTACTTCTACCCTACAGCTTAAATAACCTCCTAAAGGAATGGATTGAAATCAATGAATGATGTAGTTAGAAGCATCATATGAGGGATGGAGATAATATGCTCTTCAAAACTTCACTGTGCAACTTAGTTTATGATATACGAAGAGAGCAAAACAACCACAACCGGATTTTGATAATCTTACAAAAAACAAGGAACTCTTTCTGGCATAACTGATTAACAATATAAGGATATATTATGCTCACTTCAGAAATCGTTTACTTACGACTCCCTCACTAATCTTAACTATAACCTTTGGGCAATAATTTGTAATGTAATATACTTTCCTTGAGACTTTAATTGTGGGTGCCTTTAACCTGACTCTTGTTTCCTTTTATTAGATACGCTTTGGATGTCTTAAGTTTGACTCTAAGTTGGAGTTTTGTCAACACTTTCACTTAAGATCATTTCCCTTTAAAAAAAAACATTAAGCAAGTTAAAACTAAAAGTCAAAATGTGACTTTATTTAACTAGAAAAAGTATAAGATATATCCGTAAGAGTTATCTTAGAGGTTAACCAATTAATTAGAAGGTAAACTCCAATAATAAGATATAACTAATATACATTAAAAATAATAAATAATTTTTATTTTAATGCAAATATTAAATTTCAAACTTTTAACCATATTGATTAAGTCATGTGGAAAACATATCTTTATGTGAGAGAGTCTTCTAACTTATGTTTCATGTTTTATTACTTTTGAAAGATAGTACACTAGTGTATTCATAACAAGTTCCTTTGTATATCTTCATCATATCTTATTTTTAAGGATGTGGCCTAATTAAAATTAAATAAAATTACTTAATTTTTAAAAATTATTTTAAACTTTATGTGTATGTAAAATACACTTAACGGATAAATTCTGTCCAACACTATCTGTGTCATAAACTTTATACGAAATTTTCATTTAATTGTTTCTACTTTACATCCAAAATATGTTAATTATTCTAAGCTCGAAGGTTAAGTGAAAAGTGAGTAGTCAAACATCGAAGCATGATAGCCGTCCAACTTGGGTGCTACTGAAAAGTAAATTCTGTATGAGCGTGTTTATCCGCAATGCTAAGCAGATGGCAAATGCTAATTATACAAACGATACAATCAAATGGACAAGAAAAAGAATAGATAAGAAATAAATTGATCCAAAATAAAAAGGAAATTCCAAAATTTCAGTATAATGATGTTAATGTTAATAGCATTTAAATTTTTAAAATATGCTTCTACATAAATTTTGTCATCCTCAATTGATACATACAACTTGTGATCGATATCCAATTGAACTTGATCATATTGGTTACTAATCTTTTTATGAAAAATTATGTTCCCACTGTACAAACAATTACGAAATATACAAAAATGCTTAGATAAGTGTTTAAATATTGATTTCATCAATAAAATGCATAATTTCATAAAAGATTATTACTAAATAGGTAATTATATATCAGAATATTTCAAATTGATCATTTATTCTTTTTCACTTTTGCTACTATAATCGTAGTCATTAACATATAGCCGCAATTGTATGGTCAGTGAAATGATCACCAGGTGAAGCTTTCCGTTTACATATGTAGTTGAATTATTTCTTGAGAAAAAGTCTATTGAATAATGACATGAAACTGTAAATCATAGCGTAGCTGTATAGTTAGTTCGTTATGTAGTTGTATCGTTAGTTAGTTAACAGTTAATAGTGATAAGTTATTGGTGTAGCTGCGTACTCTGTTTAGCTATGTTTTTGTATATATAACAACAACTTGAGTTTTAGAGAGATATAACAGAAGATACATTTTTTACTTCTCTCTAAAATGATTAGTAGCTTGATCAAGCTTGTTCATGGTATCAGAGCTGACGGTTTTCAAAGAATCAAGATCTGGAGAGCTTTATCATGGCAGATAGAGACGATGATTCATACTTCTTGCATGCGTCTGATCACCCTGGCATGGCGCTTGTGACGACGCCATTGATTGGTTCCAACTATTTCAGCTGGAGTACAGCTATTCGGACGTCACTTGAGGCAAAAGATAAGTTGTGTTTCATAGACGGAACGTTGGCACCCCCTGCAGATTCTCTTTAGTACCGGAAGTGGAAGAGAGTAGACTCGATGATCAAATCTTGGCTTCGAAATTCTATCTCTAAGGATCTCGGTGATAGCTTCGTCTATTCTCCCAGTGCCAAACATCTATGGGAGGTACTGGAGAAACGATTTGGCGTGTGTAACACGCCACAGATGTATCAGGTACAGCGAGAAATGAGTACTCCTGCATAAGGCAACAATTCAGTTACACAATATTTTAACAAACTCAGTCAATGTTGGGATGAATTTGAGAGGCTCATGCCATTGCCTACCTGCGAGTGTACCGGTTGTCCCTGTTGTCAGAGAATGACCGTCAAACTCAAGGATCGCGCAGATGCCTCTAAATTACTCCAATTTCTCGTGGGTCTGAATAACGTGTTTGATAACGTCAGGAGTCAGATCTTAAACTTAGATCCTTCACTTGACATTGATAAACCCTATAGCATGGTGCTAAGAGTGGAGAGTCAGAGAGACGTGCATTTGACATTTAGTACTGACAATGTTGATACAGCCTTGCTTGCGAAGGCTTATAATTCTAAGGGAGGCAGTGATAAATCTGAAAATAAGAAGAAGGAGTTTGGAAAAAAATATGATCGGCAGTGTGAACATTGTCATAATATAGGGCATACGAAGGATAAGTGTTTTAAGCTTTATGGTTACCCAGAATGGTATGAAGAGCTGCAGAAGAAGAAAGGTACTGGTTCAAAGAAGGATAGTGCCAACTTAGTTGCTGAAATTGGGGATACGCCTTTTGATGCTCCAAATTCTTCCGGAGGCAGGGATCTTGGAAGCTTGGTGATGCAAATGCAGATCTTGCAGCAAGATTTGGCTAGGCTTATGCAAGGGATGATGCCAGCTTCTAAGGGAACGGGAGGAGAATTTGCAAATTTTGCCTTTGCAGGTAATGCTGTTTCTAAATGCACAGCATTACATGATTTGCCTTTATATGGTAAAAATGTTTGGATAATAGACACAGGGGCATTAAATCACTGGTGTTATGATACTGATCTTGTGAGATACAGAAGAAAACTTGCGCATCATGTGCCTGTTCAGTTACCTAATTTTTGTACCACTATGGTTAGTCATGTCAGTCCTGTGGTTTTACACCCGAACCTCAATCTTAAAGATGTTTTATATTTACCCTCCTTCAAGTTCAACCTTTTATCCGTGAATAAACTAGCCAAAAGTGCTACTGTTTTCCTAACTTTCTTTCCTTCCCACTGTCTCATACAGGACCTGAAGAGTAGCAACGTTATTGCTGTGGGAGAAGTGGTAGGAACCTTATACGTACTTACCCCAAAATCTTTTGATTCCTCTGTAATAAATGGCCATGTGAAGGCCTGTATTGATACCATTCCAATTCATAGGATTGATAGTACTCTTTACTTAAAAAATGTACTCCCCAATTCTTGTATTTCCCATTCCTTAATGAATAAAGCTGATGCACTTTGGCATTCGAGACTTGGCCATGCTTCATTTACAATCTTGAAACATATTACATGTATTGGTACTACAGCGTTGGTTGCTCCATGTGATATATGCCATTTCTCGAAGCAACAGAGGCTTCCTTTTCCAGTTAGTGCTTCTATTCATGCTACTCAAATGATGGAGCTTTTACATGTTGATGTTTGGGGTCCGTATAAACAGGCAAGTCTTGATTGTTGCCATTATATTTTAACTATTGTCGATGATTTTAGCAGGGCCACTTGGACTGTTTTGCTGAAATATAAGTCTCAAGTACCTGAGGCATTGCATGGGTTTATTACTATGGTAGAAACTCAATTTGACGTTACAGTCAAGAAAGTAAGGTCGGATAATGGGACAGAGTTTCTTAATGATGCTTGTCGTAGTTTTTTTACTGCCAAAGGTATTCTGCACCAACGCACTTGTCCCTATTCTCCGCAGCAAAATGGCATAGTGGAGCGGAAGCATAAACATTTGTTACAGGTGGGCCGTGCATTGTTGTTTCAAGCCAACATGCCTAACAGGTTTTGGGGAGAGGCAATTTTAACTGCGACATATATTATAAATCGGCTTCCAACTGCAATGCTTGATTGGAAATCTCCTTTTGAGGTGCTTTATCACACGATCCCCGATTATGCAAAGCTGAAGGTATTTGGTTGTTTGTGTTATGCTACTAACACAGCTCCAAGCAAGGGTAAATTTGACGCAAGGGCCACCAAGTGTGTCATGGTGGGTTATGCTGTGGGATAGAAGGCTTACAAGGTGTATGACTTGGAGACTTGTAAGATTTTTAGTTCCAGAGACATCGTGTTTTATGAGATTGTTTTTCCTTTTACTGCTGGGAACGACTCTGTTTACAATTTCATTCCAGCTTGGAATTTGCATGATGTTGCCTATGATGATTTCGGGGTTGGTCCTTCTATTGACGGTGTTTCTGGTGTAGAGGAGATTGGGGTGGATTTGACAAATGGTGTTGATCTCGATCATGGTTCACGTAACGCTGAGGATGTCATTGAGGTTCTGCATGATAATGTTCTCCCTGCACCTCCATTACGTCAGAGTTTACGCCAGCTTCGATCCTCGATCTGGATGCAGGATTATGTGACTTGTAGTACTGTTTCAACAGTTCCTGGTGCCGGTTATACGGTCTCTCCTGCTTACACAGCTTTTATGGCAAATATTGGTAAAGTTTTGGAACCTAAGTCTTATCAACAGGTTGTACAATCCGCAGAGTGGGTGGAGGCTATGAACAAGGAGTTGTTGGCTCTAGAAGAAAATCAAACATGGGAGATTACCAAGCTACCAACGGGTAAGAAAGCTATCAGATCCAAATGGGTCTTCAAGGTGAAGTTTGATTCTAATGGGAATGTGGAGAGATATAAGGCTAGGTTGGTGGCGAAGGGGTATAATCAGATGGTAGGAGTTGATTTCTTTGATAGTTTTTCTCCTGTCGCTAAGATGGTCACCGTCCGGACTTTTCTTGCTCTTGCAACATTGCAGCATTGGTTTGTTCATCAATTAGACGTTAATAATGCTTTTTTGCATGGCTATTTGAAGGAGGAAGTTTATTTGCTTCCACCGGAAGGGTACACCAAGGCTGGTAAGGGTGAAGTCTGTAGATTAAAAAAATCTTTGTATGGGTTAAAACAAGCTTCTCGGGAGTGGAATTCTGAGTTTACTACACAACTTCTGACCTATGGTTTTTCTCAATCCGTTCATGATCATTGTTTGTTTACTTTGAAAAACAAGCGTGGCTTTGTTGCTCTCTTAGTATATGTTGATGGTGTTTTAATCGAGGGGTCCTGTGAGGAAGATATTGTTGCTGTGAAGACATTTCTTCACTCTCTTTTCACCATAAAGGATCTGGGGAATGTCAAATATTTCCTTGGGGTTGAGGTTATTCGTTCTCCTACGGGTATGTTCCTTTCTCAAAAGAAATATCTTCAGGATATTTTGACTGATTGTGGTTTTGATAATTCTCATTTTACTGCCACTCCACTTTTTCGCAATCATAAGTTTGATGACCATAGTGAGCTCCTACCGGATGCGGACAGATACAAGAGAGTGGTGGGGAGGTTACTTTATCTCAATCTCACACGACCTGATATTACCTTTAATGTTCAGCAACTTAGTCAGTTCGTCGCTTCTCCTACGAAAGCTCACTGGGATGGTGTTGTGCATGTCTTGCGTTATCTTGCTGGTATTAAAGAGAAGAGCTTGTTTTATAGCAGTACAAATAGTTTGCGTTTGTCTTGTTATTATGACAATGATTGGGCTTCTTGTCCTATTTCTCGCAAGTCTGTAAGTGGGTATTGTATTTTCATGGGTAGTTCGTTGATCAGCTGGAAGAGTAAGAAACAGACTACGGTGTCTCGTTCTAGTTGTGAGGCTGAGTATAGGAGTATGGGTACTTCTGTGTGTGAGCTTCAGTGGATTGCATATTTGCTGCAGGATTTCCAGGTGCAGGTTCCACTTCCGATTGATCTCTGGTGTGATAATCAATCCGCTCTCCATATCACGGCTAATCCCGTGTTTCATGAGCGCACTAAGCATCTGGAGATTGATTGCCATATTGTGCGGAATAAATTCAAGGACGGGTTCATTCATCCTCGTTATGTTGCCACAAGAGACCAGCTTGCTGATATTTTCACCAAGTCCTTAGCAGCTCCGCAGTTCAATCGTATTGGCGTCAAGTTGGGATTGGTGTCTTCCCCATCTCCAACTTGAGGGGGGAGTGTAGCGTAGCTGTATTGTAGCATAGCTGTATTGTTAGTTCATTATGTAGTTGTATCGTTAGATAGTTAACAGTTTATAGTGATAAGTTATTAGTGTAGCTGCGTACTCTGTTTAGCTCTGTTTTTGTATATATACCTGCAACTTGAGTTTTAGTGAGAGATAACAGAAGATACATTTTTTTACTTCTCTCTAAAACGATTACTATCTTGTGTTAAGCTTGTTCAAAAAATTTAAAGAATTTAAAATATGATTGAAAGATATTGTCTTTATTTATAGTATAATTTAAAGCTTAATTAAAAATATATTATTAAATAAAAATTTATTTATTTATTTTCGTTTATAGAAAATTATTAATTTAAAAAATTGACCACTTAATTAATAAGTTAATCAATTTTTAATAATAAAACTTATTAAAATAAATCGAATCGAAAATTTGGCAACCGAATTTAAAAATTGAAAGATTCAAAATTTTTACGATTATATTGACCATACATATTGAATTTTTAACCATCTTGATTAAGATATAGGGGGAAAGATTTTCACGATAGACGTATAAAATTGTAGAACTATCGTATTCTCAGGGCCATTTAGTGAAAGCTCATAGCGTAACTAGCAACGAGAAAAGTTGGTCTTTACGGGTTGTAAGATAATAGTAGATTATGATCACTGCCAGTTTTTACTCTTTTAACTTGTATCACTATTATCCTGTCACATCTGTATGTGGATTTATTAGAAATAGCCTCTCTATAATGTAGGAGTAAGGCTACGTACTATCACACCTCTTAAATTTCACTTCACTGCGAAATTTTCGGATATGATAATGATGTCAAATAAAAGAAGATTACCCAAATCTTTAAAAGGTTATGACTTGTGAGAGTTTAACTTTTAATAAATGTGAAATATTATCGTAATTAGCAATCTAAACTAAAGGAAATTTTCAAATCACCTTAATAAAATGTTATGTCTACAAAATATTTTGTAAACTAATTATTTCAAATAAACTATTTGATGAGATAATCATTTAAATTCTATTCAACTAAGATGCACAAATTTAACGTGTTAAATGGAACTAATGTTTAAATCTTAAAAAAAGATCAAATAATAAAAAAATTATTATAAAATTAAAATTTTATCTAATAACAATGATCATTAAAAGTTATTTTCAAGGACATATTCCCCTTCCTGTGTGCATCTATTCTTACTACATATTTTGTCATTTTGGCACTTGTTCTCTTATTAAAAATTTGGGACTTAATTGAATACTACATCCATTACATTAAAAAGAACACAGAACAGGGTCACTAGTTGAACCTTTTTGAAGATGTCATGTCCATGTCCAATAGACTATTATTATTCAAGATCTACTCTGTCTTCTACCCTAGTTAAAAAACACACACAAACATTGGACATACTTTGTCGTTCCTGTACGGTTGTGCTGACTTTTGGTTTCTGTAAAAATACAATTAGAACACGCAACTCCTAAGATAAAGACGAATGCTTGCAAGTGGGTGTGTAATAATAAATTTTGCATTTCAGTCAACAAATAAGAAAATATCAATGTCTGAATGAAAGCTGTATTAAGTTATGGTTTTCGGAGAAGTGGTTTCGAAGTTGATTTTCTGTTCTTCTTGCTCTGATTAAATGAGAAAAAACATTTAAAAACAAAAAAATAAAAGAGAGGTTACGTATATTAATAACCATGTACAGATCTACAATCCAAAAAATTTTATATAAAAAATTATTATTTTAAAATTTGATTCTATAAAAAAATTAAAATTTTGTTTTCATCAAAACTTTGCCCCTATTAAAAATAGAATTTTACTCCTACTTAAAAAAAATTCTTGATTCGTCCTTGTTAATAACCCTCTCTCGATCCTTGCACAGAGAGAAAATTTTGTGCAATAAGGTTCGTTGTGTTTTTATTAAAAATATTAAAATTTTGAAAATTTTATAGCTCATTATTATTTTTTTAATCACAATATTACTTATAAATTATAATTTAAAACTTTTTAATATTATAACTCAAGATTATAAAATATGTCAAAATGTTATATGATGTATTTGTTTATAACATTATTTGTAATTCATAGTTTAAAACCTTATTAAAATTAGCATTCAATGAGACTGACTTATGGATCTTATGTTTCATAAATGAATACATTAAATTGCATAAAATAACCATTTTTTTTTCATTTTTTGCATTTATATTTCTTTTTACAATATTTCTCACCATGCTTAATAATTTTCTAAGATACACTATAAATCAAGAATGACGAATCAACTAAAAACAGATCGCGATCGGGATATTAATTTAATTCAAAACGACGTCGTAAATATTAATAAGAATGGTTAAATAACACTTTATCTTCCACAATATAGTCTTTTAATTTTAGAGATAATTTTTTCAAATAAATTATCTATTTTTAAAATTTTGAACATTTGGTAAAAAATTTAAAAAGTTAAACACAAAAATAAAAGTAAAATTAAAAGGGTTCAACTCTTTGTAATTCATTATACTATAAACTTTAACATCTAGGCTTTTGCTGAAGTAAGATGAAGATCAAACTGAGTACAACAACAAGAAAGTAACTGCCAAAATCATTTGTTCTCTTGAAGCTTCTGGTCCGTTGCTTGATTTAACAGTGGAGGGAGATTATAGAGAAGATTTGCAATGGGATCGTTATCAGGTGAAAGCATTTTAGGTTTAAGCAGAGTGAAAATCAGCAAAGTGAGGGAGACCAGAACAGAGAGTGCCAAAAGCAGAAGCATTAAAGCCTTTGCAATGCTGCCTTTCACTTCGTGTGCATATTCTGTTGAAGCCGAAGCCAAGACCGTTAAAGGGAACGAGTAAGCCCACCAAACCACATTGAATCTTCTCATCGATCTCTTGAAGAGTATGGGTCTGCAAATCTGATTAATATGGGTTGATAACAAGTGAGTTCAGATTGGAGAATAAAGCCTGGTAAAAATTGATTGTTAAAGCAAAGATTAACGAAGAGAATGATCACCTGGTGATATGTAGCCCTAAGATTATGCATGACGATGATATAGGGTAGGTTCGGATTGTATCCAACCCAGACTCAGACCCAGAATTTTTAAAAAAGGTTAGGATTTAACATGAAGATCGATCGATGTTATATATTTTAATTACTGCATATAAATCTTATATAAGATGATTAAAATTCTGAGTTTTAGATTCACCATTGTGAGAATTATTTAACTGTTTCACTTTCAATCTGAAAAAGAATTAGTATTGTCAACGATTCAGTACGAACTAACTAAAAAGTGGGGACTGATCTTTAAAACGTGATGTATCTTCCAATTTTGACTATGGTAAGCATTTATGACACACTTGGAGTTTGTCTTAGCCGAAATTTGACTTACCAGGCACATGAAGAGGAACAGTGACACAAAGAAAAGCATCTTCGACGCAGTATCGAAGCCTCCAGCTATGGCTTCCCAGGCCAAGCTTGCGACGCTTGGAGCTGCAATAAACAGAAAGAACGCAGGCCTCAGGATAGCCGGAAGCCGATCACTACACGGCGAACGTTGATATAGAGTCACTAAAAGAACCAAATAGTGAATCATTCCAAGCGAGAACAAGCAAACAGCACTTTCTTTCCACCCCATGTTAGCCGCCGCTTGTGCGCCGACCATGTTTCCGATCACCGACAACTGGGTTGTGGGGTTAGCGACCATTGAAAGAAACCTCCTTCCATGTGTGAACCACTGTCCATATATTTTCACATCAAGAGCCAATACAGGAACTGCAAAAACCCACCAGAGTACTATGTAGGACACGGTCTTTGGCGTAACAAAGGGTGCAGATTGAAGCAGGAGGAGCCATGAAATCCATGGAGCGAACAGATAGTTGACCCCTACATGATGCAAGAACTCTGCTTTCACCATGTCGAACAAAAACAAGCATTTGAAGGCGTAAAGAAGAGAAAGTAAAATGAGAATAAAGAGAGCGAGAGACCACAGGATGATGAATCCAACAGGTTGGATCATATGCATCAGATGGTCGATAAATTTCGCGTCATCTGACACTTCCGTTAGATTCTTCCACAACAAGGCTTGACTACCCAGAGACAGGCTAATCCTGAAATAACCTGCACGAAACCTCGTTAAAATACACATCAAGTGTGGCTTTAGCTTCTCCAGATCGATGAACCAGAGATTGATCTGCTGGCTCTCGGCCACTGATTCAGGTGTTGGGGTTGACATTGGAAGAAGCAGAAGATGAAGATGTAGGTTATTTTTGGGAAATGAAGATGTAGGTTATTGAAGATCATATATGTGAGTAGTGAGAGACGCAACAGTTATATATAACAAACGTATCAATGAGCGATGGAAAAGGACAAGATTTTTTGCACGTATGTAGGGCTTACGTTAACTTGACACTTCCAAGTTTCAATTGTTTTTGGTTCTAGTTCCTTGATGTCTGGTCTCTGCTAACCAGTTCAGTTGCTGTCTGTTTAATTTGGTGTTTCGGCTCTAAGGTCTGAGTCCAGATCCTCTGTCCAATTTTATAGTGTCTTATTGTGTCTAGTGAATCTCAACCATTTATTTATGTGGGTCCCGCATAAATAAACGCGGATCCCACATAAATAAATGGCTGAGATTCACTGGACACAATAAGACATCATAAAATTAGACAGAGGATCTTGTCTCTTAAGGTCTAGGCTCAAATATACAAAAAAAATCCGAATTTGATCAACATTAATCTTGATTTGACGTATTAATTTTAGATAGTCTAACCAAAATTTAAATAATTTGTTATAATTGTTTGAATATTAAAAAATAATTATTAAATTTGAATCTAAACTCTATAAAACCAAGTTTAATTAATTAATTTTTGGCATGTTATATTCAAATTAATTTGACATTCTTAGTCCATAAATGTTTTGTACGTAGGACTAGGAAAAGAGTTTGGACCAACATAATTCAATCTAAAGTCAACTAAGGCTAACATGTATTTTTGGTCAGATTTGGATTTGGACAGTCCCCTGAGACTTGCTCGATGGCTTGAGCGACTCGTAGAATCAATCGGGAGGTTGAGAGGCGGTGGTTTACCCTATGGCGGATGTCAACGGTTCGAGTCCGCTTATTTCCAACTCGTGAACTTAGCCGGTACAAAGCTATACGATAGCACCCAATTTTTTCGATTCAGCAGTTCGATCTATGATTTATCATTCACCAAAGGAAAATGAATCATTTAATAAATTAGTGCTTTTATAAAAAAAATTTGTGACTTCCACCACAAAATCACACCTCATTTTTTATCTTAAGTCTTAAAAATTTTAATTTCAAACAACATCATTTTGAAAATTTTTCTTAAAACAATGTTATCTTGAATGGTTTGAACCGCTTTAAGTTGCTATATTTAGTGTTTTGGATTAGGCTAAAAAACAAATATAATAAAAAATAATATATACTAATATATAACAACAATAACAACAACCATTTTCAGTAAAATACGGAGTATGAAGAGGTCCAATAGTATACAACTTTAACACTATTTGATAGAGAGATTATTTCTAATATAATATATACCAATATGAGAAAATAAAATCATGATTTATATAAATACATTGACTTGTAGAGTCATGTATCTCTATTGGAAAATGAATAATTAAAAATGTAAAAAGAAATTATGACTGTATTTATCGAAACAAGTGAAAAAAATACAAGAACTTAAATCTACTACATTTAATATATCTATCTTATAGAAGGTTCAAGGCGTTATGCCAACAATCATATGTACAAATTAAATGACAAAAAGGAAGGAAACACAATACAAACAATAAAAGATTAAAGAAGCCACATTATAATAACCATTTATTCTTCATCTCCATGGAAAGATTAGAGTGTACATTATGAGCCAGAAAGCAAGCTCTAGTGTAATTCACTATACGCTTGGCAATATGGTATTAATCACATCTAATAAAACGTAATTCACAAAGATTATGTCAAGAACTTAAGATTAAGCTCTAGTGTAATTCACTCTAATCGTAAACTTAAATTTAGATGTGAATTACGCTTATTAGAACACAAATCATAATAAAGACAAATCATACGCTTAGAGTCACTACAAAAAAACAATAGAATCTGCGACGTTTCACTAGTGAAACGTCGCAGAAAACTCTAACCTTTCCTGACGTTTTCCTGACGTTTTAAAAACGTCAGGAAATGTGAGAGTTTTTTGCGACGTTGTGCTTAGACGTCGTGGAATGTAGGAAGTAATTGAGACGTTTTAGTACTGAAACGTGGCCAAATAAATCTAACGACGTCTTTATGAAGTAAACGTCGTGGAAGTGTTGGTGAAAAATTAAAAGAACTCAGTCGTTTTTTGGGT
>JANVCQ010000004.1:31039613-31059380 GCA_025531925.1 Erythroxylum plowmanianum
TTGACGTTACAGTCAAGAAAGTAAGGTCGGATAATGGGACAGAGTTTCTTAATGATGCTTGTCGTAGTTTTTTTACTACCAAAGGTAATCTGCACCAACGCACTTGTCCATATACTCCGCAGCAAAATGGCATAGTGGAGCGGAAGCATAAACATTTGTTACAGGTGGCCCACGCGTTGTTGTTTCAAGCCAAAATGCCTCACAGGTTTTGGGGAGAGGCAATTTTAACTGCGGCATATCTTATAAATCGACTTCCAACTGCTGTGCTTAATTGGAAATCTCCTTTTGAGGTGCTTTATCACACGATCCCCGATTATGCCAGGCTGAAGGTATTTGGTTGTTTGTGTTATGCTACTAACACAGCTCCAAGCAAGGGTAAATTAGACGCAAGGGCCACCAAATGTGTCATGGTGGGTTATGCCGTGGGACAGAAGGCTTACAAGGTCTATGACTTGGAGACTTGTAAGATATTTAGTTCCAGGGATGTTGTGTTTTATGAAACTGTTTTTCCTTTTGCTGCTGGAAACGACTCTATTGATAATTCCGTTCTAGCTTGGAATTTGCATGATGTTGCCTATGATGATTTCGGGGTTGGTCCTTCTGTTGACGATGTTTCTGGTGTAAAGGAGGCTGGGGTGGATTTGACAAATGATGTTGATCTCGATCATGGTTCAAATAACGTTGAGGATGTCATTGAGGATCTGCATGATAATGTTGTCCCTGCACCTCAATTACGTCAGAGTTTACGCCAGCGTCGGTCCCTGATATGGATGTAGGATTATGTGACTTGTAGCACTGTTTCAACAGCTCCTGGTGCAAGTTATACGGTCTCTCCTACTTACACAGCTTTTATGGCTAATATTGGCAAAGTTTTGGAACCTAAGTCTTATCAACAAGCTGTACAATTTGCAGAGTGGGTGGAGGCTATGAACAAGGAGTTGTTGGCTCTTGAAGAAAATCAGACATGGGAGATCACCAAGATACCAAAGGGTAAGAAAGCTATCGGATCCAAGTAGGTCTTCAAGGTGAAGTTTGATTCTAATGGAAATGTGGAGAGATATAAGGCTAGGTTGGTGGCGAAGGGGTATAATCAGATGGTAGGAGTCGATTTCTTTGATAGCTTTTCCCCTGTTGCTAAGTTGGTCACCGTCCAGACCTCTCTTGCTCTTACCACATTGCAGCATTGGTTTGTTCATCAATTAGACGTTAATAATGCTTTTTTGCATGGCTATTTGAAGGAGGAAGTTTATTTGCTTCCACCAGAAGGGTACACCAAAGCTAGTAAGGGTGAAGTCTGTAGATTAAAAAAATCCTTGTATGGGTTAAAACAAGCTTCTAGGGAGTGGAATTCTGAGTTTACTACACAACTTCTGACCTATGGTTTTTCTCAATCTGTTCATGATCATTGTTTGTTTACTTTGACAAACAAGCGTGGCTTTGTTACTCTCTTAGTGTGTGTTGATGATGTTTTAATCGGGGGGTCCTGTGAGGAAGATATTGTTGCTGTGAAGACATTTTTTCACTCTATTTTCACCATCAAGGATTTGAGGAATGTCAAATATTTCCTTGATGTTGAGGTTATTCATTCTCCTGCGGGTATGTTCCTCTCTTAGAAGAAATATCTTCAGGATATTCTAGCTGATTGTGGTTTTGATTATTCTCATATTACTTCCACTCCACTTCCTCGCAATCATAAGTTTGATGATCGTAGTGAGCTCCTACAGGATGCGGACAGATACAAGAGAGTGGTGAGGAGGTTACTTTATCTCAATCTCACCCGACCTGATATTACCTTTAGTATTCAACAACTTAGTCAGTTTGTAGCTTCTCCTATGAAAGCTCACTGGGATGGGGTTGTGCATGTATTGCGTTATCTTGCTGGTACTAACAAGAAGAGCTTGTTTTATAGCAGTACGAATAGTTTGCGTTTATCCTGTTATTGTGACAGTGATTGGGCTTCTTGTCCTATTTCTCGCAAGTTTGTAAGTGGGTATTGTGTTTTCTTGGGTGGTTCGTTGATCAGCTGGAAGAGTAAGAAATAGACGACAATGTCTCGCTCTAGTTGTGAGGCTGAGTATAGGAGTATGGGCACTGCTGTTTGTGAGCTTCAATGGATTGCATATTTACTCCAGGATTTCCAGGTGCAGGTTCCATTTCCGATTGATCTCTGGTGTGATAATCAATCCGCTCTCCATATCACCGCTAATTCCGTGTTTCATGAGCGCACTAAGCATCTGGAGATTGATTGCCATATTGTCCGAAATAAATTCAAGGACGGGTTCATTCATCCTCGTTATGTTTCCACAAGAGAGTAGCTTGCTGATATTTTCACCAAGTCCTTAACAGCTCCGCAATTCAACAGTATTGGCGTCAAGTTGGGATTGGTGTCTTCCCCATCTCCAACTTAAGGGGGGAGTGTAAATCATAGCGTAGCTGTGTAGTTAGTTCGTTATGTAGTTGTATCGATAGTTAGTTAGCAGTTAATAGTGATAAGTTATTGGTGTAGCTACGTACTCTGTTTTGCTTTGTTTTTGTATATATACCAGCAACTTGAGTTTTAGAGAGATATAACAGAAGATACATTTTTTACTTCTCTCTAAAACTGTTACTAGCTTGATCAAGCTTGTTCAGAAACACTTGAATCTCGGCGAGAAAACAATTGATGTAATTCAACTGAGGAAGGTCCCATATTGATTTGAGAGTGTGTGAATAGTGTATGATATGGGTATCTTTCAGGGAATCTAATTTATTTAATTTGCAATATGGCATCGTGTTGCTATCAAGTGTATACTTCTGGTGAATTATAAGCGGACAAAGGGAGGAATTACTATTTCACTTTCAATCACTTTTCATGTTCAAATGGCCACACAAGCGCAAGGCATCTTATCCTGTATTAACAAAGATTTACAGAGTTTGGAGACAAAGTTTTGTCAATGGAAATAAGCTAAATCAGTAAAGATGTTTAGCATATTAAGACAATCATTATTGTTTCCCAATCGTAAACGTTTCATCAAGATAAATATTAAACAACGGAAGTTATGATTTTCTTTTTGTAACCTCACTTATTTTTAAATATTCTAATATTAATGAAAAAGTAATCAAGACAAGGTTTAGGTGGTTCTAACATGTTAAGAAGAAAAACATTGATGCTCTAGTAAGAAGATGCAAGAAGATTTTACTTAGAGACTGTAAGATAAGAAAAAGAAAGGCCTAAGAAGAATTGAAGATGATCAAGAATGATATAACTTTGCTAAAACTTACTGAGGACATGACCCTTAATAAAAAACTTTAGCGTACTAGGATACGGATAAAAGATCTCACATAAAGAGATCATTTTCTTTCTCATGGGTCTTTTAAACATTTTATTTCAGGGCTTCAAGACTTATGTTAGGTATTTAACTTAAACATTTAACCTAAATATTTTCCTATTTGGCCTAAATATCTTCCTGCAACGTCTTGTTCGATTTATTTATTTACCCGTCTCCTTCTTAGTTTGTGTATTTACTTACCTATTTTATCTTTTATTCTTATATATATATAAAATATTTAAATGTATTTATTATCATCATCATCATCTTCTTTTTTATGTCTACTTTATTTTTAATTATTATTACTTTATTATTTTAATATGTATAATATACACTATATATATATAATATTTTTTGTAGGTATATCGCATATAACCTCTTTACTATTTAGGGGTAAGGTTGCGTACTTCTAGATCTTCCCAAACCTCGTGATCAACGAGACTTTCACTGAGTTGATGTTGTACTTATTTTTAAATATTATTAAATTTTTAAAAATTTTGTGAATATCATAACAACAAGCAAAATACAGGAAGTATTGAATATCATAACATGATGGGCGGCAAGGCCAACCGCTATAGGTTATAATACTCAAGTACTCAACCCGAATAAACAAATATTAAGGTAAATAAGTAATATCATGCCTTAATGGGTAGCATAGTTGACCACTAAAAGATGCAGTATGCTAATAAAAAGAGAAAATATCAAATATTGAAGCAAATATAAAAGCCTGATAGGTGACAGGGCCATTCCATTATAAGTTGTACTCAAAAGTAAATAAATGCAAATAAACTCATGTTAAGACTTAAATTAAAGCTCACGTTATTTCAAACATATGATTTTCAGTACATGTGAAGCATTATAGAAGCTTTAAAGGTTTTGAAGAAGAAAGGAAAAGAAAAACAAGGCTCAAATACAAAAGGTTTTGCTCAAATAAGGTGATTCTTAAATAACAAAGATTTGAAGGAAACTTTGATTTTGAGGGGCTTTGAGAAGGCTTTGGGGGCTTTAGGTACTAAATCAAGGCTTTAAAAAGATGGAAGGGACGTTCAAGCTCCAGGGAGAGTGAGAACAAATAAGAAAGAGAGGAAAAAGAGATTCCAAAGAGATTCCCTCCTTATTTTGAACTTCCTCCTTATATATACTACTTGGTGTCCTTTATTATCATTTCACTTCTTCAAATTGGACACCTTCGTAGAAATCACTTGTGGTCGTCTTTGGTGCAAACTTTATGTCATGTCCAATAATTTTGAAAGATTTTTTTTGCAATTGGTGTAACATCTCGTTACCCATGCTAAGGCTATAATAGTATATATGAGAAATTACTAAGAAATTAGGAAGTGAATTTCATGCTTATGCAAAATATGACATACACATACACGTGAATATTGAGTTTTACAAATTAAAATGACTATACATGCATTCATTAACATTTTTCGGGTATAATTAGTTTGCAAATGTGAATTGTGGATTTTATTGGTCTTAAAAATTAAATTGGAGTGTATTAAAATTGATTTAGTAATTTTCGGTGATAATTTGGATATTTTGAAATTTTAGGGTATTTTGGACTAGGAAAAATATAAAATAAGAGGCCAATGGTTGTGTGACACATGGAAGCCTCAAATGGGTGACAAATGGCTTATATGCATTGGTGACATGTGGCTGTGAAATATTGAATACACGTAATCACATTTTTAGTAAGGAAATTCTGTAGCTTTTGTTCTTCATCGAAAGCACAAAACTCTTTCCTTGATAATCATTCATCTAACACTGAAACAGCTGATTGCTTATGGTTGAGTATTTGGTTATTGATTCTTACATCAAAGTAAGCTTTATTCACATTTTTCTCTATTCACTGAAACTTCTTTGCCCACTCTCAATTACTAGAATTTTTCTGACTCTCGCAAGCTATGTTTTAAGTTTTATGGGTGTCGTAAATGCCATTTTGATGATGTTCTAATGTTTGTAAATGGATTCATGCATGAGTGGGGTAGGAAGAAGCAATTTCGGTGATAATTAGTGAGTTAGAAGTCTGCTGAAAGTGTGATAAAGATGCAGAAAATGGAGAATGTACAGAAAATAAAAAATGAAAATGCAAAAAAATAATGAAATGCGTGAATGGTGATCTGTTTTGATGTTTAGGTTTTAATCTGGGATTTTGGATATTTTGTGAATAATTGGAGCTGAAATGGAAGTAGAAAAGATGATTTATGTATAAGATGTGTTAGTTGTAAAAGGTAGGAGTTTGAAATCTGGAAAAAAATAAAAGAAGAAGAAAATTCTTCAGTTTAAGAATTTAGAGAAGAAAATAGATTGTGCATGATCGTGCACAAGCACGATCATGACACTAGTAAGGTGCTTTACAGTGAACGATCATGCACGAACATGATTGTGACTCTGATGAAGCATCTCGCGGTAATGACAGATGTGAACACTCTTCGCTCTTTTGGATATAACTTCTTCTCCTAACCTCCAAATGACATAGGATTTGAGCCAACAAACTCATAACACATTGTTATTTATCTCCACCAAAATTTATGGCCATCTAAATTCATTCGGAGAAGATTGATTGATGAATTTAGGATGAAAATGATGAAGTGTGCTGGAATATGATAAATGGAGTGTTTTCACTAAACATGCTTCGGTATTTTGACTATATCTTGATTTGTAGACCTCAAAATGAAATGATTTTTTTGTTTAGATTAAACTAGCTACATATGGTTACAAATTTCTAGAAAGAATCAAGTTTTAATTCTGTCTTTAAGAATTACAAAATCTGGTTTGATTTTGAGTATAGAGTACTGTTACAGTTTAAGAATAGTACGAAGTGTTTTGAGTATAAATTTCATAATACTCAATCAAATTGTATAATCTTGGTGTCATTAGAAATTTAAGACATAGAAGAACAATTTTATAGAAGTAAGTGTAGCAAAATTACTCCATTTTTCTTGTCAGAATGATCATGCAAAGTGGACCCAAAAGTCTATTTTTAGAAAATCTGAAATGATCAAATGAGTTATGAAATTAGATTCAAATTGTTTTATGAAGGTGCAAGCCCTAACTATGAATTATACTTATGTGAGAGTTGATATATGAATGAATATGTGACGAGAATAATGATAAGATACCAAGGATTGTCATTGAACATGCATTGTACATATTTCATATACATAGATGTGCATAAATGAATACTTATACCATTGTGCAAAATTGTGATATATGTAAAAGTGTTTTACATAATATAAAGGAGCATTAAGAGCACCATCATCCAGACATTGTCGGGACTTCAAGGTAATAGCTTTCTGGAGTGATTTGTAAGTAACCTAGACAGTATCACTTAATTACTTGGTTGTCTAAATTATGTTCTAAATTGTTTATGATTGTGAATTGGATTGTGTTGATTCTGGACATTGAAGGTTCGATGAAAAATGTGATTGGGACTATGATATTTGAAGTGGTCGTTGAATGTGAATTTGGACTGACTATGTGTTTACTCAACATGATTGTTGAATATTAGACCAAGGTCTGATGATAATTATGTTTTAAATTGTAAAAGATTAATTGAATATGAGGGATGCATTCCATTATATGAATGCATAATCAGATAATGAGAGTTATGACATGAGTAGCTACCGAAAATGAGCTTTAAGCTCAGATTGAGATTAAGAGCCAAAGGCTCGTTTTGTTTAATAAGACCTATATCTTCAATGGATAAGGGACAGTATCAATGAGCCCGGTGTCTACAATAGATACAGGACAATCTTAATAAGCCCGGTATCTACAATAGATACGGGACAGTTTAGGCATTCAGTCACAACAACGTAAAAATTGAAAATAAATCTCATAAGCATTTACATATACACTTTACACATGTGTTTGACTGACTGAAATATAATGTGGTCATGTATTTGAATAAAAATGGGATATGTGATGCTATATGCTAAATGAAAAGATGTAAATTTTATGTTTACATATGTTGATATGTGATATGAATTAAGTGAACCATCAAGGATGATTACATCGCTGAGTTCGTAAAACTTATCAAAATTGCAATGTTGAAATTTCAAGAACAAAAGAGGACATTAGCGATAGAGAGACTCTACAAGAAACATAATTCTTGTACTTTTGTGAAGAAGAATGGCTCAAAGGTCGGTCAACTGAGACTGAAGGATTTAGTTAGACTTTTTAATTAAATCCTCTTTCAAGTAGCATGTTTTGTATTAGGTTTGGATCATTATACATATTTGGAAGTTACTGAAAAGCTACAATGTGTATATATATATATATAACAAAATGAGGATTCAGTTTTAAAATATGGTGACATTTATGTATTTATGATGATGCCATGATTAAGGGATTGTAGTTACTGCTCTAACATGCCATTATTATAGATTATATACTAGAATATCCTCATGATGTTCTGATATGTACCCTATAATAGTGGGATGTTACAGTTGGACCCTTATATTGGGCTCACATTTTACAATACAAAAATATAATAGTTGAGCTTACATTTTACAAAGTACTTAGGCTCACATTTTTACAAATTTATTAAATTAATCACTTGATCTTTCGGTTTAAATTTTTGGTCTTCATTGTTGTTTAAGGTCGTTATAGACAATTGTGATTTTGGTAGTTGTTTCATGATCTCAAAATATTCGTCTTTTGTCTTTACTATGATGAATAATGTTTTGGCTTCCGATTTTTGTTGCAAGAATAGAGTTGGTTCACTTGGTTTTAATAGCTGCTAATTTTGAGCTAGCCATTCTTCTATAGCCACATGATGATCTTTATTTTCTTGCAAAAATCTGTCCTACCATTTCAAATAAAAATTTCTCACCAATACTAGAATATTCAGTTGCGGGTCTTATAGTTGTACTTCCATACTAATTCCTAGGGGATGAAGAATTTTGACACAAATAAGAAGGTTAGAGAGAAAATGTCTTCATAGTATTTTGTTTTCTATTTTCCTTTGAAAGTACAATATCATTCATATACATTTAGCGAGAGTATATGTGGAATGTGCCCATACTATTTCCACCAATTGATAAACTAAAATGGAAAATTGTGCTTTACTTATGTTGAAAAAGAATAGACACGAGTGGCAACTTATCACATTGTTCATCAAAAAGGCATTGAACCAAGCTTATTGGTAGTCGTAATAGGTATAAAATGGGGAATAAGTTAAATTTATGTAAATCGGGGGTCAAATTTCTTACGCTTCCATGGCTTAACTCCCTACTCCATAGGATGATTCACCTTTTTAATTCTACATGTGGAGTATACATGAACTGTTTTATCGGGTTCAACATCATGATGCTTGAATTTTACACATTCAATTGCTTCAATGATATCATATAGTAATCTTGGGTTTTGGATAAGTCCCAAGGCTTATAATGTCATCCTTTTAAAAAAGCCTTGTTGATCACTTTTAAAAGGTTCCGGGTCATAAAACCTATTTTCAATTGTCAAAATGTTTTGAAAATGTTCTTTTTTAAAATATTTGCTTTGAAAAGGTTTTTGTTTTGAAATTTGTAAATCTTCAAAAAAATTTATTGAAGAGATTTTTTTTATTTTGGTTCATGTAAAACAATTTTTTTGGTTGCATTTTTAGAAACTATTTTTTAAAGCATTTTCTTTTCTAGACATTCTTCCAGTTTATCTCTTAAAGCTAAATTTAACTTTGGAGTTGTTAAAAGATGCTTCAACCACTCAAAAAATGTCAACCATATTAAATGAACTCTCACCTACATTTTTGGTAGAAAGGGTATTATTTTCTCTTCTTCCAGAATCTTTTCCCAAGTTTTTACTAGTTGCTGAGTTGTGGGTTTTGAAGGGGTAGTCTTTGAAGTAGACGACCTTTTAAAAGTATTAGGTGGACTCATTTGAATAGGAGATGGGCTCACTTGGCTCTCTGTGCAATTAACAGAGGCTTTGGAAGGGTTTTTGTTCTTGAGATCATGATTTGGATTGCAAAAATTATCTGGTTAGAAAATTAGGGATGGAGTTTTGTACCTATGTTTGAGATCTATTTGGAACTTTCAAAATCTAGATTTCATATCAAATTTTGTACATATTTGAGCATTGTATAATTTCTACCGAAAATCTTTTTAGTTTGGAATAGGGTACTTGATACATTTTAGAGCTTTATAGTTAATAATAATAACTTGTTTGGGTACTCTCCTCTCTTTTTCAGAATTCTTGTTCATATAAAGGCTGCACAACTCTATAAAGATCTAAACGCAGAGATTAAAATTTTCCCGAACAAGCCATTGATCTCTTTGCTATGGAATTATTCTAACTCTTTATTCATTTGGATAGGCCTAGCTTTTGTTGGGATTTATTTTTTTATCAAAATCCCTTTCATAAGGCAAATCAACAGTTTGTTGTTTTCTATTCCAAAAGGCATTTGGCAAATCAGAACAAATTTCACCTTCGATAATTTTTTGTAAATTTCTAATTTTGTTTTTTATTTGCTCACACTATACCTAATTTTCTATTCTTTCTGTTGTGGCATCATTCTTAAAAAATGTAGATTGTTTTTGTTTTGCATTAATGATGTTGTTCAATTAGTTTTCATATATGGAACATACTTTGATTAGGTTGATGTTCCTAGTTTTTGATTTTTCCATGAAAGGAAAGCACAATATTTTATGTTGATTTTTGTTGAAATACTATTGTGGCTTATAATGTAATCAGTTTTTATGAAAGAAGTTCCTAAGATAATCGTGTGATGAATATCTTCTACGATTACAAAGGAGGTTTTCACAGAGAATTCACCTTGAATATAGAAATCAGTTTTGTGGTTTATCCTAAGATTTGAGTTGTTGGCAACTTTAGATGTTTCTTGGATTCTTTATAACAATTTTATAGGGATTTTTTCTTGCTTAATGTAGTTCAAATCGACTTCTGTGTCATATAATACTATAGTGTATGTACTAAAGTCTTCGCTAACTTTAAGGTTTATCCTAAGCAAATATTTTAGGAGGTAATATAGTTAAGAATGAAAAGAAAATCTTCATGTATTTTTTTCCACACTGTTAATTTCTTCATTAGACTCACATTCTTCTCTTATGAAATGTTGAAGTAAATTCCTAATGGTTTCAGTATCTTCTTTTTGTTTAAGTATTTTCAACACTTGTTTTATTACTATGATTTCTTAATATAAGCTGAAAAGTATAGGTTCTGAATTTTTTTTCTTAGCTTTGTTTAAATGTTGGTCAATTTTTAGGTGTTATGAGATGTTGAAGGTAGGCTTTGACTAAGGTTTTCAAAAGGTTGCTGGAGTTTTTGCAAATATTCTTTTTGTAATTAGGGCTCTTGAATATGGTTTATAACTTTTAAAAGGAATTTTTGGTTGTTGGTTAGCATATTGACTTATTTTTCTAAATTTGATTGTTATATTGTTTCTTCATTACTTATTGAGGTATCTGTTCCTAATCCTAAGACTTTGTTTTTAAGATCTTCATCGAAATATTGCTTAGAGGATTCACTATTAGAAATCATTCAGACTTGGATTTTATCTAATGTTTCTTTATCTATATCTAGGTTTTGGATTTTCCCATAGTATTTGGCTGTACGATCTTTTTATTATGCCTACAAAAAGTAATATTTCGAAATTTTAATGTTGAAGGAAGGTTTTGAGGTTTGTTCACATATTTCTTATTGGCCCTGGGCTTTTTGTAGAATTTTCTATGCTTTTGTATGGGAATTTATTTATAGGTTTGCTATGTTGGGCTTTACTAGATTCTCTACAATGTTTTTTGCTACTGTTTTAGTAAATATCAAATTGTTGGCAAAAAGATTCTAATTCCTTTTTGGTTTTGAACATTTTGTATTATAACTTTTTTTAGTTTCTGGGTATAACTAATAAGCTCACCATAGGTTAATATTTTGTAGGGGATTTGGTCATTATGGGTTTCTTTATTTCTCATTTTTTACCTAATAGAGGAGGTAAACCTACTAAGAATTTCTCCTTCCAAAAGGGTTGATTTGAATCTTCTATAAGCATTACTCTAGTAAAAAATGTATCTTTATACCACTTGCAATTAGAGAGACTTTTGCAACTAACGTTTGACAGTAATTTGACATTTTTATCTTTCAAATGAGAAGGGTCTTCTACAAAATTAAAGAGATTGTTAAAATTAATGTTATGACTACATCCTAAATGGGCTCACTATTTTCATCTAAAATTGCCTCACTTTCTTAATTAATCCTAAGAACTTTACGAATTTCTATTCTTTGAGATTCAGTTAGGTGGTAATCCCACCAACCTTTTAACTGCTTAAAAAATTCAGAGCTACTAAGAGCTCAACAATTACATGGTCAGAGGTTCCTAATTAGGTTCTATAGGTGTTAATTGCCATTTTCATTTGTTGGAGCATATTTAAAATGTTGTATTCAAACATTCCATCAATATTCCATTAATAGACAGAAGAAGCATTGTACCTAGTCTGTTGTAACAAATTAGGCTTTTGATCTATATCTATATCGGAGGTAATAGGTTTTGTCCTATGGGGTTTTTGTTACCAATGAAGCTTGTTCACAATTGGAGAAGGAGGTTGGAGGCTTTTAGTTTCACTATTGATCTCTTGCTCAATCATATTCACTTCTTGGGAGCTACTAACTTTGACCCTAATTTGACTCCTAGTTTGGATGGTGTTTAAAGTTTGAGATATTGAGAACTTTGGAGAATTAGAATCTCTATTCTTGTTAATAATATTCAATTAGATGGATAACGTTAAGGAACTCTTCATTATTCTTTTTCTTAAGTTGGATTAAATTGTTGTTAGTGACTTCGTAAGACTTAAAGATAAGAGTTTTAACTAATTCTATTTTAGTGATCATAGTGGAATTTTCTCAACTTTTCTTTATTCTAGATAGTTGTCCCTCCAAAAGAATCAAAATAAGTGTTGGTATAATTGTTTTGGCACATAATGTTTTTAATGTCTTTGGGAATCACTTTTTCCCTTTCATTTTTTATTTTCAAAAGGGATGCTATAACTATGTTTTGTTTGTAAAGAATACAAGCTCACAAAAAGGAGAGTTTTTTTTTACTATAGTTTTCCTCATATTGTAGTTTTCTACACCTTTGTTTTGGTATTATTGTTAATGGTTCTAAAGGGATATCCGATATTGTTTTCCTGAGCGTACAATTCAAATCAATCAAAGAACAAAATATTTGCTCTATGGTTGTTGTAAACTCATAATATTTTTCTTGAATTTGTCTTCATTGTTCTAAGAAGTTGTTAAAAATTCATAATCTTTTTTCTTTGTTTTCTAAAGAGTAAAAATCATCATGCAAATATTTTTTCACGTCAAAATCTTTTTCTAGGACGTACAACTCACAGTTCACATTTTTAGTTATTAATGTTGAAGACGGAATGTTGAATGTTGAATGTTAATTGCTTAGGCAAGTCTTTATTAGGGATATTTATCATAGATGGAATCTTAGAGGCTCTTCTTAAGTCAATGGTTGATGTTGAAGCATTGTCATCAAATCTTTAGCTCACAATTTTAACTTGTTGTCTGGGTATTATTTTACTTCTCTAAATTTGGTTTTTGGATTCAAAGGCACTTGTGGACTTGGATCTGTTGCACCCTCAAGTGTCCATTCCTCAGGCAGGTTGATGTCTTTCCATTTAATGGATTTTGGGACAACAATATTAGATTCTATTAGATCCATTTGTAAGAATAAAGTTTCACCTTTCTAATTATAGATTAGGGATTTAGATGTAAAGATAGTTGTGGTGGCTTTGTAATAGATTTTGTAAATCGAAGCTATAAGGATGGATCACATGTTTATCTGGTAGTTATGGATTTCGATTTGCAAAACTAAGGCATCTAAGATGTTTTTATCTCTAAGAGAGATGGTCAAATTTGGATAGCAATCAAACGATATTAGGCTAGTGCAAAAACTAAAATATATGGAAATTAATAGGGAGTCTTGGATGTCGTAGAGCGTAATATCTCTCAAAACAATAAGAATGAAAGTGTTTAATCCTTCTTTTGTAAGGGGCTTCACTCCCATTTGCACTAATCGTATTGAATGTAATTAAAACATTTTTCTTTGCATTTGTTTATTAAGCATTGGGTCAATAAGTGAATGGTTTCAAAGGTTTTGCAAAAGGAATATCACATTCTTCGATTTTTATGGTGTAATCCATTTTTTGAAAAAGTTTAAACTTTGATTGTTGGTGGATTTGATCCTTTTGCACTTTAAAAATTTTCCAAATTATCTGTAAATGTTTCAAAGTTTTCTAATATTACCTTATTGTTGTTTACAATTCTATCATTGGTGCTGGAGGTGGATGCACTAGGAATAGACGTAAATCTGATAAAGAAATATATTTTTGTAAGATAACAGGATTTAACTATCGGGACCGCCTATTCTCAATAATAAAAGCCAGTAAACTTAAATCAATAGGCTCAATACTAAAGCCTTACCCTCTTTGGGACACTTAGATTATGATACCAGTGACTTATGTTCATATAAATATTATTATATGATTAGTTTATGTAACAGAATTTTTATAATTTTGTTTTTTCAACTTTAGTAGAGATTTTTTAATAATAATTTTAAAAATAATATTTTTTATATTTAATACTCTAAGATATTTTTAAATAAGTAAAACATAACAAATATTTTAAATGTGTAAAGAAAAAAATGTTTCTATCTTTTAAAAATTACTAAACTAACAAATGTGACTTTCAAAGTTAATTCCTTCCCTCAACTACGTACCTTTAGGGTTACACTTACATCCATCCTAATACTTATGTGACATAATCATTAGGGGAATTGAAAAGGGATGATTAAACTATATTCAACAATATTCTCTAGCTATAAGTTGTCAACAATATTCTCTAGCTATAAGTTGCAACTTAATTTCCTAAATGCTTATATTCAACCTCTTGTTCTGCTACTCAAAATTAATGATCAATATGCTTTGGAGGCGCATGAATTTGGATTTGAAGTTGATGGATTTAACACTAAAAAACTAATTAATCTCCATAAAAAATAAAGAATTCCCCACTCAATTAACTTATCAAACTTCTTAATTAATTTATTGAGGTCATATTAAATTTTCAGCTGTTCTTAGCCCCAACTGCTCCCATGGCCAGTAACTCTGTCCACAGCTAATTACATGAAGCCAATAGTGTCGCATTCATTGCAACGTACGAATAATTTGACGATTCTATGTATTATTGAGAACTAGAGGATGTAGACGGATGCTCATGCTAACGTCAACGACGACATTATTCCAATAACGCATACATTGGGTTGCAAATTTTATTAACAAAAACTACTCAAATGTAATGAACATTATATGTTTCATTAGTTGCGTTAAATATTGGATAGCCTCCAATTATGTAGTAAATAATTAAAGACGGATTAAATTTAAATTAATCATGTCAATGCACCATAATACACTTTAAGATAAGAATACGCTTCATGTGTATTTTGCATATGTAAGCAAATATATAAATAGGCATTGGATGATGTCCAAATCATATACATATACATATATAGATACAATTATTTATGAAGGACAAGCCTTACAAATTTTAAAATTTACAATGACCAGATATTACTCAAAGAAAATATTATTCAGCATGAAATTGTAATTTTATATTGAACAATCAAACAAGAAAGATTTATAATGAAAATAAAAGAAGAAATGTCCGTAATCAACAGAAGCAGATGGACCACCGTTGTTCCTTCAATCAATTGACGAGTACAACGTTCCAGCATTGAATGACCTACGTGATGGTGACTTTATAATATGCAGCTAAAAGTAAGTGTATCCAGTTGTTACCTTGTATCTCTTTTCTTTAATTATTTTGTATTTCTTTATTCAGAACAAAGTTATCAAACAAGCAAAGCATAACGTCCGGCGGTGCCGGTTTTGTTAAAATTGATATCATCATCTTCAACTTGTGAATCCAATTTCAAGGCATTTCGATATCATTGCTGGTGTCACACGCTTGAAGACTCCCCTCTCCTACAGTGAGTGAGAGCGAGAAACTAGTCTACGTACATTACATTGAGGCGTTAAAACAAAAGTATAAGTTTGGTTGACTGAAATTGTTTTTATGTGATATGTTATCATCATTTCAAACTTGATAAACAATATTCATTAGGATTCTTACGTACAAAACACTAATTACTACTTAACCCAAGTGATAAGCTTATTTCTTTGTAAATGAAAGGTTATTGATTCGAATCACGCAAACAGTGACCCTATCACAGAGATCAAAATAATACCCTGATCTATTTATTGAAAAATAGATTTAGAAGATATTCAACTTTTCATTAAATGAACCATATTTACGTGACAACTATCAAATTAATATTCACAACATTATTAATATTCTGGACTTCCCTATAATAGAAATGCCTGAAATTAATGGAAAGTTAGGTTAGGGGGAATGGAAGAGAAGGATTGAAGTTCTTAAGACATCAGTATTATTATTATTATTAAAAGACAAAAAATGCGTGACAAATCTACAGAATTCTTTTCAATAAAAAAATATATTCAGAAAATTGAAGTTAAACCATCCAAAAGCAGGCCCTGTAGCAGGCGTCGCTACTTAAATAGTGATTGCTTTTTGACTTTGGATATTTATGTAATTCACATTAAAATGATAATTCCCCTGATACCCGGAACTTTGAGCGCATTTTCGTAAGATCTCTATCTCCTCCTTTAAGTGACTTAAGTCTTATATAAACTCGACACCTCTGACAACTTAGGATTAACTCATCCAACGTGGAAAAGCCATAACCAAATCCATGTCTGAACAACATCCACCGTCGTCCTCAATCATCCACCCGGACATTATCCGGACACACATCTTAACACGTCTCGACGGCGCCACCCTTGCCTCCGCAGCATGCGCCTCCAGGGAGCTAAACTCAATGTCCTCCCGAGAAGAACTGTGGGCGAACATATGTCGTGCCACGTGGCCCTCAATAGAGGATCCACGTCTGTCCCATGTCATCTCCACTTTCCCCAACGGTCCTCGCTCTTTTTTCTCCAACGCCTTCCCTCTGATCGACGTCCTCCAAACCTCCACATTAGTGGTTGATAATAATAGCCGTCCATCGGAGCTGATTTCCGCCGTCGATATTCACTACCGTGACAAGCTCGTTTTCACAAAGGTAGTTGAGACCGAGACGGTATCGGCGTGGTTTCGATGCTCACCATTTAGAATCGACATGCTTGAGTCTAAGGACACATGTCCGACATCGGTGCCACATCCGGAGACCGAAAATTCTTGCCGGGAGCTGGCGGAAGAGTTGACGTTGAGTTGGATTCTGATAGACCCAGCCGGGCGACGGGCGGTGAATCTCTCGAGTCACAAACCGGTGATAGTGCATAGGCATTGGTTGAGCGGTGAGGTGCACGCGCGATTTGCTGCTATCTTGAGAGGGGAGAGAGGAACACCACGGGAAGTTGTGAACTGCGGGATAGTGGTGATGTGGGGGGGAGGGTGTGAGGGAGGAGGTATGCAGGCGAGGGAAGTTAGTTTGCAGGTGGAGGACGCGGAGGGGATGTACTTGGATGGAAAGGACAGTTTGGTATTTTTGAAGAGAGCACTGGAGAGCAGAAAGAGAAGAAAGCGGATCAGAGAGGAGGGAGCAAGGAGACGATTTGAGGAGTTTGTGGAGAAGAAGAGAGAAAGGAAGGAGAGGATGATGAGAAGAGAAGGGAGGTTGGATATGCTCTGTGTGGCCTTTGGGGTCTTCCTTTTTGCATCTCTTAGACTCTTCCTTGTTTTCAAATGACACCATGCCATACAAGAAATAGATACTCATTCTCTTGGTGTTCATAAGGTAGGTGGCAAATCATATATACTACTGAAACTAATTAAAATTTTTTGTAGTTGTACTTGGATTATACAATACACTGGTGCAACAAAGCTATGTTGTCTAACAAGCAAGTAACAAAAAGGTATTACTTGAACATCAGAAACCTTGGGACATCATGAAAAACAGAAAGGAAGGACTCCATAGATGCTGCTGATGTTTATTCTCATGATTCACTTTGGAAAATAGAGACTAAACATCCTATAAATGCGAGTGGGGATAATTTGGTCTTATTTCTATTATCACATCCTAGAAAAAGGCAAAAGGAAATGTAGTTTTCCAGGGAGACACCAATGGAATTGTAGCTACTCTATTGACGTTAAATGCAAGCAATTAAATTCAGACCCGTTGACGAGGTTAGTTTATACATTGTGAGTGACCAGTAAAAGAGCGTCGGTGGTCATTCTTTTGTTGTCGTGTCTAACAATAAAAAATACAGCCTGATAAATGCTCTGGAGGTTGTGGTGGAAATGTGGGTTGTTGGTTGGGGATAGTTAAGATCAGTACAACGTTGTATGGATGGACGTCAATCTCTCGTTGTACGTTAAGGTTAGAAACAGATAACGCGTGTAAAATGCTCATAAACAAGTTGGGTAATTGGAAACGTCCGAGAACTGTAATGGTTTGATAACATCTGCTACTAACTTTTTTTGCATTTAAGGTCTTTCCTCCAATAAAATTAAACTAATCATTAATGAAGTGTCATTTGATGTTCCTGTTAGAGGTCCAAAGTTCTCATTGATTCACACTTGACATATTAATTGATCTCAGAGGAGTAGTGATACACTGCTAATCAGTATGCAGATTAAAGAGAATGGTTTTGATCTTTCAGGCACCAACAAAACTTAAGCCCATTGACTTGAGTAGAACACTACGTTTTCTGGTTTTGCACAAAATAAAGCGTTACGTAAATTTTTATATCTATGGTTCCTGTTTGTTGGTTCACGAGATCTTCCAATTGGAATTTAATCACTGGAATTCACTTTAGGCTTTGCATAACGGCAAAGATAACTCGTCCATTCAACTTTTGCTTACCAGAACCCTGTTTTTCTCCATTTTTCGAGTCAAAATAAAAGCAGGGGATGAAAATTATACCTTTCCACTCATTTCGGTCAAGGCTTTATGAAATTTAAGTTAGAAAACTAACCGTGATTCAATCATGGGCGTAATTGTAGCTAGTACTGTAAGTGTCCGGCGTAATTGTAGTTAATATCGACAAGTATGGGTCGATCCTACGAAGACGATGTGATAAGATGGAATTCGGTAGAGAGGAGGAAGAAGAGTGAGAAAGAAAGACTAAGAGAGTTTTGGGGTTTTTTTAATGCCTGTCTCCTATTAGGAATGTTTTAGGCTATTAAATAACCTTACAAAACATAACAACTATTCTGAAAATAGGAAACAATAACCTACTACTAGTCTATCACTAATTGTTGGCCTTTAGTGGCCTTATTAAATGAAAAGAAATGAACTAATTATTAAGAAGTTGTGCCAACATGGGACATGTAACAATCCTCCCCCTTAAGAATCCTTGTCCGCAAGGACGAAATCTGGATATGACTTGGATAATTGCCACTCATTTTTCCAAGTAGTTTCTTCAATTGAAGCCCCCTTCCATCTAATTAAGACTTCAGACTTTGGGACTCAATGATCAAGCACAACTTTCAGGTTGTGGAAGGATTATAAAATCATCCGTAATTGAGGAAAGGACAGTAGTAATTGGAGGGTTGTGCGATCCCAAATGCTTCCGTAAGAGGCTAACATGAAATACGAGAATTAGGGGATAAAGCTAACTTGTATGCTACTAATCCTCCCTGTTGAATAATCTGATAAGGACCAAAATAACATGGAGCAAGCTTCATCGATTCAAAAAATGCTACAAAATTCTGTCAATACGGTTGGAACTTAAGATAAACATAGTCTCCTATTGCAAAAGACACATCTCGTCATTTTTGATTAGTTTGACACTTCATTATATTACGAGCTAGTGATAGATTATGATGCAACTAGCATAAAATGGAATCACGATATTGTAAGTACTCATTAACTACTTGGACACGACGAATGCCTAGAATATAAGTCAGCAAACTTGGTGGTGGAATACCATATACCGCCTTAAAAGGAGTCATTTTTGTGGAGGAATGGATTGATTTATTATAGCTAAAATCTGTACAAGGAATCCATTCGAATCACTTTCATGGCTGGTCACCTGCAAAGCATCTTAAGTATTGCTCCGATTCACTACTTCGGTTTGTCCTTCAATCTGAGGGCTGTACAAAGAACTCATACAAAGATTAGTTCCTTGTAATTGAAACAATGCTTGCCAAAAGTAACCGATAAATACCTTATCACGATCACTGACAATAGAGGTTGGAATTCCACGGAGACAAACCACATTAGCTATGAATGCCTTGGCAATAGTGATTGTAGTAAATGGATGCCTTAAAGGTACAAAATGAGCATACTTTGTTAAGCGATTGACAATTACCATGATAACAGTATGTCTGTTTGATGGCGGTAATGTTGGACCCCGGACCTTGAGTGGACATTAGAAATATGGAAATGAAAGTAAATGAGTGTTTATGTATATAAATTATG
>JANVCQ010000004.1:31061101-31076276 GCA_025531925.1 Erythroxylum plowmanianum
ACAAAAAGCAAAGAATAAGGTTTTGGTTAAAATGATACTTATGATTCGTAAATGATGGTTAGAAAAAGAAAATTGAGGCTATGGAAATTATGATTTCCAAATTGAAGAAGCCTTTGCTTTGTATTCGATGAAAAGAATGAAAAATAAGAAAAAGAAAAATTTACACGGAATCGGATAGATCAAGCTTAAGGTTTTCAACGCAACGCGAGAAACTTTCTAAAGTGGTTGTTTACGGATGTCGGAATTTGTTTAAGTCCGAATAAGAAATTTGTTTTCTTTGATCCATTTCGCTTTCGATTCGTAATTGATTTGCTTCGATTCGTTCGTTCTGCCTCTTTGTTATCGGTCTTTCGTTTCGTCTTCCGGTTAGGGTCCGATCTTGGGATTGGGTCCCTACAGGTAATCCTTTGATAAAGTCCACTAACACATCTATCCACATATGAGCAGGGATTGACAATGGTTGAAGTAATCCAACTGGTTTCAAACAATCAACTTTGCACCATTGACAGATATCACATTGTTGTAAAAACTTCTTTATTGTTTGACGCATGTTAGGCCACAAGAAGCTACCCTTGATACAAGATAGTGACTTATGAAACCCAAAATGTCCTCCGATTGGTGATGAGTGACAGTCTTCAATTATTTATTGAATTAAGGTTAAAGTAGGACTCAAGTACTCCTTGTCATCTTTGAACCATACTCCATCTTGTTTTACTAACGGATTGAGAAATTATGTTTGAGAGAGATTCTAATAAAAGGAATCTTGTTTTACCTCTTCCTATAACATTGGCCACCAATCTGTATAAGGCATTGAAATCAATAGAAATTGAAATTCAAAACACGAGATAAGGAATCCGCTTGATTTTCAGAGCCTCTCTTATACTCTATTTTATAATCATATCCAAAGATTTTAGAAAGCCATTGAGCTTGTGTTAGAGTTGTAATCCATTTCTCGAGTAAATACTTAAGACTCCTCTGGTTGGTACAGACAATAAATGATTTATCGAGCAAATAAGGTCACCATTTTTAGATAGCTTTAATAATGGACAACATCTCCTTCTCATAAGTAGACATCAATAAAGATGATCCTTTCAGAGCTTCACTGAAATAAACTATCGGTCTATCTTTTTGAGAAAGGACTACTCCAATTTCGATCCCGCTTGCATCACATTCGATCACAAATTGCTGAGAGAAATCCGGGAGGCATAGGACTGGTGAAGATGAGAGTGTTTCTTTTAACTGTTTAATGGCTAGTTCAGCTGATTCATTCCATTTAAATCCCTCATTAGATAAGAGTCGTGTCAATGGGGCAGCTATGCTTCCAAAATGACGAATAAATTTACAGTATACCTCGCTAATCCGAGGAACCCAAGAACACCCTTTGTAGTTGTCAATGTTGGCCATTCTAATACTGTTTGTATTTCTCTCGGATCTACAGCCACTCCTTGCTCTGAAATAATGTGACCCAAGTAGTCAACCTGTAAAATGCCAAACTTGTACTTTAATTCCTTGACAAATAATTGATTAGTTGCTAATATGATAAAAACAACTCGAAGATGTAAGAGGTGCTCTTCCCATATCTTAGAATACACAAGAATATCATCGAAGAATACCAAGATAAACTTTCGAATATAGAGGCAGAAGAGGTCGCTCATGAGAGTTTGAAACATGACTGGGGCATTGGTAAGGCCAAATGGCGTTATGACGAACTTATAGTTCCCTTCATGTGTTCAGAAAGCCGTCTTCGAAATATCTTCTTCTTGCACACGAACTTGATAAAACTCAAACTTTAAATCTAGTTTGGAGAAGAATTTAGCTCCATAAAGTTCATCGAGAAGTTCATCAATCACTAAAATTAGGTATTTATCTTTGACTGTAATAGCATTCAAGGCTCGATAGTCTACATAAAATTGCCACCCACCATCAGCTTTTTTACTAGTAGAACAAGTGACTAGAATGGGTTATTACTAGGTCTTATCAACCCAGATTGTTGAATTTCTCTTACATTCGTTTCTATCTTAGCTTTTTGGTAGTAAAGGTATCAATATGGTCTGACACTCACTAACTTTATGTTTAGTTGTAAGGGAATGCGATGATCATGCCACCGTTTTGGTAGTAGAATAGAAGACGGTTCAAATACTTGTTGAAACTCAGCTAGAAGTTTAGTTATATCAGGAGAATTCAGTTTTAGTTAGGGTTATCAGTGGAAGGTAAAATCTGAAAAAGGAATCCAGTACCTTGTAGGCAATTAAATTCCTTATCAGTTAAAGCTTCAACGCCAGTTTGTTAACATCCTTGGAATGTGTGAGAAACTCTCCCGAGATTGAATGTCATAGTGAGATGTTTATAGTCCATCTCAATTGGTCCAAGAGTCTCCAGCCATTGAACTCCCAAAACTAACTAGCATGCTACAACAGGAAGAACATAATCTGCCGTTATAGGCTTACCTTAAATAATGACGGTGAGTGCTTGACATTGTTTAGTACAGTCTATTTTTTCTTGGTTGGACACTATAACTTGAAACTTCTTGCTTTAAATTACTAGCAATCCACGCTTAGTCACCATAGCTTAATTAATGAAGTTATGAGTGCTACCGTCATCTATGAGTACAGTCACAACCCTCTTTTTCAACTTGCTTGATACCCATATCATTTAGGAATAATTGGTTCTAGCCATTGCATGAAAAGAGATTTCGAGTATGACCTCCTTTGATTCAGATTCAGTAATATCATCTCCATCTGAGTCTGGGTGAGTGAAATCATCTATCATAAACAATTGTGGACGTTCACATCGATGATCTAGAACAAACTTCTCATCACAATAGTAACATAATCCCTTTTCTCTACATTCTCGTGCCTCTTGGTTAGTAATTCGTTGAAACATAGTTGGCAGATTTGAACTTAGGTTCCTATACTGACTTGGTGGAGGGCCTAACATACCAAATGTTGGATTAGGACTCGACTTTGGTACCAGCAAGGTTAGCTGGGAGCGAATCGGTGGAACGATTTTCCTTTGTAACTAATTCCACTCTTTAATCAGACGAGTGACCCCTATTACATCTATCAATGTAAGAGGTTGTTTAATCTTTACATCTAGACGAAGTCCTACGATGAATCAACCAATAAGAAAGTTTTTAGGTAACCATCAACACAGTGAGATAGCCTTTCAAAAGCTCTTGATAAGTTGCTACAGATGAAGTCTATCTTATTTGCGTTAGAGCTTCTGACAGGTCCTTGTAGTCAGTTGATCTAAATCATAAAAGGATTGCTTTGGTAAATTCATCCCAAGTAAGTGGTCCTTGAAATTTTGTCAACCATTGATGCCATTGTAGAGCAATTCCTTCTAGATGAAAGGAGGTGAGCTGCACTTGTTGATCAGGAGCAATATTATGAAATTGAAAATATTGTTCTGCCTTGTATATCCAGCAAGTTGGATCCTCTCTGTTGAACCTTGGGAAGCATAATTTAAGGTGATAATGGTGAGGTTCATTAGAATTATTAGGATTCGAGATATTTGGAGAATGTTAGGATTCTCCTGGGTAAAGTTGGTTGATCTGTAGAAGAGTATTGTGTGTGATACGAGAGACTCGTAAAGCCTGCAACTCGGTTAACACTGTTTGTAAGATAGCATTAACTTAGTCAAAACTAGAATCATATCGAGCTACAATTTCACTAACTTCATTATTGAATTATGTATTAGTTTTTTCTGAGGATCTATGGCCGTGACTGGCTCTGATACCATCTAATAAAAGGGAATTCAGTAGAGAAGGAAAGACAAACAGGTTTTAGGGATTTTTAATGCCTATCTCCAATTAAGAATGTTTTAAGCTATTAAATAGCCTTACAAAACATTAACTATACTGAAAATAGGAAACAATAACCCACTAAAAATAGGAAACAATAACCTACTACTAGTCTACCACTAATTGCCAACATTTTGTCGCTTTATTGAATGAAAAGACAAATAACTAACTATTAAGAAATTGTGCCAACGTGGGACACGTAACATGATGATTTTCAGTAATTACCGTTACATTATTATCTAGTTTACGATTTTGAATTGGATTTTGAATTAAAGAAAGTAAAACTTAAGCAAATAAAACAAAATAGGCAGCAATATCGAACACAGAAATAAAGAATCACTTAGAAAACTATCGATATCAAGAATTAAAGTCTAGGTTACAAATCTCCCTAAAAACCCATAACTATTTGATCGTTTATTATGCAATTGATTATTGACCATTGGATTGTAAAAATTCCTATGGTATGCTAATAGCTCAGTCAAATCTAAAAAAACTAATCCTAAGGATATCAACCGAATTACTTAGGTTAAAGTTTATACGATTGCTTTATCGAATTGTGAATTTCGCTATTAGATTTAACCATAATTTGAAGGATTTATGTCATCCTATCTCTAGGGTTGCAATTAACTCCTTTCAAATACATTAGATCTATTCATACAAGTATTTCTCAATCTCTATGTTGTGAAATCAAATTATAATCTAATATTTTAGATATATTAGAGCATATTTTAAACATGTAATCGAATTACAATAGATCAATCAAAACAATTGCATTAAATAAAAGAATCAAAACATCTTATAGCACAAACATAGGGTTCATCTTACTTAGACACCAAAGAAAGTTACATATGATTGATGTTGAAATCAAACATAAACAGAAAGAAAAACAAACAAAAAATAAAGGATTCATAATTCTAAATCTTTTTTTTTATCTCCTAACAAATGTTCTTACAAGGTAAAAGTTTGATCTTGTATTCTCTTGGATATTTTGATGATTTCTTCATGTTTTCTACTTATTTGGATCAAAATTGCCCCTTGAATCACCTCTCAAAGTCTCTGAACATCTTTGCACATCTACTCCCCTATTTTGCTTCCGATCATGTCTTTTTATACTAATTTTTAAGGATTTGGGAGATACATGGTCTAATGCTCAGGTATGTACTACACCGTGTATAACCCAAAATCTCTAGAACTTGCGATTTTGCACTGCCTGAGAGACTTACATAGTCAAACACATAACTGTGTATCCCTTTTTTACTTCAAATTTTTTTTATGCTGCATTTTCATCCAAATTCTTCTCTATTTGGTCTATGCAGGCAATTATAACCTATAAATGCACTTGGAGCAAATTAAGTACCAAATATACAATAAAAGTATAAAACATCAAGCAAAATATATCAATTATGAGTGTATAAATATGATCAATTATGCATTTATCAAACATCTTCATACCTAACCTTTTGTTTGTCCTCAAGCGAACCATAATCAAAATTATAAATCTTACAACATCCATCCTTCATTAATTTTGATATGTCCATTCACATTAAAAACCATCATATCTTATTGAATCAAATTAATATACAATTAGAGTCGAATCATCCTAAAATTAACTTATTGAGTTAATATTAACAGTAATCACTTTGAAATAAAAAACATAAACTTTTACACCCTCACCAAGATTTCACTCAGTGCACTCAAGTATTTACGGTGGAAAGTATCAAAACTCTCACTCAATGCATAGTAGAATACCTACCATAGGCTTACAATATTATCGCATCTCCACCATTTATTTATAAATTAGAAACAAAAATCAAAGGGTCTTTATAGTGGTTGTAATGGAGTTTAAATACAATATAGTTAGAATAACTAAAAGGGTTAAATTGAAAGAAATTTACTAAAGAGAATTATAAGAAACTTGTGCACAATAATCAAGTTCTTTTCTTACAAATCCATTGGTACTTTATATGTATTGACAAGTTTTCTTATGATCTTTTGTTTCAATCCAAACAATTTTTTCGAGCATTTAGTACCACAGTTAAAGAAATATGGACCTTTCAAGATCTTCAAGTTCCAAAAACAACCAAGTAATGTAAATAACCTTTAGGGTTCAAAACAATTAAAAGGCTTTGAAGAAAACTATGATAAAGGTTAATATGTGGGTTTAATCAATGAAAAAGGCTAAGACTCAACTTGGTTATTCCTAAAGGATAAATTATAGGTAAGGTAATAATCAAAGAAATAAGCTAACACAAATTGCTGAATCTAAGTGTCTTTATCACCTTAATGATTCCAATTTAACAGATATGGTCTCAATTTGTATAATGAAAGCAAGTTCTAAAATTGTTCAACTAAGCATAATAACACACATTAAAGAATAAACGAGTTCAAAATTTTTTGAAATTTTGCTCTTAGGTTTGAAAGCTCACAAAAAAATATGGCTATATATGTAAAAAATATGAAATTTCCATTTAATTTGATTATTTCAATCAATACTAAAAATTATGACTTATAAAAGCAATTTTATTCTATCTATCATCCTTTTGCTTACTAATTCAAATCATTATTCCATAATGAAATATAGTATTGATGGACATATTTCAACCAATTCAAAATATCAATTAATAAAATTTGATAATCAAGATTATAATAAGCTTAAAGAAATCATTAAAAATCATTAACTCCCATCCTCACACTTAAAAAGTTGAATGTTGTTCTCAATGTACACAATATAAGTATTTTAAAATAAGTGAGAGGGTTAAGTTGATACTTTCCTGAATATGATGATTTTTTTTTAATTTCTGATCCATTCAATAGTAGACTACATCCTTGCATAAAGAAAAAGGGATAAAAAGATAAAAGAAAATAAAATTAACTAAAAACATGAAAATAAAATAACATGTAATAAAATATATTCTAATTTATGGGTTGCCTTCCATGTAGTGTTCTTTAACGTCGTTAGCTAGACATAACCTGCATGTTTGGCCTCATCCTGGATCTATGATTAGTGGCTTCCTTCCACCCATTTCTATGTATAAGGGTTTTGTAGCCTGTAAGTAAGTCATTTGTTGCAACATAATAACAAGGACATAATTTATCAAATTAATAAATCCAATTGCTTACATTATTTCCATTTTTAATGAAATAATGTTGATAAAATAGGGAATAACAAGACTCCCTAAATCGTTAGTTAACTCGAATAGTTTGTTTTGCAGAAACTGGGAACCCTCCGTACTTAAGGTTACTTTTAATGACTCATCATTAGTTTTCTTATATGGTTCCTCCTTTAGTTCTTTCTTAGCTACCTTTCCATTCTTCTTCTTCTTAGACAAAGGTTTCTGGCTCATCTACTTTAATTACCTCCTGCCTTCTCTACTTCCTCTTCTTAGATGGAGGCTTCTTCTTCTACTACTAATTCTTTGTTTTCTTCTAGAAACTTGTTTCCACTCCTAAAGATGATTGTCATTTCATGTTCTTTAGGGTTTGTTTTGATAGGAATATGCAGACTCCATTACATTTTGTCAGATATTATCTTCACTAATCGATCCTCTCGATTCACCTTATTTTGTATATGAGCCTTTGTTTCTTGATGCCCCATGATTGATTCTTGAATAAAATTGGACATCATATCTTTTAAAGTTAGCTTCTTTATTTGAGGTACATGGTATTATAAATATTCAGCTAGAGCATAGTCATTCCATTCATAAATGTAAGAGTTGTTTTATTCTAAATTGTAACTATTCTCATATGGTACACCTGGAGCTTGATTGTATATACCTAATTGTTCCCATATATAATTCACTGCCCGACATTCATGATTGTAATGATTACTCCCACAATTATTGTAACATGCCATAGACATCAGTTGATTTTCAAAAAACATGTTAAAAAATTATCATTCATATATGGTGTTGTTACGTATTGCAAAGACACATCGTAGTTCCCATAAGAGTATTACATACTTCGTACTTCCATTGTGAATTATGGTGATGAAGTTAAATCTTAAACCCTAAAATAAACCACAAAACACTATCAATATATATAGGTTCAAAAGATAATTAAATGAATAAGCTAATAATACACAAGAAAAATAAAAATAAATTAAAATAAATACAAAAATAATGACTAGAGTAATATCATTTGGGTATTCCTAATATTAGTGTCCCAAAAAATGGGGCCAAAAACTTGATTAACTTGTTATAAGTGTGTCAATTATGAATTAATCATAAGTACATGGTATAGCTATAGCTATAGCTAATACTAACAAGAACGAGTTGATCCTACAGAGACAATAATTATTAGTAATTACCATTATCCTATTATCTAGTCTATGAGTTTGAATTCGACATTTAATTAAAGAAAGTAAAAATTAAGCAAATAAAATAAAATAGGCAACAATATTGAACAGAGAAATAAAGAATCATTTAGAAAAGCATCGATATCGAGAACTAGTGTCTTGGTTACAAATCTCCTTAAAAACTTTAGCTAGTTGATCTTTTATTATACAATTGTTTATTGACTATTGGATCATGGAAGTTCCTACAATATGTTAATAGCTCTCTAGAGTCTAATAACAACTAATTCTAAAGTTATCAACCGAATTACTTAGAATTGCCTTACCAAATTATGAATTCCGCTATTAGATTCGACCACAATTCGTAGGATTTATATCATGTTATCTCTAAGGTTGCAATTATCTCCTTTCAATTATGGTAGATTTATTCATATAAGGATTTCTTACTCTTTATGTAATGAAATCATACTATGATCTAATATTCAAGAACTATTATAACATATTTTAAAAATGTAATCGAATCATAATAGATCAATCAAAACAATTGTATTAAATAAAAGAATCAAAACATATTATAGCATAAACATAAGGTTCATCTTACCTAAACATTAAAGAAATTTATTTACATATGATTGATGACAAATTCAAACATAAATAGAAAGAAAAATAAACAAAAATAAAGGGTTCATAATTATAAATATCCCTTTTTATCTCCTAGCGAGTGTTCTTGTAAGATAGAGATTTGATCTTGTGTTCTCTTGGATCTTTTGATGATTTCTTCTTGTTTTCCACTTCATTGGATCAAAATCGCCCCTTGAATTGCCTCTCAAAGTCTGTGAACATTTTTGCACCTCTACTCCTCTATTTTGTCTTCAACAATGTATTTTTATAATAATTTTTAGGGTTATAGGAGATACACAATCTGATACATGGACATGTACTAGACAGTGTATAACCAAAATCTCCTAAATTTATGATTCTACACGATGGGAGGTACACAATCTAATACATGGGCATTTATTAGATCGTGTATAACTCAAAATCTATAGAATTTGTGATTGTGCACAACCTAAGAGACTTACATAACCATATACACGGTCACGTATCACTTCTTTACTTCAAATCTTCATTTTATCTTGTGTTTTCATCTGAATTATTTTTCGTTTGGTCTATGAAGGCAATTATAACCTATAAATGCTATTGGAGTAAATTAAGTACCAAATATACAATTAAAGTATTAACTATTAAGCAAAATATATTAGTTATGGGTGTATAATTATCATCAATTATTCATCTATTATTCATCTATTAGTATATTCTTTTAAATCCAATCATGTCAACTGTTACTAATTAGTAATTCATTTATAATTAATATTTGAAAACATTTTTCATATGTTAATTCACTTTGGCAAGAGAATTTCTTAAATCACTACCAATCAAGAATAGTGGAATATTTTCTTTAATTACTTTAAAGCAATAAATTCTTTGTTGACTTATTCAACTATTTCTATATGATTCCTATTATATCTATGCACTACTGGTTGAGCTACTCTAAATAGAATATGTCTTAATTAGCATCAAAACATAATAATCCCATACTTTGTTAATCTTAAGTTTAAGAACCAATTATAAAATCAATTAAATATGAAAATTCAAAGGCACATAAGTAATATTTCATTTGAAATTATCGTAATCGATTTAGTTCAGTGAATTTATTCTCCAATAAGAACCCAGACACTTGTTTAAGTATCCTCATACTTTAATTTATGATATTAATTACTTTCTTTATAGGAAAGAAATTTAATGTGTGCTAGTTTTACTATTTTATCAATATCAAATCTTGATGAAACTACAATAAGGAACAATACATAAATGCACATTGAATCTCTTAATTATGATCTCCTCTTAATTTCAATTGTATAGTAATTATTCAAGGGATAAACTAATAATCTCTCAATTGCACTAAAGTCAGTCACCTATTTATTTAATCATATATTTGTCCATATGTCGAACATGTCTCTTTTGAAACAATGGCTTAGTGAGAGGATCTAGCTCTAATGTTATATCTTTATCCTCCACTATCTCCTTGATCAAGTGAAACTTCCTAAGTGCATGTTTAGATCATTCATGAGATTTTACTTCTTTTGCCTCTGCAATAGCACCATTATTGTCATAGTGCATTATTATTATATCAATAATGCTAGAAACCACTCCAAGTTTGATAATGAAATTTTGGATCCAAGCTACTTAATTTGTCACCCTTGACACTGAAAATGTACTCTGCTTTAGTTTTAAAATTCACAATGGTTAGTTATTTGGAACTCTTCCAATATATCGTAGAAATATTTAAATGAAGATGCACCCTGATTATGATTTATTATCATCTAGATCAAACTGAAAATTGGCATTTGAATACCCTTGAACACTCAGTTCAACTCCTCTGTAGACCGAGAATATATCTTTAATCATTTTTAAGGACTTTAAGATAGTTTTTCACAACCTTTTTGTGACCAATAGGAAGATTAACTTAAATCTTGCTCATTACGCTCAAAGCATAAAAGACATCTTGTCTAGGACATAGCATCACAATCATGGTTAACCTATTTGCTGAACTATATGGCACACAATCAATTTTATCTCTCTTCTTGTTTCTTAAGATACATACTTTGTGAGAGAGAAATCTCATATGATATGGGTAAGAATTCCCTCTTAGAATTATCCATACTAAGTCACTTTAGCACTTTGTCTACGTACCTAGATTGGGATAAGTCAAACAACCTCTTTGATCTATCTCTGTAGATCTTTATTCTTATAATATAGGTTGCTTCTCCTCTATACTTAGACAACCAAATCTTTATAGATTGGAGAGTTATTATGTCTTTCTAATCAGCAATTTCATCTATATATAACATTAAGAAGACTATTACACTCCCACTAACCTTATTATAGACTCATAGTGCATCTAAAATTTTAATTAAATTAAACTCTTTGATTGTCTCACCAAAGTGGATGTCCTAACTCCGTGATGCTTGTTTAAGTCTATGAATAGGATTTGCAACTTGTATACTTCATTAGGAAATCCTTTGGATTTATAACCTTTAGGTTGTGTCATATATACATCCTCAAGTAAATTCCTAACGAGAAATGTTATTTTGACATCTTTTTTCCATATCTTATAATCATGATATGTAGCTATAGCCAATAAGATCCTAATGGACTTAAGCACAGCTACAAGTGAAAAAGTTTAATCAAAATCATCTCTTTATTTTGTTTGTAACCTTTAGCCACACACTAACCTTACTTTATATATATGTACATTACTCTCTGAGTTAGTTTTTCTCTTAAAAATACTCATTAATCCAGTAGGTATAATACTATCTGGAGCACTCACTAAAGTCCATACTTGGTTAATATTTATAGGTTCCATTTTAGATCTCATGGCTTCATTCCATTTTAAAGAACAATGTCAATCATTGTTTCTTTAAAAATAGTAGGCTCATCATCTATAAGTAATACATTATCTTTTCCCCTTCTTAATATGTAGATCTAATCTAGAGAGGAATAACATATCCTACTAATACGTTGCAAATTATGTGTCTATTGAACCCTTGGTCATATATCACTTGTATCAACTTGGGTTACTTGTTGCATCTAGATGTGAATTTATGGTTCTTAAACCTTTCTAAGTTCTATCTCACTCCCACTACTTGAGAGTAAATTCTCTTGCGAGAAATGTAGCATGACTTGAGATAAACAATTTTTTGCTCAAAAGGATAATAAAATTCATCCAATGCTCTATTTCAAACACCCTATAAATTTGCATTTGTTTGACTTAGATTGAAGTTTATCAAATGTTGCATGCTTCATATAAGCATCATATCTCCAAATCTTTATGTATAACAAGTTTGACTATTACCATTCTATATCTCATATGGTGTCTTATCTAACAAATTGGACAAAACTTTATTCAGAAGGTAACCAATAGTTTCAAGGGCATATACCCAAAAGGAGATAGAAAGTACTGCATGACTCATTATAGAATGTCCATATCTAATGGAACACGATTTCTCCTCTTAAACACTCCATTATGTTTTCAAGTTCCAGGAGAAGTATATTATGAGAAAATCATATTATTTCTTAAGTAATCAAGAAACTCATGGTCTAAGTACTCACCACTTTAATCAGATATAAGTTTCTTAATAATTTTACCAGCTACATTTTCAAACTCGAGTCTAAATTCTTTAAAATTTTCAAATAACGTAGATTTTTGTTCCATTAAGTACATATGACCATATATAGAGTGACCATCTATGAACGTAATTAAATATGAGTATCCACCTCTAGTATAACTAAACATAAGGTATATAAGCTCTAGTAACTTACTAATTCTCTCCTTCCACTAAAGGATAGCTTGGTCATCTTTCCCAATAAACAAGAGTTATAAGTTTCATATGATTCATAATCAAAAAGATCCAAATATCCTTCTTTCTGTAACTTTTATGATTCTAGTTTCATTGATATAACCTAACTCACTATATCATAAACAAAATAGATTTTAGTCACTTAACTTTCTTTTCTTGTTATTTATATTAATGATTAGCCTTTCAAGATCTAATTCATACAAACCATTTGTGAGTAATTCATATCTATAATAAACATCATCTTTATAAAAAGAACAACTCTTATTCTTAATAATAAAGACAAATCCATTCAAATTTAAAAAAGAAATAGAGATAAAGATTTTAGTAATGACTTGAACATAATTATAATTATCTAGTTCTAGTTTAAGGCAAGAAAGCAACTAAACTACAAGTTATTATATCTAATGCAACAACTCTTGCTCCACTATAAACTCCCATGTCCAATTCACATTTCCTCAATAATCTATTCCTTATTAAAATTTTCATATTATTACAAATATAAGAACCACATCCAATGTCTAATACCTAATAATATAGAATAGAAGTAGAAATATTGATCTCAATCATAAAAATACGTAAAGAAGTAGCTTCATTAAACCTTATCTTTCAAGGTAGCAAGATAAGCTTTGCAGTTCTTCTTTTAGTGTCCATCAACTCCACAATGAAAACATATGTGTTACTATTGTTCTTCTTGTTGACACCACCTTTTGGGTTTGTTACTTTAGCAAAAGCCTTCAGTTTCTTGTTATCATTCTTTTTTTGGCCCTTTTTCTTAATCAAATCTACAATAAGAATAACATTGGGCTCCGTTTTAAGGCATAGCTCTATAGTCTTAAGCATATTCAACAGCTCAAGTAATGACACATCCTTTTGGTTGATATAAAATTTCATAACAAACTATGAAAAGCTCAAACTAACAGATTATAACACCCTATCAATGCTTAACTAATGCTATATGACAAAAACTAATTGGCCTAATTTTTAAATATAATCAATCGTCTTCAATATGTGTAGCTCCACTAAAGATCCTTCTATCGTCTTGTATTGAAAAAATAATTTGGAGAATTGATATCTCTCTACCTTGATTTATGCACCGAACAACTCTTTAAGATGCAAAATTATAGCAGGATATGCTACCTCTGAAACTCTGGAGACATACTAGCTAACTTCACACAATAGCTTATTCAGCATATCAATATAATATTGTTATCTCTTTCAAACCTTATCAATTGCATCTGAACTAGGCTATGGTGGAAAAGTAATGATAAAAGCATACAGTTTTTCTTCTTGTTTGAGAACAATTCTAAAGTTCTTAAACCAGTCTGAGAAATTAGGTCCAATAAGTTTGTTAGCATCTATGATGCTCCTCAAGGACATATTGATACTCATCTTTTTTAACAACAAAATAAAAAATAAAAAGAGCAAGTTTTAGTTTATGCTACAAAACCAAATAAAATAAGGACTTTAATAAATATTTATTTATTTTCACAATTTTATTCAAAATAATAGACCTCACTATTAAATCGTGAAATTATCAAATAATTTTTCTAGTGAGATAGGGTCACATTCAAACTAAGTTAATCTTGAGTCACTCAATAAATCAACTCAATTTGAATTAGGTAGACAACTTTCTTATGAATATGACCATTACATTTGTTAGGTGACAACTCTTTGCCAAATAAATCTTACATGTTATTCCTAATTTTAACTAGAAATTCATATGATCATGAATCAGTCTTCCAAATCATATAAATTTAGTTAAGTAGGACCTATTAATTTAAGATAAAATATATTCGAATTAAAGGGCTTTGATTCACTCATAAGCCGTATAATAAATAAAACTTTAGATTTATTCTTAAATAATGAATGATAACTATTACATTCTTAAAGTATATTTAATATTTATATGAAGAATTTGAAATTAAAAAATTTAGGTCTTATAAATAATAATATAACCTCATTATGTTAATTATTTCTAACATAATCAATTTTTGAAAGAAAATTCTTTAAAACCTTTGATTAATTCTAGTTTTTGATTTGATAATTAATTTAATATAGTTATTCAAAAATTTGAAATATTAAAGTAAATATCAAAATAATCTTAATAAAATTAACCTTTGAAAATAATTTTTAAATAATTTGGAACACTTTTTAAAATTTATTAGGAATTTAAACCAATTTAATTTCAAAATAAGGCTTAAAACATATAAAATAAAGTAAAAAAAGGGAATGGTAAGTGTCTGGCACATATAGTGCACACATTAAAACTTTTCTATGAGGCACGTTTGCATCGAACTTTGACTAGCACATGTGCTGCCTTTAGAGTTCAATTGCTAGTTATGTAAATGGGGCGCATGTGGTTTTGGCAGACTAGGGTTTCCATATCATGTTGTCGCCGCTTTGCTTAGTATGCCACTTAACCCTGCATTTGGTTAGCGTCTCTGGTAGCTGGAGACGGAACGGAACAAAAATCTAGAGACGGAACGGAATGGAACAGAAATTGGAGACAATGAGCTGTTTAATTTATGGTGGACGGAATAGAGAATCTTGTCTCCGTCTCCAGGTCAGATGTGTTTGGTTGTAGGGGACAGAGACAGAAAATAGTGCAAATGACGAATATGTCCCCAGTCTTTAATATGATTAGGAAGATGTAATTCAATG
>JANVCQ010000004.1:31104966-31131908 GCA_025531925.1 Erythroxylum plowmanianum
GGGTGGGGTCCTAAAATCATCACAATGAGAATTCTATAGACATACAAGTAATGTTCCAAATAGATTTCTCATATTGGGCTGTTCAGTGAACTTGTTCTCTAATAAGCACCCACACATATGTTTAAGTATCTTCATACTTTAGTCTATGAGATTGACTACTTCCTTTATAAGGAAAAAATGTGTGCTAGTCTTCTTACATTTTATTAATGTCCAGTCTTAATAGAACAATAACTAGGAACAATTTATGGATAATACATCAATGCAATATGAATATCATAATTATAATTTCATTTGTTATGTATAATTATCCCATTGACTTTATCACATACATTTAAACATATATAAGATAAAGAATGCCTTTAAATAATGCCTATAAACTACAACCAAACGATTGGCTAATAAACTAACATAACTCAGGGCGCAAAATTAGAAAGTATAATTATGTAGGAATTTTACAAATTTTAACCTTTGAATTTATGCCTATTGACTAGCATTTTTGTTTCTTTTTTCTTAGTTAGCCAGAGGTATTAGAGCTAGATTGCATGCACTGCAATTGGTTAATGTCTTTTAATCAATTAAAAGCAATGAAAACATATTCCCCTATCCCCCTTTCGAAAGATTCAAATTCATAAAATTAGTGTGAATATCATATCCACGAGACAGACCTCTGATAGTTGGGTTAATCACTATATGACTCCTTTATTATTTGTAACAAAATTGGTATTAAAGACACTTGTGTTTATATATTTATCTATCTATATATCTCTATTTATATAACTTTTTTATTGAAAAAAGTTCTTCTAATGACTTTGTTAACTAAGTGATCGATAACATTATTTTAAATAAAAAATATTTAAAACTAAATTGCAAGTAAGAAAGATTAAATAACAAGGAATTTAAAAAAGCTCATATTTCAACTATTTTTATTCCAAAAAATTATTCCAAACATATAAACACTTATATTAATAATATATAAGGTATTTATATCTCCAAAAATAATTTAACTATACTTAATTAAAATTTCTTAAGAAATAGTGAAATTTGGGAGTAAGCACACAAAAATTAAAAAAGATAAAAACAATTTCAAAATTTATGAAAAAGATTATGACATCAAATGTTAGATTTTGAATAATATACAAAGAGCATTAAATAACTAATATTAATATTTCTCTCGTAACTAACTAATATATTTTTGTAATTAACTAATATAACTTTTATAGTTTTGAAGTAAGTATGTTGAATAAGTTTAGAAGAATATCTTCTAAAATGCTGAAAATTGCTTGAAACTCATTATTACTTAATAAATTGCTATAAGACAAGAACAAATACAATCAAAAGAAAATTATAATTCTCCAACCTCATCTATTCCTCATGCCACCAAAATACCCACAATCTTCATAAGTTATCAAATACATATAAATTAAGTTATATGCTATTTTTTAGTGGCAACAAATTAAGTAAAAAAGCTTAAGTAAGATTAGAAATTGAAGGTCCTAAACATAGTTAACCCTACAATATCCATCTCATAAATGACTTAAATATCATATACATATAATTAACATATTAATTGTTAAAAAATTTACGATAATCTATGTTAATTAATTCAATAATTGCAGTATTAAAAAGAATAGCTGGTTATTAATAGTGAAGTAGACCTTGGCATGCTTTGTAAGGCTTTATTGCTTCACCATGTTTTTTGTCCAAAAAAATTATTTAACTAGTTTTTTATTATCTATAAACATTACATAAAATGGATCAGATTAGATGTGATTTTTCATATTCAGATTACATTTACAAAAAAGTACAATCAATAATAATAACAATACAATGAAAGTATCAACTAGAGCCTTCTACATCCAACTTTGTATCTAATTCCCAAGCTTCTCAAATTCTTTATGGTAATCTAATAGGAATTTGCTCAGCTTAATCTTAGATAAATCCTTATCAAAATCTTCATAGATGATGGGACCGAATTTTTCCCACAACTCCTCTACAAATAGCCCCACATCACCTCTTTGTCATCGTCCTTATAAGCCCAATATAGTCATTACCATTATTGGTTTTCTTCTCCCTCAAAATGAAACGAAGTTAGTGAGACTTTACATGCCTACAAGATACCTTGGTAATTGAAGAATTGCTCCACACAAGTTATCCACTTATTGGGATCATCTCTTGAGTATCATGGGAACTTGAGCTTGGCCAATTTAAATGAGCATTCTCCTTCAGCAACCTCCAGTATAATGGAAGAATGATTTCCATGTCATTCACCTAAGCTTCTGGATGGAGGGTTATGCTTAGAACATCTTCGAGATGGTGCAACTTCTCGTTGACACCTAATTCCATGTGAGAAAAAATGTCCAATAGTGCCCTGAGTCTAGCTTCAAGACTTTTTATCCTTTCCTTATTGGTTGTCATAACACTAGTTATGATACCACTAATAAGTTCTAATCATAGAAAGAATGGATGAATAGAGGATATAGTGTCTACTTTAGGTGAGAATAAAACCATAATGTTGAGTAATACTTTTCCTGCCTTTATTCTTCGCTATCGTAGCTATATATATATACAAGTGGAAAAGAACAAACTTCCTAACATATTGGATTTTAACGTTGCAAATCTAACTACTTGTGCTTATATTCCAATTGTTGAAAAATAACATTGTTTATTGAAACAAAAAACTAACAAACAAATGTAGTCATAAGCTAACAACATTTAGACTAATATCTTCTAAGATTATGCAGGAATTAACTTCTTGCAACAACGATAATTATTTTCCCATCCTATGCAATGTAAGAAATCTTAAGTTCTTAGGAATCTCATTTGGGTACTCTCAATGATTTTCTTAGCTTATCACCTTGCAATTATGCAAAGCCAACATATGCAAGTCAAATATAAATGTTACAAGAGAATCAAAAGCGTATAAAACATTTGACGTTTAGATTAGAATAAAGGAGTCTTCAAAAATCTAATTTGTTATATTTTGTTTTTGTTGTTAATGATGTGACTAGAAGTCTAAACTCAACAAAGTTAATGAAATCCTACATTTTAGCATTGTTAATGGGACGACTGTAGATATTATCAACTTTTGTAACTATCCTTTGATTAGGATAGCTAGCAACCAAGTTTTCAGTTATAAGTATCAACTGTCTCTACTTCTTGTATACTTAACCATTCACTCATAGCCTTTTTCTTTCATATTCCATTTAAATCATCAATTGTAAAAAGGTAGGCTAGGCAAGCCATAGTTCTATGACTTCACATCTCTGTTTTTGCTAGAACACTCATTTTTTTGTTGCTAAATTCAAGCTATTACTTGACAACGTATGACCAACCTATAGGAAATGCAGCCCATTATCACTATCCTTACACATGTAAATAAACATCTTATAATAAACTACCAATTTACCATTTTTCATATAAGGTCAAATTCACTTTCATTTCTTATACAAACCCCTCAACATGTCTCTTTTCTATGCATACAATGAAGTTTCTGCTTATTATGGAGGCAATGAATAATGTGATAAAATTACTCAAGTAGGAGAACTTTGAAACAATGTTTTGGCTTTCATAGAAATAATTCCAACATGGTCTAATTTGGAAGTATTGGAAATAACTCTAACGTGGTCTAAGGTAATCTTAAGATATTGCTAATTTTTCTATTTTTTCATTGATATTTGGTCTATATGCATGTTAAGTAATTGAGAGTCATTAGAAATAAAGGCACATATGTCGAATGGTTTAGAGTAACTAGTATAAATGATAGGTAGCGGCCATATGTTTGTCTTATAAGTGTCTATTTAAAGTCTACTCACCAAATGTTTATTATATGCTCTATGTGTGATGTTCATTGTTTCACAGTGAACAAATTGTCTTTCAAAGTCAATTTATCATCTGGTATCAAATCAGGTTCCAAAAGTGAGTGAAACATGAGTATAGAGAGAAAAACACAAATAGTGGAGAGTTGTGAGCAAAACATATAAAGATTTGTGCTAGGTTCTAAGAGTGAGTGAAATACAAGTGTGGGGAGAAAAACACAATGAACGAAGAGCTGTGAGTTAAAAACACAAAGGGTTGTGAGTGCCTAGGAAAATCACATTTATTATGGAATCTACTAATGTTGTTAAAAATTCATCTCAAAATCTTCCTGTCTTCACTAGTGTTAAATACCAATTTTGGTGTATCAAAATGAAGACTCTATTCCTATCTTATAATTAATGGACCTAGTTGAATGTGGTCTTATTGATCCTATAGAGGCAGAGTGCCTAACTTCAGGGCAACATAATAAGTTGAAAGAAAAACGAAAGAATGATGTGAAGGCACTGTTTCTAATCTAATAAGCATTAGATGAGGTAATATTTCCATAAATTATAGGAGTCACTACATCGCCAGAGGCTTGGGAGCTACTAGACGAAGAGTATTAAGGAACAAGCCAAGTGGTTACAGTGAGGTTGCAAACACCTCTTCAGGATTTTAAGAATCTCCTAATGAAGCAATCAGAATTTGTTCAAAAGTTTTTATCTAGAGTTTCTTCCTTAGTGAATCAAATCAGGTCACTAGGAGAAGAGATGTCTGACTAAAAATAGTTGAGAAGGTTTCAAGAAACCTCCCCTCTAAGTTTGATCATATTGTTGTTGCTATTGAAGAATCGAAAATTTGTCAGATTATTCTCTTCATTAGTTAATGGGTCCACTTTAACTCATGAGCAACAATTGAATATAACTATTGAAGCTTCTCTGCAACAAGTTTTAAAGTTAGAAATCAATGAGAAAGGTTTCTTATGGTTCAGGCAATAATGGAGGAAGTCGAGGTGGTACGTGTAACGGAAGAAGTAGAAGGTAGAATCAATCAACTAAAAAATCCTCATATTAAAAATGCTAATATAAATCTAAGTTCTTATTATGGAAGAACTAATCATAAGGAAGAATATTGTTGGTATAATAAAAAAAAATGGTTGAAACAAAAGTGGAATTCGATGTTATGAATGTAGTAAATATTGTTATATAGCTAAGATTACTAGAAAAATACAAAAAAAAGAAAACTAATTTTAGGAAAGAAAAAGAACATACAGTAAAATATAATTTGGCTAGCAATATTGATTTGTCTGAGGATATTTGGTACCATGATAGTGGTTGTAGCAATCGCATGATAGGAAACAAAAAATTCTTTATAAAAATTAATGAATATGACTAGACATAAGTGAAGATGGGAAATAATGATCAATTTCAAGTATATAGTTTAGGTACAACTATTATGTTTTCATAATGAGGTCAGAGAATTATCCATGATGCTATTAATGTTCTTGGTCCAGCTCAGAACTTGTTAAGTTTAGGTAGATTAATGAAGAGAGGATATTATGCTATTTCTTATGATGATGAATGTCAAATTTTTTGTAAAAGAAATAAGAACCTAATTTACCCAATTAAAGTGACTAAAAACAAAATATTTCTTCTTTTTTTCAAAAATGAGTATCAATGTATTTAGTGCATCTGGTGATAATCTCATGTTATGACACCAAAGATTTGATCATTTGAATGTTGACGGACTAACCATGTTGTGCGAAAGGAATATGGTGATTGGACTTCCAATGATTAAAGGGAAAAAAAAAACTTTTGAAGCTTGTACTTTTGTGAAGCAACATCAAGAAAGTTTTTGGTAGGAAAAGCTTAGAGAGCCATTAGAAAACAAACATTGGTACATGCAAATATTTGTGGACCAATGAATACACTCTCCTTAAATGGTCGTTATTTCTTCTTGCTTTTTATGGATGGTTTTTCACGAATGACATAGGTTTATTTTTTAAAAGAAAAGTATGAAGCCTTTGATTATTTTAAGAAATTTAAAGCAATTGTTGAGAAGGAAAATTTTTATTATATTGTGAAATTACAAACTAATCGTAGGGACGAGTTCACTTCCAAAGAGTTCAAAATGTTAAGCAATATCTCTGGAAGGAAATTTTTTATTCTATTGTATAATTACGAACTAATCGTGGGGGCGAGTGCACTTTCAAAGAGTTCAAAATGTTAAGCAATATCTATGGAATTCAAAGGTAACTCAAGGTCAGCTATATCCTTTAGCAAAATATAGAACGCATGAATAAAACATTTGTAAAATCTATAAGGAGCATGCTAAGGGAGAAAAGGCTTTCACAGAATTTTTAAACTGAACTTATAGTTGTTACAATTTACTTTCTAAATAGATCTCTAACCCAAGCTGTTCGACAAATGATACCTTATGAAACTTGGCATGGTGGGAGACTTGTTGTAAGTCACTTAAGAATATTTGGTTGCATAGCTTATGATTTTGTACCTTGTGAATTAAGAAGTAAATTGGATGATAAGAGCATAAAATATCTTTTTGTTGATTATAATGAAGAAACAAAGGTTATAAGTTCTACAATCCAGACATTAAGAAGCTATACTTCAGTCATGATCTTATATTTAATGAAAATGAAGTATGAACTTAGGAAATATTGCCAACATAGATGGTGAAAAGTTATACAACTCTTAAGACTTTCAAACTTTCAGACGTTCGGATTCAAAAGAGACCTATTCCTTCTTTCCAAGTTTTACACCAAGAAGGATGAGAAGCCTTGATGAAATTTTTGCTTCTTTTGAATATGCTTGCTTTGTGTTGTAACCACTTTGTTTTTGAAGAAGAAGTTGTGAAAAAGGAATGGTTTGAGGCTATAAAGGAAGAAACTGAAGTTATTAAAAAGAACATGATATGTTATTAGTGGATTTACTATAAGAAAAAGAGATTATTGGTTTAAAATGGGTCTTCAAATCAAAGTACAATGTTAATAGATCATTGCAAAGACATAAATCCAAATTTATGGCTAAAGAATACTCACAAATTCTAGGTATTGACTTCATAAAAACCTATGCTCTTGTTGCTTATTTTGATACAATGAGAACCTTTTAAGTTTTGACTACACAAAATAATTAGATAGCTATCAATTAGATGTGAAATCTACATTTCTTGATGGTGATCTTATTAAAGATGTATTTGTTGAACAACCAAGCTTTGAAGTGAAAAGGTCTGAACACAAAGTATACAAGCTATATAAGACACTCTATAGGCTTAAACAAGGACTATGAGCATTGTATGGTAAGATTAAATATATTTTACTAATAACGATTTTGAAAGGAGTCTTACCACTTTGCATATGAAAAATGTTGGCAACGAATTTTAGTTGTATATTTATATATTGATATATCATTTATGTCAAAAATTCCTTTAACTTGGTGGATGGTGCAAACATTTGAGATTATTTATCTTGGTGTTTTACACTAGTTTTTAGGATTGAAAGTTTTGTAAGATTTAAAAGCAATTTTCATTCATTAGGAAAAATATGTAGAGAACTTGTTAAAGAATTTTGGTATAGTAGATTGCCATCATGCTAAAACACTATTAAATACTAATGAGAAGTTTTCTTGAATGATGGGGTTGAAAAGAAAGATATATTATAGAAGTCTAGTCGGAATGTTTATGTATCTTACCAATACAAGACCAAACATTATATTTGCAGTCAGTCTTATTTCCAAGTTTTTGCACAAAAGCACTTAAGTAAAGTATATAGTTGCCTCGATAACATGCCAAGTCATATGGTTGTCGAAATTTTGAAGGATTTGAAACACAAGCAAGACTATATACTCAACAATAGCATGTCACGCCATATGGTTGTTGAAATTTTAAAGGATTTGAAGCACAAGGAACTTGTTGTGATCTTTTGCAATAATAAATTAACTATTGCAATGTCTAAAAATCTACTTTAACAAGGAAGAATTAAACATATTAATATCAAACATCACTTTATTATAGAACTTGTTTCTAAAGGAGAGATAAAATTGTGGAATATATTGCAACACTAATGAGTTGACTTGCAGATAATTCCTTAAAAGTATAATCAAAAAACAAATTTAACAAATTCAAGTTGACGGTTGGACTTAAAGCTCATGTTTGTTAGAAATCAAACTCTCCTTCCCTTTTACGTATGTAGCTCTAAATGTGTGGCTCTAAATAATTGCTTATTAGCTAAGAGTTGTACGAGTAGTAAAGTTTGATTTGTCAACCTTTGAGTTTAAAACACATGTCCTATCATTTAATGCTTCCCCCCTAACATCGGTTTAAGCATGCCTTTATATAAAGGCTAGTACACTTTTGTACTTTGAGTTCCTAAGGTGAATAAAAGAGAGTGTAGCAGTATATTACATTAGAAGTGAGAGAAACGTGAGAAGAAAAAAGAGCCGTAGCTCTTGCAAGAAAGAAAAATCTTGTAGAATTTATTTAGAACTCATCAAGCTTCTAACAAGTGGTATCAGAGCATGCGTTGTACACGAAGAAAAACAAACAAGGAGATATCATGATCGTGTGCTTATATGTGGACGACATTATTTTTACAGGAAATAATCCAGGTATGTTTGATGACTTCAAGAAAGTCATGACCAAAGACTTTGAGATGACTAATATAGGTGAAATGTCCTACTTCTTGAAGTCGAAGTAAAACAAACAGGAGAAGAAATTTTCATTTCTCAAGTGAAGTGTGCAGATGAAATCTTAAAGAAGTTCAAAATGAAAGATTGCAATCCAACAGCTACACCTATCGAAGCAAGTATAAAGTTAAGAAGAGATTTAGACAGAAAAACAATAGATCCAACATTATTCAAGAGTTTGGTTGGAAGTTTGAGGTATCTGACCTACACAAGACCAGATATTATGTATGCAGTTGGGCTAGTCAGCAGATATATGGAGAAGCCCAAACAAGATCACTTTGACGCAGCAAAAAGAATTTTGAGATATATTAAAGGTACAATTGACCAAGGATTATTCTATACATATTCTCAAAATTCGAAATTAATTGGTTATTTAGATAGTGATTTTGGTAGAGATGTGGATGATAGAAAAAGTACTTCTGGTTATGCCTTTCATATTGGGTCAACAGTAATTTCATGGTCATCAAAGAAGCAACAAACAGTTGCCCTTTCAACATGTGAGGCTGAGTATTTAGCTGCAACAACAAGTTCATATCAAGCAATGTAGTTGAGATATATTTTAAGTGAGTTGGATCACACGCAAGAAGGCCCGACAAGAATATATGTTGACAACAAGTCTGCCATAAAACTTGGAAAAAATCCAGTGGCACACAGTCGAAGCAAACACATAAAATGTTATTTTATTCAGGAATAGGTGAAAAACAAAATTATGGAATTGGTGTTCTGCAAACAGAAGATCAACTGGCAGATATTTTTACAAAACCACTAAATAATGAAGTGTTCCACAGATTACGGGAAAAGCTTGGTATGCGAAGTCGAGTTTAAGGGGGAGTGTTAGAAATCAAACTCTCCTTCCCTTTTACGTATGTAGCTCCCAATGTATGGCTCTAAATAATTTCTTATTAGTTGAGAGTTGTAGGAGTAGTAAAGTTTGATTGTCAACCTTTGAGTTTAAAACACATGTCCTATCATTTAATGCTTCCCCCCTAACGTCTGTTTAAGCATGCCTTTATATAAAGGCTAGTCCACTTTTGTACTTTGAGTTCCTAAGGTGAATAAAAGATAGTGTAGCAGTATATTACATTAGAAGTGAGAGAAACGTGAGAAGAAAAAAAGAGTCGTAGCTCTTGCAAGAGAGAAAAATCTTGTAGAATTTATTTGGAGCTCATCAAGCTTCTAACAATGTTTAAATTAAAGGAGGGAAGTGTAGAAAATAATTCCAACATGGTCTGATTTAGTCTTAATTTCTTCTATTTTTATTGATATTTAGTTCATATTCATGTTTAAGTAGTTAAGAGTCTTTAAGAAGAAAAGTACAAATGTCAAATAATTTATACTCTTACCTATTAGAAATGATAGGTAATGGCTACGTGTTCTGTCGTGTAAGTATCTATTTAAAGTCTGCACACAAATAAAAATTGTCTTTCAAAGTCAATTCATAAGGCTTGTGGGAAATCTTAACAAGTAATTTGCCTAAGCAGTTGCAAGACCAAACTACAGAACACTGTTATATGATTTTATCAATATGAGACGATTTCCTACACTAACCGTGGTGGAATCATGCGTGTATTTTACTAAGAGTGAGTACAGCAACACTATTTCGTAAACGTGTTAATAAGTCTTAATTAATTTAATGACTACTTGTTAAAGGTATGATAATAAAAACTGATCTCTGAAATGTTCTAATGATTTTTCAGGGTATAAACCTAGAGCTTTCAAGAATATAAGGCTCTTGAAAGATTGGCAGCAGTTTGCTGCAATAACATTAACTCCATGGGGATGGGGTTCCTACATGGAAACAGTACCGTAGTGACTCTCCACGTAATGCATGGTTTTGATTAAGATTGCTTTCTTCATGAAGTATGGGGATGGGGTTCCTACATTGAAACAGTACTGTAGTGACTCTCCACGTAATGCATGGTTTTGATTAAGATTGCTTACTTTATGAAGTATCAATGTCCACTTTACTGAAACCAATGTGAAACATCACACAACAAAATAACTTGCTCTTTAAATTCTTTCAGCTGGAAATTACAAGATGATGATGAACGAATAGAGACATGATCTATGTTTCTAATTTTTAATGTTTTCAAATAGCCAGCCCACTACCCAGACATCACAATCAAAAACACAAACACAAGCACTGAAACAAAGGATGCCACGACTGCCCCGCTGACTTTCTGGCAGAAGTCCCCAAATTGTTGGCAGATACCAAGCGAGTTTGCACTTGTGTTGCCATTGTGTGCCAAGTAGACTATGGCGGCGGCCGCAACAGCAGCTGCAGTATTTAGGGTCAGTGCTACCTGGGCATGATTCAAAACAAGCTATTTTTATATGAATATGGAGAATATGTTTCTCAAAGAGTTGCAAAGTTATGTGACTCTAAAAATTACCATGTCCAAAATGAGGAGGAGGAGACGTGGTCCTATAGCATGTGGCCTTATAATGGTGACTATAGAAAGGGAGAGAAAGGACTAAATATCCTCCGACTATTGCCATTGCAATCACGAAGAATCTCTAAAATTTTAAGCTGTTGCGTAAGATTCGCGAACAATAACTTGTGTGGAAGTAAAAAGAATAAACCATGACTACTGAAAAGTTGGAAGAAAACTGAGTGAAAAATGGAAGAGTCTCATCACTAGTCCCCATAGTGGCGGCAGCAATTAGACCTCCAAGCCTCAGGAGGAAGTCGAATATGGCAAATCCCTTGTTATATCTTCCAGCACTCTCATGTTTAGAACCTCCTATGAGAGGAGCAACCCCTTTGGCAAAAGCACTTGATACAGCAGGAATGTCAATTTTAGTTGACATTTTGGTCTAGATAATAAAGTAAAAAACACAGAATTAGAACTTTTGATATGATAAGAATGGAGAAAACTAAAAACTTGCGAGTACTCGAACATATTATGCTTATTGATATGTGGAAAGGAAGCTGTTGGATTAGCTATGCGTTTAGAATTTAATATCAAAACTTTTGTACATTTTAAGTTCATACGGAGTAAGGGGAGTTGTCGCTATTGATTTCCATTTTGGTTAAATATATATACTTTAGTTGATATATACAACCCAGAGAATTAAGTTGACCAATTCACCGCACGATACTAACAACTCAACCAAGAACATACTGCAATGTCTTAGGTTGGCTAATAAAGATTGAGTTTGCGTTATGTTTGTTCTTGTGAACAAAATATTAATTTGCTAATTACCATACTCAATGGATGTATGGTTAGCAAATATATATATATATATACACACAATAATTAGAACAACATTACTTACTACTATTCTAAACATAAGAAATTAGAAGGCATGATAGTATAAATGTTGAAACTTACATATGCAAGCACTAAGCATTAATTCTATTAATAATGTGAGGGATTTATTAATATATCACATAATATTAGTTTAGAATAAAGAATAATCAATAAAAATCTCATGATTACTAGTGAATTTGCTTAATATTTTCAAATTTTCTATGATTAATTATGTAGAATATTTATATAAATTCATTGATCGTTTTATGACTTATTTTTATCATCTAATATATATGTGTTGTTTTGTAGGTTTTATAGCTTTTATAATCCACCGGGATTTGAAGTTGATACACCTGAAGGCCCCATCACAAAGTTCATCACGTAGCATTCATTCAAGCATTTGGTTTATGGTTTTAATAGTTTATAGTTTCATATCAAGAAGCTACGCTATTTTTGTCTCCATTTCGCTTAGAACAGAAGTTCTTCATCAACTAAATGCTCATTTGTGTCATGGACAAGTTTTTTAAGCTATAGATAACCTATCGTGATGAACCCAGATTAAAGAACATGGAGATTATGATATATCATGTATGTAATAAAGAACGACAAGACACCAGTTTCAATTGCGCTGCACTTTCTTTTTCGTACATCATGTAAGATGGTAGAAGGAAACATGGACGATAATGTTGAGGATGATGGTAGAATATCAGATAGAAGACCACAAATGAGCAGAGATAACAACAGGACCAAATTCTGTTATATCTTGCTTAACGCCCCCGAAGAGCCACTGCAGACATGACAACCAAAAGCACGAAGAGAACAACAGTGACTAACGACGCCACGACAGCTCCGCTAACTTTTTGACAGAAATCACCAAACTGTTGACAGATTGCAAGCCAGTTGGTGTTGGAGTTGCCATTGTGAGCCAAGTAGACTATGGCTGCAGCAGCAGCTCCAGCTGCGGTGGTCAGAGTAAGTGCCACCTGCATGATTATGAATCAAACAATCCTTTGTGTTCTTCCTGAACTTGTATGAGACTTGGCAAATCATGATTATTTAGTACTAGGAAGATGAATATATTATGAGTTAGAGAGCTTACGGTGTCCAAAATGAGAAGCAGAAGTCTTGGTCCAACTGCATGTGGCCTAACTATGGATACTATTGAGAACGGGAGGGAAAGAACTAGGTAGCCAGCTACTATTCCCATTGCAATAACGAAAAACCTGAAGCATGGATTCATTTATTTACATCTTGTTCAGTAATGAATGATATTGCATTTGAGCTTTACTGGTTCTCGTATTAATGATTATCAGTTTCTGCTGATAGGGACCATGTTATAGTATTACTAAAGAGTGATGGTAATGAAGACGTACTGGAAAGTGGGAAGATCGTCATAGCTGGCTTGAAACTGAAAAAACTGAGTGAAGAAAGGGAGGGTCTCGTCACTGGTTCCCATGGCAGCTGCAGCGGCTGAAGCAGCAGTTACAGCACCAATCCTGAGGATGAAGTCAAAAATGGCGACTCCTTTCTTGTACCCTGCCTTTTGTTCTCTGTGAGTTGCTATAAGTGGGGCTTTTCCTTTAGCAACAGAGCTTGACTCTGGCACATCAACGGCGGTTGACTGGTCCTTCATTTTAGTTTACTAGAACAGTAATACTACCAATGGTTGTGATGATAGTATGTAAATGAAAGATGAAAAAGTATGTGATGAACATCACGTAAGTTCTGAAACTTAAATAGAGAACTTAAACAGGAGTTGGTCTGATCAAGTTTTCGTGTAAGGGGAGTAGTTGCTAATTATTTCACTTGATCTCACTTTGATCAGGTGGATAAAAGAGCAAGTAGAAAGGTGATGAATGTGTATCTGTACAGATTAGTTGGTCCAACTTCATATAACGAAGCCACTCAAAATAATGCTAACAGGCTATAATGAACACAACAGTGAGAAAAAGCAGACAGATGCTAAGAGAAAAGGGAAACGGGACATTCATAAATTAAATTTATCATACGCCTGACGGTGTCAGAAACTATAAAGAGATTATTTTTTACTATTTTTTTAGAGGAAAGGATTTTTAATACATTTACGGAGATGGTGTAAGGATGTTGAAGTTAATGGAGTTGGGGAAATAACACTAGAGCTTGGATAGTAACGACAACATGACAAAAGTGTCTGAACCTCACAGAATCAACGTATGAGTTATACGTTTGATCAAAAATAAGAAGCTATGTGATTTGTATGAAATTGTGGAAAGGAGCAGTACGACTGCAGACTACGTACGTAATCTTGTAAAAACAAATTATAACTAAGCATATTCAGAAGATTTCGGATGCAGTTTCATCGCTATCGAGCATGCAGGCATGACCATGTCATTGAAAGGAAAAAAGAGCAGAGAGAATTAATAGATAAAATTTGCACCAACAAACCATGTAAATGTATACAACGCATCAGCTATTTCTGCTTTAATCCTACACTCATCGTTTCTTTATTACTTGGGTACAAAGAAGATTGTAAAGATCAAGTGAAACCATATCAGGGTTCTACAATATGTCAAAAGTTTCTGCTCTCATCAATTGCGAGAATATTGAGAGAGACTTCAAGTAATCCCATGGACAAGTGCAAGATATTATGCCCGTATCGTCCATCCACGCTCAGCAAGTGCCTGAATCACTTGACTAGCAGCCTCTGCGGCATCATTCAATGGGGAGTAGCTCCAGGTTTTGGATATCTGGAATTCAGACCATTTATTAGAAATAAATTTGATAGTTATTCTTACCAATATTGCACATGGCCATAAGCTCCATAGTCTAAGTGCTGACTTGGCTTTCATGTGGCAGGACCGTTACTTCATTAACAGTTGTAAACATCCACTTTCAAATTTCTCAAAATAACATACTAATTTTACAAGATGAAGGGAAGGAAATTATAAACAGGTACAGGCAATAATGTACCCTTGTGACTCATGCGTTGCCATCTCAATTAACTAAACCAGACACAGTAGCATAAACTGAAACTTACGTCCTCTTTTCCAGTAAATTGCTTCACCACTTCTCGTCCGAGCAATCTTTTCTGAAAGTCGGCAAATTTCCATGTACAACGTTCAGCTCCTATAACGTAGACAGGCTTCCTGCAGCATGAAGACGTCTAGATGCCTCAGTTAAAATACACAAATACATTCCTGTTGTGAAAACATTGACCATTATCATCCAACAAACCTACCCAGTGCTGCAAGCCTCACTCAACATACTTACTGAATCAGCCGTGATGACAAAAGCATCTGCCCAAGCTAGATGCCCTAAATGTGGATTTGCACCTAAGCACTTGAAATTGGAAAGATTAATTTGAAATTAAAGGACAAAAAGATAGTTCCATACTTTTCTGGAAGACTGCATACCTTCACCATCCCAAATATGAACCTTAGGGTTGGTAATAAAGTTTTGCATCAAAATTTTGGATACCTGACCAAAAGAGTGCCAAGAAAATGTGAGTGTTCACTGAAGGAATAAACAAGAAAATGCCAAAACCGTTTGTACCTTCTGAGGGGTTCTCCTAGAAAAAGATACTCTAACACTTCCACAGCTCCAAAGAACATTATGAAGCATATCCGTTAACTGCTTTGCTAGATCCACTCCATACTGACAGCTGCCTATTAAGAATATAGAGATGTTAGACATCTAGCATAATTATTATTGAAAAAAAAAGGTTAACCATCCATCTCATTCAAGGGGGCTAAACATACAGTAGACATGACAACCCTAGCACTACAAGCAATCCTCACGAAGGTAGAGTTATACATAATATAATGGAATGGCATGTCAGAGAAAAGCCTAGCAGTAGCATACATGTAAATCTTATACCATAAGCCATTCCAAAACTCTCTTAATGTGCTCACATAATTATCCAAACAGCAGATATTTGACCTTCCAACTACCATGAGTTGCACTCAAAGGCAATTTAATAAAAGTGCCCAGGGAGGGTTTTGCAAGTACGGAAGTCATATTCAAGAAGGAAGTGGCAGTAAGCTCAAGAAAATTCATCATTAGAACTCACTCTGTGTGCTTTGACGTTCTTTCTCTTGACAGAAAGAATGATCACGTATATCAGCCATTTAAGGCATATTTCCCAAGAAAGTATAAAAAGTTAAGATGTTGAAATATTTAATACCCGTCCATACAAAAATTCCACAATATCAACATCCAATCTTACAAGGGATGAACAGAAATGCATTATAAAAATGATGCAGTACATATCCTCCAGCAGAACTCCATCAACACTAAACTGGTAGCAATTCTGCTCTTGACAAACGAATTATAAACTCAACCAATATAAAGTTGCACGACTCTTTACTTGTAGGCCCTCCAATGTTCACAACAAGCAATGGCTTGGGAAGTGGTGCCAATTCATCATGCCAGGCAGAAGCAGCATTCCTTATTGCAGCCGAATCCGCCTGATGAAGAGCTCCAACAGTCAATATCTGCAACTTAAAAACACAAAATTATGAGTTTTGTAAGATGTTGAAACAAAAGAAGCCAATGACATGCTAAAATGATTCCCATTCCACACCCTATTCTTACATGTTCACATTCAGTAAACGCTGCTTTCCATACAGCAACAGGAATTACTCACCACATGTCTGTCAGGAGGTTCACGTGGGGTTATCCACCTCCGGAGAAACCAGGGGATTTGCTCCTGGGCATGAGGAGTCAAAGGATAATAATCGTGATGAGGAGTAATCACCAAATCAAATCTGTTCAGTCGTGTCCTCGGATGTTGTATCTATACAATGATCTCCAAGAGAAAACTTGACTGAGACAACTTATGTTACACAACCCAAACAGAGTGCAACGTATTACTCCAAAAAACAACACGGGAAAGTAGGGAAGAGGACATTTAATACCCGCAATATTGACTAAGCATAGGAATACAAACAAAACCAAATCCTTAAGAGGCAAACAGTAGTGACTATCATTTTGTTCGGTATCAACTAAAAGTCAGAATCGAGCATGGCTTACTAGTACCAAATTAACCCGGAAAAAGATAGAGAAAGAGTTGAACCTGCACGACGAAGACATAATTTGCGGCCAACTGCCTGATAGAGGTCGCAACAGGAATGGTATCCCTACCGGACGCCACAATCAACAATGGTCCGTCCCTAAGCACGAAACACGCACTTTTTCATAACTCCAGTCTTTAGTAAACATCGAAAATAAAAAAAGAAAATAACTATGAGAATACTTCTCGAAGGTTTCGCGAGCCATCATCGCAATGTGAGTGGCGTCAGCTTCCAAAATGTTCGACAATCCTGCACTTTTAACCACAAAACAACAATCCAGGTCAAACCCATTTCCCAATATCAACGTTTACACTAATCTCACACGAATTTCAACGATACCGATTCTTTCATGCGAAAGAGTTACAGCCTTTGGCTCTTGAACCGTGAGATTACACATCCAGCGTCCTCCATAGATTCGATTGATGAAGTAGTCAACTTTCTTGTGAATCGAAACCGGAAGCCAACGAAGCCATTCATTAATTCCTCCTCTAGGCCTTGTAACTCGCTACGCAACATCAACATCAATATGCACACACAGATACGCTACATGTGAGCAAACATATGAACAAGAAATGAAACAAAAACGCAAAAAGGAGAAGACATTTTACTTACGTGCAATGAATAGCGAGAGGAGAGGCCAAGAGCGCGAACCAAGCCGATGCATTGACTCTCAGCGCCGGAAAAGCCGTTACTAATTACAATCGCCCTTTTGATCACGCCGTAGACACCGTTGCCGCCATCGAAGATCTCCAGCGACGTTTGTAACCCATGTAGCCTAACTGGTCTCATAGGATTAAAAAAAGATGGGAAAAGGAAGTAATTCTGTTCGTGCTGTGAAACTCCATAAAACTTAGCACCGGATGACATGGGCCATTGTTATTCATGGGCTGAATTGGATCCGGTAAACTAGACCCAAACCGAATCTTGAACACTGATAAAGTTGTCCGTCTCCTCTGTGAAGGAAAGCGGAGGCTGGAGAGCGCAAAATTGGAAGATGTGGGCAAGTGCAGAAGGTGGAGCACCGGAGGTCACTCTTGAGACTTCCATGGGGTCGTTTACTGTTGAGGTGTTTCTCTACTTCTCAAAGAAGGAAACTTTCAACTCTCTTTCATCTTTTGTCTTTTTCTTCGTTGGTTTATTTAAATATTTTTCTTTTCATTTTGTGTGTTGTTAATTCCGGTGAATTCCAGTTATATTACAAGCACGCTCCAAGAACTTGCCGGAACTTCATCGAACTGTGTCGCAGGGGTTACTACGACAATGTCAAATTTCACCGGATTATTAAGGTGTAATGATTGACAGATCATGGGAGATAATGGTTTTTGTTTTTCTTTCTGTTTTAGGTCAATGAGTTTTACACTTTTACTGTTAATGCAACTATATATATATATGTTTTTTTGGGGGGTTTTGGAGCAGGATTTTATAGTTCAAGGTGGGGATCCGACAGGAACTGGAAGGGGTGGAGAATCCATATATGGGTAAGCTTGAGCACATCCTTATTTATTTTGTTCTCCTGTCGATGTTTGTTGGTATATCATATAGTAGGTGACTTTTTGTTTGTGTGTGTGTTTTAGTTCAAAGTTTGAAGATGAGATAGTGAAAGAGTTGAAGCATACTGGAGCTGGTATTTTATCCATGGCCAATGCTGGTCCAAATACTAATGGCAGTCAGTTCTTCATTACATTGGCGCCTGCTCCTTCTCTTGATGGTATTTATGCTTTTCCAGCTACCCTTTGTTCTCTAGACTGCTTCAGTAAAATAGTTGAAGTATGAATTAGAACAGTCATTTACAGTTTGACATATTGAACAAGCTGCAAAAGGATGGGAATTGTTGGAGTATTTGAAATCTGAGGGTTGAAGAAAATGCCTTGGATCCAATTCATTAAATATGACCAGGGTTACAAATCCAAAGTCAAGGATACTTTCATGTAAAATCTCCTCACAGTTCTTCGATGCCCTATGACAGTGCTGAGAAAATGAAATCACTTTTAAGATCTCTACAACATTGAAAGTCCTTTGAGACGGAAATGAAAGTTGAAATGCCATATAGCTTTATAAGCAGTTTGATTGCTCGTGCATTTGGCGGTCACTTTGTTTCTGATTAAGTTTATCTTAAAATTGTAGATCAAATTCCTATGGTGATTACTAGCTTCTGCTGCTATTTAGACAATTTGAAATTGTGAAACTTCCTGTTAGTGCTGTTTTAACACCCTTCTGCTCTTATCATTTCTCCAGGAAAGCACAGCATATTTGGAAGAGTATGTAGAGGAATGGAAATAATCAAGAGACTCGGTAGCATCCAAACCGACAACAATGACAGGTGATTATCTCTGTGATATACATATTTAGGTTGGAACTCAAATTTCTTTTAGACTCTAATTGTACTAATATGATACTGCTGTCTGACTTAGGCCTATCCACGATGTGAAGATATTGCGGGCATCAGTAAAAGATTAGTCGTTGCCAGGCTGTTGTTGAAGCACAAGTTAATGGTAAAGCCTATGGTGATTAGTGTTTTGTTTCCATCCACATGTACCATTAAACATGTTCCTTGGATCGGCTGATGTTTTCCATATTGGCAAAAGCAGGATAAAATGATAGATTGCAATAGTGATGGATTTATTATTTCTTCTCTGCAATGCAAACACTTCCTCCGAGCCTCTTTTTGCAAGCCTTACATAATCCAAGCCCTTTTTATGCTGCTTTCTAGTTGCTTATAATCCTCAAGATAATAATAACCTTGTAATGAGGTCAAATCTCTAGAGTTGCCGAATAAGGAAGAGGCTCGTATCTATGAAGCAGCAAAATGTTAAGGTAACGATAGTATTACACAAGACATGTAGCTCTTGATTGGCAAACAAATATACTGTATTAGTTGGTAGATGATTCAATCAGTGATTAGTTGGTAGTTGATTATATTAATTGATTTGACTAGCGGATAACATCAGTTGTTTATTAAAGATATTTGATAAAATTAACTGTTAAGTATTAGTTTGTGTAAAATGACTTATGAGGGTATAATTTAAAATCTCATAAGAAATTAGATTTTAAATATTTAATTTTACAAAAATTAAATTAATAGTTCTAATAAAAAATATAGAACTTATAATAATAATAAAAAAAATCATGAATAGAAATAAAATAAATAATTATATTTTAATTAATTACATTTAATTATTATTATTATTGAGAAGTATTGTGGGGTTTAGCTCGAAAATCCCACTGAGTAAAATACTTGTGTTATATTTTAGATAACACATAAAACAAATCAGAGATGTGTCACGCCATACTTATTTCTGTTGTGGAGCAATAACTAAAAAGGGTATAAGTGAGGACACAATTGTCATTATGCATAATTTTTATCAGCTGTTCAGCCAATGCGCTGGTCTATTGGATTGAATGAACAGACTCAATTACAAAATGTTTAGGTAACACCCTCCAATCGGCTAAAATATGGCTGAAAAGTCATCTATCAGACGAGCGTAGTAATTATGGACAATCATATATCAAACAACCATGTCGACTCTTGAGCCTGAGAAGCATAGACAGCAACCAAATGGGAAATGCATCTGAATCAGAAGCCACGTGGATAATATACTCATCACTTTGGATGGTGGCAAGTACATTAACTGATATTCATACACAGGCTACAACACTACTCCCTCTATTGCACAAGTCGTTTTAAAACCATTTTAAAACAAAAAAAATGTTAAAAGGGAAACAAAAACTTTTTGTTATAATTTACAAGCCATAGCTACCTTCTACGACTCACTGAAAAAATGCAATCAGGACGCCTTATGATAGCTGTCTCACGAAATCAATCTCTCCTATACCCTATTAATTCTTTTGGCAAGACTGAAATTGAATATCCCTACCAGCAATCTTCTCCAACAACCTGGATCCTAATGGAAGATAAGCATCCAGCTGCACCATAGAACACTTCAGCTTCCGAGATATCCATATAGTCTATGCTTGGCCTCATGTTTGTCTTGATGTATGTCTTCACAGTCTCCGCCTGTATGTAACATTCTTTAAACTCCAACTCAACTAGCCTGAGTTAGCGGCTTGAATCAGCTCACTGCCAATGTCTTCACAATAGTTACTCACCACAGATGCCGCAACTGAACTAAATCCGTTCATCTGGTTCTCTCTCGAGAATGTTATCCGAGTAGGATTGGAATCCTTAGGAGTCTCATCTGAAACTCGCTTCTCCTGTAGCAGCTCCATACGTCTTAATGATGGGACATCACCTTTACAGTATCTGCGCCACATGTTCCGGTATGCTGTTTCTAAACCAAGGGCGAACTTTGTTCCGTCACAAACAGGAGACTTAGCCATAAGGTCCCGCAGACTCATCCTCAGGTTTGAAAGAGATTCAACATCAGAGGCCAGATCAAGTGCCAATTGGACATACTCATCTTCACTTTTTGCAATCAGATGTGTTAGCCCTGCAATGCAAGTCAAAAGCCTCATAACTTCATTTGTACACCAACATCCCAAAGAAAAGAAAACTAATTAAACAACAGATGAAGCGCATCAAGGTATAGAAAAAGGAAAAAAACAAAAGGGATCAGTAGCACAGACAAGCGAGAAACTACTGCTGTCCTGTTTTTTACAATTCAAGCCCTACAGATGTAACCTTAATTCAGATCAACCTCATTTCAAGTCCTGTACACACAAGGTAATTGATTGATTTTGCCACATGATCCCATCAAAATATCAGAATGGACAGGTCATTTGATTTTAAGTTGCTAATAGCTTAATATATTCAAGGACAATATGTACTACACCTACACACAATCCTGACACCTATATTTTCCATATTAAACCACATTCTTATTTAAGCCCCATACAAGAAGTAATATTTTTTAATATCATCCGCATGAAAAACAACCCAGCATAGAAAAAATTGTAATTTTTCAACAGACATCAAACTTAAAATCCAAAGGAAGTTCCACTCACCAACTTTGCTTAGAAGGCTTACACCAACATTGTGAGCATGAACTCCACCAGCCATGGTAACACATGGCACTCCCATGTATAAAGATTCACAAGTAGTTGTTGTTCCAGCATACGGAAAAGTATCCAAGCTACATCAGATGCACCAATTTAGAGATCCTTAAGAGAAAACAAAGCAAGGCAGATATGCAATGAAAAGTAGCATGCATCTCCTAGAAATGAGAGCAAATAATAGATAAGGTCAGACATTAGGTATGAACTGAAGATTGAGGGAAATAACACTACAAAAAATTAGTTAAATCAATCGTGAAAGAAGCAATTGGATTTTCGTTTCTCTCAGTCAAAGAATTACAATTCAAGATTTTACCTAATATCCATTAGAGAATAAGCTTGCATATGATCATGGTTAAGAAGAATCAGGGGCAGAAGATCTACACGCAAAGGTTCCAATCCAAGTTGCTCCAATGTTGTAAGGAATCGCTGCCTAACACTATCACAACAGAATGGCTTGCATTTTACCACAAGACGAGAGTTTGGAACTGCACAAAGAATCCTAGCCCAAACTTGCAATACCTTGGGGGTTATCTGGGTAGAGAGAAATTTAATGTAATGAATATATCACATATTCGATTACACATACTGTTCCATCAATATTAAAAGCAAACAAAAGTTACAAAATAATTAGTGAGAATACCTTTGCCAGATTATTGAAGCTACCAAATGTAATAAAGCCATTAGATAAAGCAGGAGTTGGAGCAATGGGCCCGGCCTCTGGGGAAGGCGTATAGCAAAGGAAGCATTCAGGTAGTCTCACCAACTCCTCGACGTGTCTGGCAACACAATATCACAACAGTAAGGTTTTCTTTTCATTTTCTTTTTCATAAAAGAGAAATATTACCAAGTAAGAACTATAAACAGGGTGCCACCTCAGTATGCAGAAGGTTCATAAATTGAAAAGATAATATGACGCTGCACAAAGACCTCTCTATAGAACTAGTAAAGCACGTGAGAGAATAACAAGAATATAAATTATCTATATACGCATCTGATTCAGAGAGTTTCTTGATCATGGAAACCCGCCAAATTATGTTCTCTCCATGTGAGTCACAGGAGAGCCATAGGATATAATCCCACAAACTATTTGAACAAAACAAGTTGATAACTATGAAATGACTATTCTCAGGTATATTCTTGTCACTCCTCAAGACAGTGATCCATTTGAAACACTTGTCAGACAGCTTAGAAGGACATACTTCTGCTTAGTATCAGGAGGATCGGCCAAAGAATCAGTAATTCGGTAGTCAATGGTAGGCAGACCGGTAGTATTTGGGTAGCCAATCCATGTCACCTAAAATAATGAACCAAGATGGAGTTAGAATAAAAGTTTTGCAATCTCAGTTTTCCAATAGCGCTATTACTTAAAGTAGACATCAACATAATAATCAAAAAAATTTATGGTTCAGCAAGAGAAACATGTGATATTACATTGTTACAGTGCATTAGAAGTTAAGCATTATCTTAGAAAGATCTCAGGATTTAGGCTTTTGTTGAATACAATTCTGTAGTCCTATTCCTGATCGCATCTCAAACACTTCTGACAAATCCTGTTAAGGATTTTGCTTTAGACAACTCAGTAGATAGGTTGTCTAGCTTAGATTTGAGCAAACAAATGAAATGAGCTTGCTCCCCGAAAAACTCATCAGAAGCAATGGCCTACTGATTTGATCCATGCACTAAAGACACCTTGAAAGTGGATTATGTGCATTGACCCCGTAACCATACCAATCAATAAATGATTATTCTCTAGAAGAATTCTCTCTTGAAAAAGCTTTGCTCATCTTACATGGAAGTTCAGGTCTAACAAGCTCCTAATCTAAAAAGTTTCAACACAGAACCAAGTTAATACTGCAAAAGCATTTGATGGAAAACTAGTAAACATACAAAAAAAATGTTATTTAAAGAAATGAGCAAGAGAAGAGAGCTGTATGCATCATCAAAGATCATATCCAGGAAACTAAATATAGTTCTATTAGTGTTAATAGAATTTAGGTTTTGGACGAAGGCAGGTCTCAATACTGAAAAACTGGTAATAAATAATCAAAGCCACTTATTCACCAAAAATTGATGAATTGAGACAAGACTTATGCTTTCTTACTAGTTTCTCGTTTTCACAAGAATCCTTACAATCCATCTTCTGTCCTCTTATCCATTAGTGTTCTCTTCTTTTATATAATAACTTCACCATAAGAGTTTAAAAGAAGCAGCAAATTTATCAAGGCTCTAATCGTTTAATTAATTTTGCAAAAGAATTGGATTTTAAAAGAAACATAGCCATGATCCCACAATAAGCTATGTGAGAAGTCAACTTTTTCATCAATAGCGTGTTTCCACACATCTAATTCTTGCTTCTCAAGAAAATAAACCACATATGTAAAAGAGACAAATTAAAATATCTTTCTAAACAAATATATGCAGGTTCAAAGACAAACTCCAACAATATATCAAAATATAAACCATAATTAAAGCCATACCTGAAGGGGTGCAGGTCGGCATGCCATTGTTCCCAGCTTATTATTAGCAGTATGTCCAGTGAGTTCTACCAAGATGTCAATTTTATCTTCTCTAACAATACTAGCTACCTTCTTTTCATCAACACCATATATTTCCCTCCATATCCCACCCTTTTTAAGAACCCTCTCCCTAAACCTTTCTGTTTTTGCATCTGCCTGAAATTCAGGAGACAAATAAATCAAAACAGTGAACGTTACATCAAAGCTTTGTATTGTATACAGTAAACAGGTGATCGTTCCAAAAACAGTATTTGTAGCTATGACAGTGGGAAGGTTGTAGTTAGCATATATTCAAAGCATCACCAAAATTAGGGAAAGAAGTATTCAGATAACGATCACCTTTACAACTGCTGAATAAACCACCACCTTGTAGTTAGCATAGTCATGATAGACAAGAGGAGCCTCAATGAAATAGGATACAGAATGGGTAAAATAATCTGGAGATACATATCCAATCACAAGAGGTCTGTCAGGATCTTTTGGGTTGTCCCATGAAGTGTGCTGTGCATACAACCTCATAAAGCGTCTACCCCAGTCCCTGCATTTAGGCATTCCAAATGACACCAATTCAAATTATAGTTTGTGAAAGTACGCATGCAAAAGTGCAAATCTGAAAATAGTCACAAACACCTTCAAAAGAGAGTAACATAACAATTCACAAAACAACATGACAAAATTTCACAAAACAATTATCAGTTTGACAGTTTCCAATTTGTGTGTTATATCTGTTCAATTTCACAAAGGAGACTTGGATGTCAAATCATACAACATGCAAACATAATAAACCAATTCTAACAAAGCGTCATCACTTTCAAACAAATGTTAACAGACATCTTTCTAAAAAGCCTTTAATCCAGGAAGTAGCATTCAAGTACAAGAAAGTTAGCTTATATTCATACAATCTCAAATACTAATGCAAAAGTAGGTTTCTCTTTCGAGTTTTCTTAGTACACAAACCTTATTGCAGGGTTCAAAAAGTTGGTTGAAATGGGATGAGAAGTGAAAATGCATAGAGAGGCTTACTTACGAAGTTCTTTCTATGTAACATGATAACGAATTCTCAAATTATGGAAATAAATACCTGTGAGCCTCAAAGAGTTTTTTATCATGTCCCTCATCTATATAATTCATAGCAAGCAACCGATTCTGCAAAAGAAATCCCTCGGTAAAGATGGGAAGTAGCAGCCAATTGTTACATTAAATGAAGCCACATTAATCATGGAACAGATTGGCCTCAAATGAGCATTTTCAATCTGGTATACAATGACAACATCAAGTTAAAACTAGAAATGGAGAATCATGCGTGAGCATGAGCATTAAACATAAATAAATCAATTAAGGCAGCCAGCATTCCCTTTTCTCCTTTATTTATTTATTTACTATCGGACAACAGATCAATAAATAGTGAGGAAAAAGATAGGTGGCTAATATGCTTAATTCATACTCCAAAGCCATTCAACAATTTCACAAAACATACGAATTGTATAAGATGAACAATGCCTATTATCTTCTTCAACAACCATAATTCAAAAAGATAAAACTCCCTATCTTCTCCACATGATTTCTATCATTCCATTTTTCCAAACATCCCGCTAGCTAAGCATGCTTTTCTTTTGCATCAGACCAAGCACTAGAATACAGAACTCCACACCCACAATATTACCCATATTACTTCATAAGTAGAACACAAAGTCTACCTGGCCTGCATTGCGAGAATCAGGATCTATTTTTAGGCATTGCTCATAAGCATCAACAGCCATTGATATATTGCCAGCATCTCTGTAAAGAACCCCTTGATAAAGTACACAGAAAGTCAAAATACTGTCCGAAAAATCTGAAGATCATGGAAGCATGAGGGAACTATGGCAAAACTTTAATGAAACAAAAGACTTCTTAGAAACAAAAATATATCAAGGAACAAATGTCATATAAATCATGCAAATTGGTAGTAAATTATGTCCAAATCCTACCAACAGTATGCAGGACTCAACTTTTTAAAGTGTAAAAGAGAGAGAGACCTAAGTTGTTATATGCTTCTGCATATGTTGGATTTGCTATAATAGCTTTCTCAATCATGCTTGCTGCGGCATCCATTTTACCCTGTAAAAAGTGAAGGACATATCAATGGCTACTTCAAGAACAAAATTCCAAACAAGTGACTCCTCAAACCTGAACAGTGTAGACAACACCAAGGTTGTTTAGTGATTGAGAGAAATTTGGTTTGATTGACAATGCCATCTGCAAAAACAAAATAATCATAATGATCATAAGAAAACAGCTGTAGACACTAAAGGAGGACCTTAAAATCATGGACAAGAATAAAGAAATGCCTGGTAGCATTCCACAGCTTTATCAAGGTTGTCTCGGTCCTTGTATATTACTCCCAAATTGTTACATGCCTCTGCACAGTGGGGATTGAAATGGAATGCCAGTTCGTAGAACACAATTGCCTGTACAATCAGAGATAATAACTGTTATTGGACCCCAAACAAGGTAGAAACATGCCTATATGTTCAACCCTAATAAGACATATAAGCTTCAAGCTTAACTCTATTTGCAGACCCCTAAGAAGTACTGCCACTTAAAATGCAATTTATACACATGCAAAGTCATCAT
>JANVCQ010000004.1:31142068-31156433 GCA_025531925.1 Erythroxylum plowmanianum
ATATAAATTGCTCAATTATTTAAACTAAATGCTAATAAAATTAAACTAATTAATTAGCTTCAGAAATTAATTAGTTTTAGAAACCCATTAAATTGATTTGTTAATTTGTAAGAATAAACATTTAACTATAAAACAAATACAAAAAAATGATAAAATTTAAACCCACCATTTTGCACATCATCTATTAGAGAAAGGAGGGGCGGAGAAAAGTGGGTTACCTGTTGAAGAACACCACGTCGGTGACGCACCAGGTCGACAATGATAACCCACTCCAGACGACGGTAATGGGAGGTGACGGACGGCAGATAGAGGAGGAAGAAGACCAGCTGGAGGGAGATGCGGGAGCAGCGCAGGCAGTGTGTGGGCGGGGAAGAAAGACTTGGGAGGTTTTAATAATATCCAAAACGATGTCGTTTTGGGTTAAACCAAAATGACGTCGTTTTGGTTATCATTTTAACGTTAACTTATATCTAAAACGACATCGTTTTGATTATCATTTATACGTTAACTAATACCCAAAACGACGTCATTTTGGATATTATTAGAACGTCCCAATGATAACCCATACAATGTCATTTCCTTTTTAACCATACAACGTCATATGGTCTAGCCTGAAACTTTAAATCTTCAGCAAAACGACGTCGTATGATTAAACAATCATACGTCGTCATTTTGTTAATCATTTCAACATCTATTTTCACAAAATGACGTCGTATGGTTCCAAACCTATACGGCATCATTTTGTTTACTTCAATCCTCCAGCCTATCAACGTCGTTTTAATGGGGTTAGAATCCGATGACTACAACCAAATTTTATCAACATATTTATCGACGAAAATGTGTGTCGATAAAACTCATCGCGTTATTTCAGCGACAAAATTTATGACCGTCGCCAAAGATATATTCCACAATCAACATTGCCGACGTCTATAGTTGGTCCATCGGTAATTACCCACGGTTTTTACTTTCGTCGGTAAATTTTTGTCGCAAATTTACAGTTCTCTTGTAGTGAAAGTAGTGTGTCCATACTGATACAAGTAAACCAATATGGACAAGTAAGTTAGTCTTACAAGAAAGACAGAACTTACAAGTAAGCGGTTACTTGTTGGAATGTCTAACCCTTATCCATTTTCTTGCATAGGTTGTAAAAGAGAGGATGCATGAAAAGGTTTCTCCCTTCCACACTTGCTTTCCCAAGAACGTTGAGTTCTCCCTCATGTTCTTATCTCTTTGAGCCACCGTTCACAAGGCTTAGGACTTGGGGTATGAACTAGAGTGAGTAACTCTAGTAGATACTCACAACATCGATAAAGGGCAAATTAGAGCTACTTGGAGCCATTAGAGCACAAGGTGGACTTGTAAAGCTAGCCATAAGAAGAAAGGGACTTGTTAAGTTTGAGAGGTAAGGTCTCACTACACCTTCCAACATTGGTATAAGAGCATGTATAGCTTGCTTTCATCCTTAAAATTATGCCAAATGAGAATAATATGCATATATCTTAAATTTGTTCATGCATGTGTAACATGACTATTAATGGCAAATTTTCATGTGCTTTGTTTTAGCTTGAAATTTTGGTATGGATATATTCCTTATAATGTCAAAAACTTGTGTTTAAAATTTGGTGAAAATGGATTTGAAATGAGTGAGATATCACATGATGAATTTTTGGAAAAATATGAGTTTAAGCTTGTGTTTTTGAAAGTTTAGGCCTTTTTTTTCAACCTGTTACAATATTGTTTTGGATGAGATATGTATATGAATGTGCTATTTGTCACATTATCTTTCCAACCGTATATTATATGCTTAAATTGGAGTTAAAATGAGTGAGAATCAATAGCCCGAAGTGTGCATTGTGGCCATGAAATTATGAAGTTCTAGAAAATCTAGGTTTAATATGAATGTGTTAATCCACGACATACGTTTCCTGAAAGTTTAGGCCCATTTTTTGAACTGTTAAAATGTTGTTTTGTATGAGATATGTATATGGATATGTTCCTTGTCACATTATCTTTCCAACGATATACCATATGCTCAAATCGGAGTTAAAATTAGTGAGAAACAATAGTCTGAAGTGGGCATCTTGGCCATGAAAGACTGAAATTTTCAAAAAATCTGAGTTTTCAGCGGCCACATAGCCACAACTCACATGCACCCTGGGGGTGCGTAGGGCCACCCCAGAGGGTCGTGTATTAATTTTTTTTCAAATTTTTAGTTATTTGTTAGCCTAATTTGATTTTTTACTTAATTACATAAGCGAAATTTTTTTGGCTATTAACTTGGATTTTCATGCTTGATAATTGTGTACAATATTCATGAATTTATGATGCATTTCATATATGTTATAAGTTGTATTTTATTATTTATTTCACTTATATGTTAAATGATTATTATTTATGTTAGTAATAAATTGGTTAGTTATTTGTCTATGTGACTAATTGTTAAATAATGCCAATGGACATAAATTAAAATGAACCCTAGAATCAAAGGCATCATCCTTAGGCGGTATATGGGTCCATCTTCATTTAATATCCTTTTTAGTTAAAGGAATGAAGATGCATTGATATTTTGAATTAGTGTCTATATTGTATGATGTTTGTTTTCGAAAATAATTTTATATACAAAGAAGAAGGTGTGACATCCCCATTTAATATTAATATTTTTTATTAGAATGATGTAACAGGATTCGCATTGTAATTATTAATGTTTTGTATCGTTAATATTAAAGTTTTGTAAGGGGATGAATTTTCACACTAATTCTAAGTATATAATTTTATTTTGGATATTAGGCACCAAAATATCAATGGAGTCTAAGAGTGAGACTCACTAATGAATGCATGATTGGTTGATGCTATATTTAGTAGATGTGTTACCCATTATTTAATTAATATTAACCATTAGGCTAAATACAATTAGGCGCTTAATACTGCTTATGTTGTTAGTGATGGATACTAGCAAGTTTGTGAAAATTTTGAATTAATAATGTAAATGGGAATTGAGCTAACTAATTCAGATTAGCACAAATAGATATGTGCCTTAATTAAACATGTGCAATGATGTAGTGAAATGGAAACCAAGAGTTCAATACTTGAGATAACCAAAGGAGAGAAACTTGATGGTAAAAACTATGACATTTGGCATGGGAAGGTTCAGTACCTTCTCAATGGGCATGAGTTGCTCGACCATCTAAACACCAAAATAAGCCCACTCGTGGCTGGACATTCTGCCCAGCATTGCCGTGACCATGAGGCTTATGCCCTTTGGCAAAAGAAGGATAGAAGTGCACGCTTTATGTTGTTAGCTTGTATGCATGATGACCTTTTTGGGGAGTTTGAGAACTACCCAACTGCCAATTGTGCCTAAAATATGAAGGGACAACAGCCACAAGGCTTCGTGCCTTAACGCTTAGGTTCAGTCAATACATGATGGATCCTAAGCATAACATGAATAAACATCTAAGGGTGATGTCCTTTATGATTAAAGAAATGAACGGAGCAGGTTATGACCTCACAAATGAGCAACAGGTTCTAGCAGTCATTAGGTCACTTCTCGAGTTCTCGTGGGTAATAGTGAAGTTAGTCCTTACTCCTAATGAGGCCATTAAGACCTTTGATGACATTTCCCGCCATTTAGAGCTTGAGGTGGAGCGCAGAAATGCAAACCACAATACCGTTGCATTAGTTGCACAAAATGGGTGCAAGGGTGATGGCCCTAAATGTAAGAAGGGAAAAGGTAAGAACTAAGGGTCACAAGAAGGGCAAGTTGCTAAATGTCATAAAGGCAAACGCGAGGATAAGAAGGATAAGTCCAAACTCATGTGCTTCAACTGTAGGAAGAAAGGACACTTTGCTCGGGAGTGTACTAAGCCCAGTGAGGTTTGTCCTTACTTACCTTCTTTGATACGTGCTTTTGTTAGCACATATGCATTTTTAGCTCATTCTCTCCATGATTAGATTTTAGATACTGGAGCGATAAAACACATAACCTGTAACCGTGCAGGATTTGTAGATTACCATCGATTACCGATGGGTAAACAATTTGTAACAATGGGGAATGGAGTGGAGGAGAGGGTCCTTGGTGTAGGAACCTACCAACTTACTTTGCGTAGTGATGCAAACTGCTCTTATATGATATGCTTCATGTACCCACTATTTGATGTAATCTACTTTCAGTATCGGCACTAGTAGACTCGGGTTTTTCTTTTCTTGTTAGTAAGAATGGTGTATTCATTTATCTTGATGATACCCTTTATGATCATGGGCACTTTTGTAATAGTTTATTTATGATGGACTTAGAAGATGTATATGAATCTCATAAATATTTTACTCATGTTGCTTCTTCTTCTTTTATTGATATTAAATCTGAGTCTATTAAATGGCATGCTTGATTAGGGCATATTAGACAAGATAGAATGTCTAGATTGGCAAGAGGAGGGTTATTGGGCTCTCTCGCCAAAGTGAGTCTTCTTACTTGTGAGCCTTTTCTCACTGAGAAAGCTAGTAGAAAGCCTTTTGTTTAGGCTAAGAGGGCTTCAAATCCTCTAGAGTTAATCCACTCTAATATTTATGGGCCTATAAATGTAACAACGCGTAATGGCGCGACTTACTTTATCACATTCATAGATGATTTTTCACAATATGGCTTAGTATTTCTGTTGTCTCACCGCTTAGAAGCTTTGAATTATTTCAAATGCTTTATAGCTAAGGTTGAGAATCAGAAAGAAAGGAGTATTAAGGCTTTTCGTACGGATAGAGGCCAAGAGTGCCTCTCTGATCAGTTTAGAGAATTTTGTGAGAATAAGGGAATACGCTGGCAGTTAATGATTCCTATAACTCCGCAACAAAATGGGGTTGCAGAGAGAAGGAATTGAACTCTATTGGACATGGTTAAGTTGATGATGGCTCAAGTCAACTTCCTGATTAAGTCTTGGGGGTATGCCCTTTTGACAATGACATACATCCTTAACCGAGTGCCCACTAAGTCTGTCCCGACTACTCCATATGAGTTATGGAATGGAGATAAGTCTAATTTGGAAGGCCTAAGGCCATTGGGATCTGCTGGTTATGTTCACCATTCTAGTTTGGGAAGTTAGGCCCTAGAGCTAATAAATGTGCGTTTATTAGATATTGTGAGCATTTTAAAGGCTATATGATGTATGGTGAACATCATAGAGGGCTCACTGAGGTTGAGTCCTGAGATGTGGATTTTTTAGGAGATGATTTCCCTAGTATTGGTGAGATTAAACAAAGTCTTGAGCTCTATGAGGAACATCAAGACGAAGTGCCCCAAATTGATTTGGATTCAAAATCCATTCTGATGACTATTGAGGTCAGTGGGAGCATAGAACCTAAGACTCAGTCTCCATAATTGCATAGGAGCCAATGTAGAAACGTTTCGTGAAGACACTTTGAAATAGAAGGTGGGTCCTTCTTGAGCATTTCTGTTGATGCTAATGAGCCTACTTCTTTTAAAAAAACAATGAACTCACCAATTTCGAGTAAGTGGCTTGCAGCAATGGAAGACGAGATGGGATCCATGGCTAAAAACCATATATGGGACTTAGTTGATCTACCTGTTCGGAGCAAATCCATTGGAAACAAGTAGGTCTTGAAGCTTAGGCATAAGGCAGATGGATTAATTGATAAGTATAAGGCTTGATTAGTGGCAAAAGGTTACACCTAAAGGGAGGGTGTGGACTATGATGAGACATTTTCTCCTGTAGTAAGATTTGTGCCTATTTGCCTTATCCTAGCTATTATTGCACATTTAGATTTGAATTTGTTCCAAATGAATGTAAAAACGACATTTCTTAATAGAGAAATAAATGAAGAGTTATATATGGATCAACCCGTTAGGTTTTGGGCAAAGGGACAAGAGCACAAAGTGTGTCACTTGAGACATTCCATTTATGACCTAAAATAATCATCTAATGGTATCTTAGATTTCGTTAAGCCATTACATCGGTAGGCTTTGCAATGATTGAAGAGGACCATTGTGTAGATATAAAGAGATAAGAGAATGTGTTTTTTTTTACTCTCTTTATATGTAGATGATATTTTGATAATTGGGAATGATATGGAGATGATCATTGCTACTCAAACGTGGTTGTCCTCTACTTTTGAGATGAAGGACATGGGTGAAGCAAATTATGTTCTCAAGGGATCGTTCTAAGAGATCTTTAGTTTGTCTTAAGAAACCTATATTAAAAGATCTTGGAATGTTTCCATATGCATACCTACAGACCTATTGACACTCCGATGGAGAAGGGGCTATACTTAAGTATGGATCAATGTCCTAAAACAAAGGAAGAAAAATAGTAAATGGCTAAGGTGCCATATGCAAGCGTTGTCGGTAATCTAATATACGCTATGTTGTGTACTCGACTCGACATATGATTTGTAGTTGGGATGGTTGGTAGATATCAAAGTAATCCTGGACTTGTGCATTGAGTATCGGTCAAAAGAATACTTATATGTCTAAGAGGAACCACTAACATGGCTTTGTGCTATCAAGGTGGGAGCCTCAAATTCGTTGGATATAGTGATGTTGATGGATCTATTGATAGAGATGAACGAAAGTCCATATGAGGATATGCTTTCATTTTTGGAGGAGGAGCGATTTCTTGGTGTACTAAGAAACAACTGTGCGTGTCATTATCTATTATGGAGTCCGAGTATGTTGCATATACCTTGACAGTGCAAGAGGCAATATGGTTGAGGAGATTTTGTAGGAGCCTCAACATTACTAGGCATCTTCGTGAGGCCACAGTTATTTATTGTGATAATACAGCTGCAATTGCCTATGTAAAGGACCCAAAGTATCATGGAAAGACAAAACACATAGATACTCGTTACCACTTCAGCCGTGATTTCATTGTACAAGGACATGTGGTCCTAAAGCATGTCTTTACTGAAGTAAATCACTTGTTAATATAGAAATCACATATAATATGTGAAATACACAAGAAGGGGGGTTGAATTGTGTTAAATCATCTAAGATATTAATCTTTAAAATCTTCCTGATTTTCTTGACAAATTCAGACGATTATAAAACAACGCACTTAATTTGATGAGTAATGCAACAACGGAAATTAGTATCTATTCTTCTAACAACAAGAAAACTAAAGAGGTAAGAGTTAAAGAATATGACACCGTGATTTATACTGGTTCACCCTTAACTTTAAACTACGTCCAGTCCTCAGAGTTCTTCTGAGATTTTACTATCTCCTTCAACGTTACAAGTATTATTTCTACACTTGCAGAGCCCCTTCAAGTCTCTTTCACAATGTATTCTTTATATGCTTCCTTAGCCTCTTCAGGCTTTAGCCTTTTCTTCACTCGAAAATATATTGTTTGAGCTTCATGTTACAAATGTATTTGCTCTCTTTCTTTCTTTCTTTTTCTCTTAGAATATTTTTCACAGCGCGAGCACTTAAGAACATAATTTCTCTAAGTATGTTTTGTACATTCAGAATTCTCCCCTTTTTTTAAGTTTACAACTATAACTAATATTTATAACCTAAATCTCCAACGATCTTCTTTGAGAAATCTACTTGTAGAGTCTTCTAAAGTTTGCTATTAGTTGGGCCCTGTAACCAACTCCAACTAACTGACGTTTTAGTATATTCTTTAATTACACCATCTTGCTTAGATTCATATGCTTCGTCTGGTGTCTTAGACTTAATCACTTCGTCTGATCCATCTTAGACGCTTTGTCTTATTGAGCTTTTACTTAAGTATCGTTTTGATTTGATGATTTGTGCCACTTACATTTATCTGCACACTTAACAAATTCATCAAAACAGTTCACGCACTTTTATTATTATTATTATTTGAGTTTCATTAAAATCAATAAAAGAAGTGAAGTCTTCTTGACTTGATCCTTTTACTAAACTCATTACTAGAGATGCTTTTCAAAAGCACATTAGGGGTTTAGGTTTGTTGAGGATTTGATGTATTTGTACATTTACTTATGCATTAATGAAATATGTTTTTCATTTTAATCATGTGTGAAATTGTATAGTAAATTAAGGTTTAATTGAAAATGGCACATATCTAAAAATTGTCACTAGGCATGATGTTGCTCTCTCACACGAGAACATCACCCCAATGATATGATAGCATGTGGGATGAGACAAAGTATTGCAAGGTACAAAATGATAGGCAATCTCCTTAATTACTGTGGCATGATTAAGGATGTTGTATGTCACCTTAGCTGAGTGCTAAGATAAGACTTGTTTAGTTGAACATGGAAAGTGTATCCGTGTAGCCTGTATGAAGCTGGATTTGAGTTTGTGGTGGCTTAAGTTAGTCACTTTCTAGAGTGACTGGACCATGTTCTATATGGTGTTATTTAGAGCGTGACAAACCCTTAGTAGGAGCTCCACCATAATATACACTTCATACTGTATGTGCTTGAGATGACCGAATAAGGGAGTGATGAATAGGTCCCTTCTTCATCGCTGTATGAGCCCTGTCGACATCTAGTCCACCTCTATACCCTTTGGAACTTTAACCTATTTCATGAAGTTAAGAATTGGTGTTGCTACTTTAACATATTATCTAAGGGCCAAGAGGTATGACTAAGAAAGCAGCCAAGACTTCATGGATTGACATGAGTGTCTAAGAAAAATCATTTTGATATCACATACGCTATTTGTGATTTATTTCCTGGGCAGTTGCAAAGACATTAGTTGTCAATAGGCATGAGTTGTCTATATGGTAACCATGAGTGCAAATACATTGTAGGATTTTTGCATAGCTTTTTGTGAAAATAGGGATCAGAGATGCAAAATCTAGTGTGATTAGAAAGGAATTGGGGTATAACGATAACTTAAGTGACGTTACATTAGTTTGATGGTGACTTAATGTAACGATCCTTATTGGTACCTTTCTCATATGGTCGCATGCTCCACTTCATGTATGATAGTGAGAATGAATATTTGAGGTTGAGAAATACAACATGAGTTGACACAAACAAAGCATTTGTTGTTGCAAATAGACATGTTTTATAATGAAACATATGTTATTGCCAATGTGTACAAGTGGGAGATGTAGCAAAGTAATATGTCCACATTGGCATAAGTAAACCAATGTGGACAAGTAAGTTAGGTCTTACAAGAAAGACAAAACTTTCAAGTAAGAGGCTACTTGTTGGAATGTCCAACACTTCTCCATTTTCTCTGTATAAGTTGCAATAGAGAGGATGCATGAAAAGGCTTCTCTCTCCCACACTTGCTCTCCCAAGAACATTAAGTTCTCCCTTGTGTTCTTATCTCTTTGAGTTACCACTCACAAGGCTTGGGATTTGGGGTTTGAACTAGAGTAAGTAACTCTAGTAGCTACTCACAACATGGATAAAGGGCACATTAGAGCTACATGGAGCCACTAGAGCACAAGGTGGACTTGCAAAGCAAGCATAAGAAGAAAGGGACTTGTCAAGTTTAAAAGGTAAGGTCTCACTACACCTTCCAACATTTACAAATGTGAACTTATAGTTTGAGATCATAGTGTCTTTTTGGTGTATGTGAAAGTGTAATTTTGGATTCGATTAGGAAAGTAAATAAGAGATTATGATAGTGCCTTTTTGTTTTATTTTCTTTTTCTTGTTTTGATCATAATACTATGTTGCTTATGTGCAGTCATATGTTTTGTAATATTTTTCATTTTTCAATTTTATTTTGTTTATATGCATTTACATATCAATCTTTAATCTGATTTTGGTTTATTCAAATATGAAGGCAACAATCCTGAGGTCTTGATAATTGAAGAAGATGTTCTTTAGCATTTTATGACCAACACAATAATTCCAAAGAGCTTAAGGCTATGTTTGGTTGGAGGTTTATTAATGGAATGGAAAAGAATGTAATTTTAGTTCATTATTTAGGAGGAGGGTTTATAATAAAATAGAATAGAATGGGATGGAAGAAGAGAGTTTCATATTATATTCCATTCCATCCTAAATAGTAAAAATGAGAAATCTCCAATATGAGGAGTTTAGGATAGAATGTAAAATGATAAATAACTTTTCACTATATTGTATTAAAAACCCTTCTTCTAAATAATATTTCACTATATTATATTATGAACCCTTACATCTCTCTTAAACAATTTTATAATATTACATCTATTTACATTTCATTCCATTATAAATCATTCAATTCCATTAAAAATCTTACATCTAACCCAACATAGCCTAAGAGTCCTTTAGATGTTTCCTCACTAACACATTATTCAGACCTAGCATTTTTGTTGAGGCAAAATTCAAGTTCCTGAACTTTCAATCTAATTCAGATCGTGTTAGAGAATATAAAGATCATAGAAAGATCCAGAGATGATCTCTTGACACGAAGCTTGTGGTGTTCGACCAACAAGTTGGATGTAATCTGGTTGTGAAAAATGAAGAGAACAAAGAGAATTAAAGTGAGGTAGAGCAGAGAGTGTCTCCAATCCCATTTGACTGTAATAGACTCCATTTGCTTTTGGTCAATGTTGATCTCGTCTCTCTACTTCAACTAAGTCTTTCCTTCTTTTCTTTTACTCTCTGCTTCTCAATCATCTATTTTCCTTTTTATTTCTATTCTCTCTCGCTTTGATAGGTTATCTGGGTTGCTTCGTCTTCAATCCGGATCTAGAGTTTTTGGCTCAAGTTTTTTTATTTGGTTTAAATCTTGAACCTTTATTGTCATCTTCAATTTGGGGGCATACGACTGGGGTTTTCTTGTGACTAAAAAAGGCTCTAATGTTTTTAGAATTTCTATGACGTAATACATCTTCATGCGTCGAATACGAATACTCCACTCCTTTTCTGTTGTGTTTCTCTAGTTCTATTTCTTTTCATAAACCAAATTATCTATCTGTCAACTGAAATCTGTATTTTTGATCCCTAAATCTGCTACTATACCTCTACTTAGGCCCGATATCTACTTTTTTTACTTTCTCAAAATACTGACATTTTTATCCTCTACTCTCTTCTTCCAACATTTTTTCTTTTTCTACTTCTTGATGTTAGACACTAAAAGTCAATCACAAGCATTAAAATCCTTTGAGGAAGTGCTGATTCTCCCCTTCTTGGGGCAACTAGTAGCCCATTCTCGTAAGCTCTTTCCACGTTGCCTGGCGTTTACCTGTGCCTAATTCCTTACTTTCACTTCGGTTTTCGAAAGTTTCATTCTTTAACGGTCTGGTTTAGGTTTTTGCGTGTTGAAGATGATGTTGGCTTGAGTATATGTAATTCCTTATGTGTTTTTCTATGTGTTTTTGTTTTTAAGGTTGCTTGCTCCATATTCGTATTGCATTTTTGATTCAAAGATAATTGTTTTTATGGGATTTGCCTCTTGGGTTTCCTTTGTTTCAATCACCTTGTGTGTTATTTGGGCGGGTTTGGTTGGTTATTAGGTACCTGGGTATTTATTGTATGGCCTTCCTCTTTCGTTTATTGCTTTGCACAAGGAGATTATTGTAGGTTATGGATTTGGGTTGTTGGACCCTATCGAGTTTTATTTTTGTTTTTCTAGTTATTGCACTCTTTTGTTATGGAAAAGGAAAATTACAGGCTTTATCAGTCCATGAGGTGAATGAGCTCCTCTCTCTCTTTCTCTCTATGTTTTTACCGATAGGAATCATCGACGTGTCAATGTTCCTTCCATACAAACATACCACCTTAGCTTCTTTCTCCTGACAAACAACTCTTTGGTATTTCAAGCTATGTGAAGTCATAGTTGGCTGGGGATTTGTTTTTGTCATAGGCAGTTGACAACACCTAGTTTTTTAGACCGGTGTTTTCCTTCACATATTTTCTTGCAGGTGGTGAAGTAGATTTTTATAAGATATACAAACGAGCTCGTCTTTGATTTTAGTCCCAGTTGCTCGTATCAGGTTCTACGTTTATAAAGGCTCTAGTAGCGATATCTCTATCACTAGTTGTTTCATCTTTATTGCTACATACGTTTTGAATATTATTTTTAATTTTGGAATGCTTCTTTTTTATGACTGTTGGGAAGGTTTGATTTATATGTGATTCCCCTAAAATTGATAAGCTCTGCATCCCTTTTGTTTCACTGTTAATGCTTTTATTCTTTATTATTATTATTATTATTATTTTGATTATTCTTATTGCATCTCTTTTATTAGTCATTTTTGGCATTTAGTGGCGATCGTGGTAGAAACTAAGCTTCCAATGTTGTGTTTCTCTAGTAGGATAATCTTCTTCTTTGGCTACCTGTATTTGGGAGATCTAGGTTCTACTTGTAATATTCTTGCTTGGTTTTATTGTATTATTATTTAATTATTTATTGACTTTTCGTAGTTGTATTGGTTTTTATTTCTATTATTATTAGCATTTTTCGTATTATTATTATTAGTCTTATTTTCATTATTTTATATATATCTATATATTTTGTTATTTTAGTATTATTTCTATTTATTGATGTTTTTATTGTAATTTTATTTTCTTAATAATTTATCGTACTAATTTTACCTATTTTCTCTGTAACCTGCATCACTCTTATATTGTATCATTTACATGTGAGTCTACTAGAAACAGTCTCTCTATTATGTAGGGATAAGACTGGATACTATCAGACCTTCCTAAATTCCGCTTTATTGCGAGATTTCGAACTAGATGATGATGATGAGAAAGAGTGAAGAAATGATAAGCAAAGCTGATAGAGAGAGAGAGAGAGAGAGAGAGGAAATCTTATTACTTTTATTTTTAGGTCTCACTAGAAACAAATCTAAAAAACATGTCATATGTGCTTTTTGTAATCGAGGACTAGTAAAAATGTTAAGTCGATATTCATATTGAATATTTATGAAATATTAGGAATTTTTTAAATGTGTCGTAATGTTTAAATTTAAATTAAATTTTGGTAAAAATACTACATCTAATTTAATCCTTATACCTTTTAATCATATTTAAACTTAAAATTAATTAATTAATTTAATTTAATTTTTTTAATTCAAATATAATCAAAACAAATTTGAATTAACCAATAAAAATACATATATCTATTTTTTGCTTTAAATTAAAACTATATGAAATTGTGAAAGAAGAAAGTTATAATTTATGGATAACTGCTACCTAACTTGAAATTTAGTGAATTTCTAAATTTATTTTTTAAATTTGGTTTGAAATCAAGTTTAAATTTTATGAAATTTAGTGAATTTGTAAATTTATTTTTTAAATTTAATATATTGATTTCAGTTGAATATTAACTCAATAATTTCTATCCCTAAAAAAAAGTTGAAAAAGAAAAAAATTTCAATAAGATTCAAGTACAACTATAGTGTTTAGAAATGGAACCTTAAAGGAAAAAAGAAATATTTCCTATTGTTATAAAAAAATTCCAACTTTCCAATAAAAATGGTAATTAAGATTGTATTTTTTTTCTCCTTTATTTCCTCAATTTACAATTCTAAACATAATGCAAACATTGGTCTAGAAAATCATAGGCACATGGATATGTAACATATCATTTCGAATTTAATAATAATTAGTTACACATCTACAATTTACAGTTTGTCCGTAACATTTTTCTAGCTTTATGAATTGTACAGCTCCACTCATTGGTTGGTATTTAAGTTGTTAGGTAGTCTTTTGAAATTTGAATCTGTACTTGAATTTAATAAATTTGAATCTTTATGAAGATTCATAGTTTTACCAATACTCCTTATGTTGATCGTAATCACTCGATCAATGCACAAAGTTTTCCATTTTGTGAAAGTTTAGAAAGGGTTGGTTTTTTACAAAAAAAATTATTATGTAACTTGAAATTAAGATCTTGTGATTACAAATAAACAAGTTCTATTGATACAACTGATAGTTGTGTCCTCTATTGATATCCAAATTATACAAAATTTTCCATGCTTAATGTTTTTTTGAACTACTGCGTTAACAAATACACCTTAAAATATCAAATAATCTCATTTTGATTAAGATTATACAAAATTTTATTTTTATAAAATGCGATTTAAATAGAAGAAAATGATCACTTGACTTATTTCTCTTTGGCACGATTTGTGCATGCGTGTCGATTGTCTATTTCAAATTTCACCAAGGCAGTAATGACATGGTGCAAGGCAAAGAAGGTCAAAAACAGACACGTGCAGCGCAATTGTGAAACTATACGAGTTCGTTGGTACGTTACATGTGTATACATATTCTTTTCTACCTTTTAAGCCCGTTCTATATTTCTATTTCACATACATACTGTCACGATCCAAGAACCATCTGACGTGGCAAATGCAAGTGAGTCAGCAATTGCTTCGAATTCTATGGGAAGACCGTTGCGTGAAAGAAGGAGGCCAGTGGTACTAGAGGACTACGTGTTGGGCTAGTTGCAATTTGGTTACCATTTCTGTTGGCACT
>JANVCQ010000004.1:31156533-31167843 GCA_025531925.1 Erythroxylum plowmanianum
CTCAATCCCTCTGTTTCTGTCCCTTCCCCTGTACTGGCACTATTGTACTGCTGCTGACAAATATATCGAATCTCATCATTTTTCCTTGATTATTCTGTGCCCATACACGAAACCTCTACACATACTCAAAAATCATATTCCACTCCTCGTTCCTCAAAATTTCAATGTCAGTGTTCGTTACATCACATTCTGAATGCCACTTTGATGTGTACTAATTGTATTATGAAAATTGCCCAGGAAACTATGTACAAATTTCACAAGTCCTATCATTGCAAATTGACACTAAGGCATTTGTCGGCGGACAAGATCTTCTATCTAATATTATGATATCTTATTTTGTCCTATAAATTTTAACCATTTATTTATGTAAATCTTGCGTTCATTTATGCGATATTTACACAAAACTCACATAAATAAATAATTAAAATTTATAAAATAAAATAAAACACTATAAAAATAGAGGAAGATCCGGACTCATTTGTCGGAGGCAGTTCGCTGTAGCCTGTATGTTTTGCCTCAAATTTTGAAGTTAGCGTGGTACAGGAAAAGACTCAAATAACCCTTTTGTTGAAGCCCAACGAAGTGGTCCCGTCCCTGTCCCTGGTGATTGAACTTTGAAGGGCCGCTACCATTTTCAGTTCTCATCTCGTGTCTTAGAAAAGTCAGTATCATATCTCCAAGTTTTCTTCTGCCGCATTGACATATAGATAATTTTTCACAAACGTTCTTGAAACTTGGGATTTGGGAACTCTGCCGCTGAAAAGAAATACCTTCTAGCTCATTCCTTTCTGCTGAAGTCAGCGTCATATACAGGAAGAGAGAGACCCGCGAAGCCTGTGGAGCTCTGTTGTCCGTTCACATTCTAGTGTTTATTAAGTGGACGGAATAGCATTGGCATAGCAGAGTCAAAGTTGGTTAGTTTCGATATTCATTTTTACAATCCTCCTCCAAATTCCAATTCTCAACAAAAATCATCTCTTCTTTTCCTGACACCGATGATTGATGCCCACACGAAGTATGTACAGTAACTTTTCATGTAACAAAAACACGTATTTTTACACTTTCCGTTTGTTTGTTAACAACATGCTGATGCTGCAAACCTTACTCTTCGTTCCGACGGACGGGTTTCACAGTTTCACTATTTCACGAGAAGATAATTATCTTTTTTTATCTATAATTCCACATGCATTGATAAAAAATAAATACTTACTAGGATCTGCGGTCAAGTTCCAAGATTTAAATATTTTTTTCTACATAGATCACTCAAAAAAAAAAAGTTAGAAAACTAGATCTACGTCATTTACAAGAAAAAAAATAAAATTATCGATACGTACAATATGATCGATTATTTTGGGATCCATTCACAACATATACTAATCTTTAGGATGATCCACTGTCTTTTTCAATTTACAACTTTACATCTTGTGTCACTTAATTTACGAAAAAAAACATAATTTAAGGTAGTCGAAGTTGAGCCAAATCGCCAATTCTCTTGGGCAAGTTGCCCATTCTTTTAGTCCTTGTTTATGGCGCCTTTAATTAATACTATATATACATTTGTCTCGATAAAGGGAGAATCTAAATTAGGTGATGATCACATGCCAAAAATAATTGTTAATTATTCCCACCCACAGTTACAAATTAATAAATTTAACAACAATGTTGACCTAGATGAAATTATAGTTTTTTATATAGATATTATATTGAAAGGAAAGCGAGTCTTAGTAATTAGTAAAGATTAATTTTTTATTATCAAAATATGACGAGTTTAAATTAAAGAAACAATCACTTTAAGAAAAAGTTGGAAGTTTTAAGTTCTCATAAATGGATACAGTTTAAAATTTGGCTCAAGTATGTTGTAGAAAATGTAAAAGCAGTTGACGATGACCTAACCTAGAAAATCAGAAGTTGGGAAATAATAATAATAAGAATCAATACGTTGGTTCTCCATTGAGGTTGAAAAAACGTGCTAGCTTAAAGTAAACTGTGTAAACCAAACCCAAACCATGTGCCTTCTTTGACACGGATATTTGACCAGTAGCTCCACCTTCCCTTCTCTTTTACTTCCCTTCACTTTCCCTCCCTCACTCCTCGTTCCTAATTTCTCACTCTTCCATGTGTATTTATTGCTTTCAAGTACTACGCTTTCTTCAACCTTTCCATCCTCTTTCTTTTAACTCAGCCCTTTTTGTGAATGTGACGATACGCAGAAAGAAGCAAGTGGGCAGTATTCTTGGTGAGCAACGTCCAAGTCTTCTGTATATCTTTCTCTTTTATGCACACAGAGAAGGAGTAATTCGTGAACTCCCACAATGGTACTCCTTATCTCGCTTCCTTTGGTTCATTTTATATGCAATTGTCTAGCTTCATCCCTAAAAGAAATTTGCACTTCTTCATTTTTATGTTCTGTAAGAATTTAGAAAAGAAAGACAGAGAACGCATCAGAAACGAAAGGAGAATAAGAAGTCAAAATTTAAACTCTAGGAGTTGTTTTCCAATTTTACCATGTGTAATTAGGAGGACATAATTTACTTAGTAATGAAAAGAAGTATGCGTGTATGAAATGTCATATTTAAGCAAAGAAATCAATATATACAGAGAGGGAGACGTTGATATGTGAATCGAACATCCGTGCATGCCTAGCCTATAGTTTCCCTGTAAAATTGTACGTTTCCCTTCCTGTCTTGTCGTTACCATGCATGTGAATTAAGATATTAACATAAAATGTTTTTCTTCCCCCTTTTGTTTTGTTTCATCCACGATGGATCATGGATCTAGGAGCCGATATTATTACTAGTTAAAAAACATGATGACCCGTAAATCATAATAACTAATGAATTATGGGTTAATAAATAAATAATAATAATTATTGTTCAAATTAATTAAAATACATCTCAGTATTTAATTATTTATCTTTAATTTTTTTGGCTTATCATTTGATTAACTATCTTTAATTTAACTATTTTATTACATTTTTCAACAACAACACCTACTAGAAATTTTACTAAGATGTAAGATCTGAAAACAAAATCTAGTAATATATAATCTTATTCTTTTCAAAACTTTTATTTTTAAGTTTTTAATCCTAACAATTAAATTTCCGTAAAACATTTTCCAATTCACCCTACCAGCCATTCTAGCTAATAGCTGTAAACCACTTGTTGGTGCTCATTAATTTCAGCTTAATTGGTCCTACTGAAAATCATCAGAATCTTATCTTGTCAAGAAGTTATTAACTCGCCGATTCCTTCTTGCATTGCATGTACGGTATCGTGTTGGGGCTAAAAGACAAAAGTGGAAAGGATTAGGCATGTGGACATGGGAACCTAGTAACTGTACTGACACAGAACTCAGATTGCCGTGGCCACTAGATCATCTGTCTCAAAAATGGTACTGTTCTACTTCCGCTCAATTTTAAATTTTTAACAGCATATTTACTATCCTGCGCCTTCCTGTGCTGCCTACACTGTGTCATCCTGCGCCATCCTCGTCCAATCACAAATTTTGCACGAAATAAATAAATAAAATAAATCTTCTATTTCAATTAGTCAGTTAATATCTTATTCTATTAAATCTAAAAATAATCAGTACACGCTAGAATACCGAGCAAAATTTGTGGCTGAAGTAGAGTAGCACAGGACGGAACACGGTAGATGGCATTGACGATCTCGTTCCCCGTGTGTATTAGTTATTCCGGTTTTTTTTTTTTGTGGTTAGCTCACGAGATATTTTAAGAGGGTCTCAATTATGAGAAGATACTTTTAAGACATTTACTCCTAGATTAATCTCTGCTCGTATCGGGTCAACCTGTAAAGAGTAAAATGCTGGCCAAACAGATTTCTCCATTTCCAGGACTCGAATTCGAGATCTCTGATTAAGAGATGAGAGTACTGAATCACTCACATCAACCTATTTAATTCCTATCGCTTCAAATCCCAGACAAAGCAGTACCCTAGAGATTAAGACATAAGAATCAATTAATAATTATTTAGGACATGTTTTTTCTTTTTATTTTTATTTTTAAATTCAATAAAATTTTATTTATTTAAATTTTTATTCCCTCTTTTAGTTTTAGTTTCTTCCTGTTTTATTTTTGTTTTTATAATTTGATTTACAGTTAATTTAATTATTTAATATTAATTATTGACAAGAATTATAAATATTTTAATTTGATTTTTATAATTATTTTAAAATTTAAATTTTAAAAATAAATAAATTTAATTTAATAGTTTTCAATAAATATAATATAAGTTAGAAAACATCTTTAAACAAAATTTTATTTAATAATTAAAAATAAAAATTAATTTATAATTAAAATTTTATTTAATAAAATATAATAATGTTACTGATAATTCAATAATAAATATTATATAAATATTTAATAAATTTAGTTAATTAATTACTTTTAAAAAATTACCTTTAAGTTTTATATAGTATATAATTATTATCATTAATAAAAATATAATTACATTTACATTAACAACTAAATAAGTTTTATTTTCATCTAAAATAAAAATTAAAAAAATCATAAAACTAAACACTAAACAGTCCTTAATTGCAAAAAGAATTATGTAAAATCTTTTTTTTTTCTTTTCAACTTGTTAGTTTATAGTTTATTGGTAGAGTATTAAAGCTTGAGTGCTTTCAGGATATTCAATACGGACTTCAGTAAAGCTTTGTTTAAGGGTTTCTACTTTCAGACAGGACATCCATCCTGGTAGAGCAATAATGCAAAGCCCTTCAGAGAAAAGACCGGGAATATATACTTATACGGCTCAGTGGCCTATCTACGCGGTTGCATGGTCGGTCCGCCATGACAAACAGTCACGTCTCGCCGTCGGGAGCTTCCTGGAGGATTATAGTAACAAAGTGGAGTTAGTCCATTTCAATTCTAACACCTGTGATTTCACCACGGACAGTCGCCTGATCTTTGACCACCCTTATTCACCCACAAACGTCATGTTCTTACCTTCGGAAGACGCTTCCCATTCCGACATTATTGCCACTTCCGGTGACTACCTCCGCCTCTGGCGAATTCATGATGACCACATCGAGCTCAAGTCTCTGCTTAATGGCGACAAAAGCAGCGAGTTCAATTCAGCTATAACGTCGTTTGATTGGGCTGATTTCGACGTGCAACGTGTGGCTACTTCTAGTGTCGACAGTACTTGTACTATTTGGGACACAGAGAGAGAAAGTGTTGACACACAGTTGGTGGCACATGATAAAGAAGTGTATGACATTTCATGGGGGGTGTACAACGTTTTTGCGTCTGTTTCTGGAGATGGGTCGTTGAGAGTTTTCGATTTAAGAGACAAAGAAAGATCGACAATAATTTACGAGAATCCTGCGCAAGACTCTCCCTTGTTGAGGTTAGAGTGGAACAAATGCGATCCGAGGTTCATAGCCACGGTTGGGATTGACAGTAACAAAGTTGTGATATTGGACATTCGCTTTCCGACAACACCATTGATGGAGTTAAGCAAGCATAAAGGTAGCGTCAATGCTATAACTTGGCAGTCTTGCTCGGGGAGGCAGATGTGTTCGGTAGGTGATGATTCAAGGGCTTTGATATGGGGGGTGGGGGCCGTGGGGTTCAGGCCAGAGAACGGCGTAGAGATTGAGCCAGAGATGTGGTACGGCGGGTCAATCGCCGAGATCAACAATGCACGATGGTCTCCCGTTGAATCGGATTGGATTGCTATTGGCTTCTTGAATAGCTTACAACTCCTGAAGGTTTAGGTATAATTCAATAACAAGTACCGATGTAATAATGGTCTTAAATTGGTTAGTGGTGCGTGGTGTATTACAGAAATTGGTGGGAGTATCTACATCTGTTCAGTATCTACTAATCTAGGGAAAGTGAGTACCATGTATCTTTTATGCCCTTTAAAAGTTCATATTTTCTTCATCAATGCAAGACTTCGAGTGAAAAGTTACAGCGTGTATCCGTCAACCACTAACAATCACCTAAATCATAAAAACTGGAACTCATAGCTTATCAGTATATGTTGAATCTACATCTATTCAGTACACAGTGACCGATTTGATCACTGTGCATTAGAGCAATAACCGATTTGATCACTGTGCATTAGAGCAATACACTTATATAAAATTTAAATTTAAAAATTAATTCAAATAAAAAATTTATTTAATTAAATTTGAGTTTAATAATTAATTAAAATATTAAATGAATTAATTATTTGAGTTTAAGAATCAACTCTTATATAGAATTTAAATTTAAAAATTAAGTCAAACAATTTTAAAAATGAGTTTGGATTATATAAAAGTTTAAAAATAATATAACTTGATCAATATTTATAAATAAATATATTTTAGATTAACCAATATTTATATACTTATTATATCTCAATCATGTATATTGGCCTAAGCACACAATCAATTAAGTAAAATTATTGAAAATCTCAGAGTAGCTTACTTGTTAGTTGTGATGTTAAATATACAATTTCAAGTTATTTAAAAGAACAAATACGTATTATCTGTCTTCCTTGAAAGAAAAAAATACGACAAGTAATGTACGTAAAGAAGGCCCGGCCTGGTCCATAATTCTGAACCGGTCCACTAGATAGTGTTGCAGAACATATATGTGGCAAGTAATTAACAAGAACAAGGCATCAAAAAGGTGGTTCGTTAAAGATCGAGGCTACATGGCGATGACCATTGAAGGTACGATTTCGTTTACATATATATTCGAGTCACCTCTGATTCCTGTTTGTTCTGTTCACTTCCCGCTTGTATATATGTTTCTTTATCCGGCATAAATTCCTTCGAGTTTACTTTACCTAATTCATTCGTTTCTGGTTTGATTCTGAGAAAGATCTGGAATTTCTGAGGACTGCTGCGAATTGTTCGTTTTGGGTTTTCTTGGCTTTAGATAGTTGATGTTTTAGGATTGGAAAGTATGGAGTTTAAGCGTGATTAAGCTGAGAGTGTGCTTCTGTTTTAGTGTGTTCTTTGTGGTTCTACGCATATTCTGACCAGGATTAACCCCATGTTTATCTTCAGAAAAATTAGGCAGGAGGGCTGGGGAAAAAATTGAAAATAAAAGCATCTGGGATGATATTTCGATGGATATCCTTTTTTTTGGGGTAATTTTGTTTCGACGGATGTTGATAGGTTCTTCAAAATTGATTTTGTTATTCAATTTGCCTACTGATGGAGCTCATGAGATGACGGATGAGTTGATTATTTATGTTTGTGCCTACCGTGGGCGTTAGCTGCTGCTTTACTTAACTTGTTTGAAGATGAGATTGGTTTCACTTTGACTTTTTGGTCTCGTTTTTTGTTCAATTTCTTTTAAAGATGTTTCATTTGCAATGCCGTTTGGTGCTAATTATAATTTATCTTTGTGCGCTGCTGTCCTGGGGATGCCAAATGTTCCTTCTCTTCTGCAGTGTAAGTTGTGAACCTAGTCTATTATTGATCTTCTGAAGTAAATCCATCCATGGTTGCCTATAACATGCCTTATTGAATGCAGGCTTGCCGGGCTTGCTTTCATGTTTTCAGCTAGCATTCTGCTGCAGATAATGGTATTGCTTTTATATCTGAATTCCCTGCGTTTTCGTGGTTCTGCATTGCAATCAGTTATCTAGATGTTATTTAAGTTTCATAATTTGATGCTTTTGATAGATATGATATGAATTTTACATATATCCAATGGATTTCTACAATCATATGCTTTACAAATTTCAGTTGATTTACTGCTGAAAATTTTGCAGAAGTAGATGGATGCCAAATGAACTAATTTCTTATTTTTAGGTTCCCTCTGTGTCTCTTGGAGGGAGATATTTCACCCTTGCCAACTCTTTTCATTTTGACAGTAATTGAAATTTGCTGAATACATCCTTATTGTTCTTTTTAGTTCTTAAAGGGGCAGGAATTTGTTTAAAAATGCTGTATTATCCTGCTTGATGAACAAAAAAAAAAAAAAATCTGATTATCCTGCAATGTTGCCAAAAAACATCAGTTATGCACAATGCCCTTTGTATCCTACCGAATCAACCACTTCCTTGACATTTCACGTAGTTTAAATTGCACTGATCACATTTTTTCCTGTTTCTAATCTCACAAATTCTAGATTCAGATCCTAATCCATCAATTTTTCATGTTTACAGTAGATCTGTAGTTGATTTACAAATTAAAGCTCCAGGTTTCCATGAAACAAACGCTCCACTTTGTGCAATATTTTGTCCCGCTTTTATTGATGTACCTTTCTTGCTTTTTTGTTTCTAACTTTTATGAATGACAGGCTTGTGCAATATACAACAACTGGTGGCCAATGTTATCAGGTTTAGTATGCCACACCTTCTATGTATTATGGTTGCATTTGATTGCTTAATGATTTGATACCATTCTACAGCTCTCATGTACGTGTTGGTGCCTATGCCTTGTTTATTCTTTGGTGGAGGTTCCACTCAGTTTCTGATTAGTAGGGATGGTGGAGGGTGAGTCCTGAGTATAATCATCATTCTATTTTCTTGCTAAAGTTCTTTTTTTGGGTTAATTTCATACCTTTCATCTACTTTATTCTTGTTCATTACTTAATTAATCCATTGCAGACTACCTTGTCTGACATTGAACTTCTTTCATGTCTCATGGTATATTTTTTTTTCTTAAACTGTTCCAATGAAATCCCTTTCTTGTTTAACACCATGATTGATTAATTGATTGATTGATTTATACTTCTGGTTGTATCATTCGTGGTGTTTGGCTGATCATTTTTAGCTTATTAGAGTTTACACAAATGAATAAAGTGCATACCTGACTGATTAGATATTTTTTGTGTTACTTCAAACAAATGCATCAGTTATTCATTTCCTTGTAGAGTAGTATTTCTGGAATTGAAAATGGTGTGGGCAGCATGATTAGCTGCCACATTGGCATTTTTTTATTTTCTATTTAATGGCTTCGTTCATACTCTAAATTCTTGTCGAAACATTTATCTTTCAGTTGGATAGATGCTGCTAAATTCATGACTGGAGCTTCAGCTGTTGGGAGCATAGCCATACCTATCATCCTTAGGCATGCTCATATGATCGAAACAGGAGCTATGTTCATAGAATTCACGTCGTTCTTCATATTTGTCTGCACTGTCTTGTGTTTCCACCGAGCCAGCCTGGAAGATGACTGGTGACTGATATCTTACTAGCTAGATTCTGATATGACTTGTGCGCATTAACACTCGCTCAAGGATCTATATACGTGGGAAAGAAGTACAGAATTTCCCAATTTGTAAATCCTCTTTAACTACCTTAGAAAGTTTGTTGTGCTTTGTGTTTTTGATGATTGATCACAGGTTGAGCTTCTGATTTTGCAATATATGGTTCGCATAAGGATAATTTGGATCCTCTTTTATTTTTATATAATTTTTAATTTCATTTGGTGTTTTTTAAAAATAAAAGTATTTTGCTTATTAATAATCACATAAAGAGTTAGAAAAAATTAAATTTATTTATTAAGTAATTAATTTTACATCCTATATACAATTTTAATGATGCCTAGGAATCTATTTATCGTCCTTTTATTACAAAGTGCGTGATTAAATGAGTAAGAAACTTGCAAAAAATCACTAGAATAAATTTTATTATTAAAATAGATAAGATTTTCATTTTAGAATGTATTATTATTAACTGTTTAAATTATTATTGATAAATTTATATTCGTAATTAATATTATATAACTATATAATATTTTTAATTAAAATAAAATTATTTCTTTATTAAAAATAAAAAATCCAAATCACTTTTCATCATTTTCATAAACTATACAAAAAAAGAAAAATGTTAAACTAAAAACTAGAAATAAAAAATCGATCTAACTAGATTTTTCAGTGAATTTAAAGCAAAAGATAAAAAATTGTAGTAGAACTAACTTGACTCTTTATCCTATGTTTATATTTATATAATTTAAATTAAATCTTGATATTTGTAGTTGGCTTCATATTGCACATTGTCTTTGATTAAACTACTCAAAAGGCAACAAGGGCTCTAATGTTAAAAAAAAGTGTGAAGAACTAGAAAATAATTGAAGTAAAATAATAAATTTGGATAATATTTAGTTAAATAGTACATAATGTGTTGTAAAAATCGACCGGATTAGAGTAGGTTCACAATTAAATAGGATGGAAGGAATAATAATAAACATATATTTTATATGGAAAACTTCCAAATTAGGGTAAAACTACGGGCAATGATAGAAGAATTTTACTACTGAAAAATGAAGAATTACAAAGAAAAACTAGACTTACAAAAATACACATAATATTTTTGTCTCTCTTTCTTTTTCTTTCTCTCTCACCTCACATCTCTCTTCTCTGCTAATGGGATGCACTATTGAAGGAATGGTTGGTCAATTTGGCCAACCATTATTTATCTTATTAGGCTTGTTAGGCACCAAACGCTAAGCCTATTAAGTTTGAAAATTCTACCACTTGAAGATTTGATTGAGAATCAATCATATCTTCACATAATTCTTTCTATCTTGTTGCTTTATGTTGCTTACGTTTTTGTCAGGTCTCTTGAGGATCAACACCACATAAACTTGTTAGCATTGATTGCTTGTCATAATATGCTAGGTTATCCATTGTATGAATTTTTTGCATATCCACTGTTCCTTCTTCCATTTTCTCACGAACGAAGTGATACTAAACTTAAATGTGTGTTGGCTTTGAATGAAATGCAGGATTCTTTACAAGATGCAAAACACTTTGACTGTTACAATACAGATTAATATTCTCTTGTTTATTCCTAAGTTCTTTTAACAACATCTTCAACCACACTGCTTCTTTACTAGCTTGTGTAGCTGCTATATATTCTACTTCTGTTGTTGACGTAGCCATAACTGACTGTAGTTTTGAAACCCAACTCACTTCTCCTCTAGCTAGTGTAAACATATATCATGTAGTGAATTTATTTTTATCAAGATCACCTGCATAATCAGCATCAACATATCCTCTGACAGTAAAATCTAATCTTCCATAACATAATATAACATCTGAGGTTCCCTTGATATATCTGAGAATCTTCTTAACAGTATTCCAATGCTCTCGATCAGGATTCGTCATGTATCAACTAATTTCTCCCACTGTAAGTGTCTTGTACAGCGAACATTAAGCTTCCCACTGCTGATGCATACGATACTCGAGACATCTCCATCCTCTCTTCTTCATTGCTAGGACTCATATTTGAGGACAACTTGAAATTAACAAGAAGAGTGTTGGAGTTATGTAAATATAGTGCCCTGGAAAGCAAGTGTATTTACATGTAACTTTATCTTCTTCAGTTACAGTTT
>JANVCQ010000004.1:31177451-31187832 GCA_025531925.1 Erythroxylum plowmanianum
TCTCCTGGTCAGCCTAGAGCTGTTTTTCGAGGTATTAGCCAGGCAGTGCCAGCTAGGATGATTTCCTTTATGAGTGCCCTGAGATTGATGCAGAGTGGTTGTGAGGCCTATTTGGCTCACGTAGTGGATACCAGAGTTGAGCAGAGACTGCAGGATGTTCTCATAGTCAGGGAATTTCCAGATGTGTTCCCCGATGAGTACCAATGGCTAAATCATTTTACTACTTTCTCCAGTGCAATCTAATGGCTAGCTACTCAAAGAACTCCCTTACAATTACCCCATATAGTAACTACTAGTATGTGTGTTCAAACAATATGGAAAGAACGCAATGTCAGGCGGCTTGAACTCAAGTCCAAATGACTAGATATTCTCATCTTCGAAACCCTTGATATCATCAAAGAGCTCGATATATAAATTGATTACACAACAGCTCCAACCTTCTCCAGTTATTACCACCGTTTGCTCTCTATATTTTAGGTAGTTAAAAACTTAACACCTCTCTTGTTTCAAAGGGTATTACCCTAGACCCTTTTGTAAGATTTAACTTTCATTCTTTGTTAATGCATTTTCTTCTTTCTTTTTCAAAAAAAAAAACTCATAGGTTTCATAAATATCTTCCTTTTTATCATGTGAAGTACTGTTATCACTATCATAATCTAAGATTGAGTTTTGAGCTGATTCATTTATGTTTTTCCCAGAATTATCTGATTTACTCACTTTTTTGTCATCAGTTACTTCCTGCTTGTTTGTTATTAAGCAAGTAACTGGACTTTTGCTATATAAAGTAACTAACACAACATTATTCATAGCTTCTTCTTCACTACCATACTCACTACTGAATTCATTCTCGCTCCAATTGCTTATATAAGACTTCCCTTTTCTCTTCTTCAAGGTGTTAACACATTTCATTTACACATGTCCAAAGCCTTGATAGTTATGACATTTAATTTTCTTCGCTTTTCTTTCACCCTTTTGAGTTTTAGCTTGTTATTTGAAGTTGTTGTTTCATGAACTCCCACGTTTTGCCTAAACTCAGATTTATCCTTCTTCATTTTCTTTAACCACTTACTGAAAATTCTGGTCAATAATTTCATATCCTCATTCTTCTTAGATTCATCTTCGAAGTCATTTACATCTTTACCAATCTCGGTTTGCAATGTCTTTTTCTCTTCTCTCGATTATCCCTTAACAAATTCATCTTAAAGTTAATAAGAATCCCAATTACCTTATTCAAAGATAATTTAGTGATATCATGGGCTTCTTTGATGGCCGTAATTTTTGATATGAACCTCAGAGGCAACAATCTCAATTCTTCTTAACCAGTTTCAGGTTAGAGTACTTCCTCCTAAGTAAATGTGCTTGGTTTTCTATATCACGCAGTCTCTCATGGAAATCTCTAATGGTTTCACTCTCATCCGTCTTCAGCTCATCCGTCTTCAGCTCTTCAAATCTCACAGCCAACATTTGAAGTTTTAAGGCTATTACATATTTCGATCCTTTATGTATAGTATAAAAAGTGTCCCACGTTGTCCTTCATGTATAGTCTAAGAAGTGTCCCACATTTCTTTCACTGATTCACAGGTGGATATTATAGCAAAGCGACCTTCATCAACTGTACTGAAGATGGCATGCCGAGCTTAAGAATTTCCAAGCACTCTCTTTTTTTCAGCCTTTGTCCACTCAGATACATCTTTAGGCACTGCTTCTATCTTTTCATTAGTTGGCACTGAATGTGTCCAGCCATTTAAAAATGAGTTTGATGTTTTTGTTCCTTGTACCTGAATGAATATTCTCATTTGTGATTTCTACGTAGGACAATTTGAACTATCAAATAACGGTAGCCTAATGATTAATGCCCCTTTTCTTATAGCTATAATTGTGAAAAAAAGATTTGCACTAACTTGATGTACCAAATTCTTATTCAGTGACCCTCTTTAATACTAATCAAAAAATTGTAAGGGTGTAGTAGTTTCACAAAAATCTCCTATTTGACCACGGTTGCTTATAATTGTATCTATCGGTTACTTGATATAAAATAACTGTATCAGTATCTGTTAATTTTTTAGCACAAATGAAAACATAAAAATAAACACTAAATTAAACAAATCAACATCGATACTTGTTAACTTAGTTTAGCACACCTTGCTTACGTCTGCGAGGTTTTCACCCAGCTTAATTCTTTTACTAATGACAATAGATTTATATAAGACTTTACTGAATTGACACCACTCAACCCTTGATAATATCCCTCGTCTTCACAACCCGTGAAAAATTTAACACCTAATAGTATGACTGCCTCATACTAACCTTAACAGAAGATTTTCTCAAACAATGTTTAATGATAACTAAACAAAATAAACAACTCAAGTGATTAAAATAAATTGGAACAAAAATGAAAACACTTGAGATATAACGAAACAACTTCCCTATAATTTAACTCCTTCCAAGACAGATCTAAAAATGTTCACCAATTGAAACGTGCCACCCATTGCAAATTAACTTCGTCTCTTACCACTCATCACCGTAGCCAACATGAGACGATCCCATCAAAGAACAAAGACTTGAGTCGCATGAAGAACTCAATTGGAAGTGAACCACCTCACACATTTTCGACAATAATCAAAGAGAACATCAATAGAACACCCCCGTATACAAGAAAAAAGACTTAGATTGCATAAAGAAATGAAATAGAAGATAGCCAATGACCCAACCTATATGACAATCATCTCTTTTTTTGACAATAATGTATTTACAACAATTATTAACAAAAAGAACCTTGACAGTATATCGCCGTAGGCAAATCCAAGAACAAGATACTCACATCAGGCAAGAAGTATTCACATAGTAAAGTTCTTCATTCATCACACCTTTTAGTCACATGATGCATATCCACATCTTTTACAAGATTAGCTCTTTATCCAAGTTAAACCCGATGTATATTCTACCTTATCTTGATTTGAATTTGATGTCTTTTATTATCTTAGAGATCTAAATTATAAAAATGTCAAAATTAAATAATAAGATATATATATATATACACACACAGAGTCGATTACTAACTTGTTTATGGAGATTCGTATACCTTTTCACAAATTACTTTCTTGTTGGTTTAGTTTAATTACATGAGTCGGCATACTTTCATGCGAATATGATGTTATTACTGGAAATTAAATCTTCATAAAGATCAATTTTATCAATCGAGTTTAATGAAATTTGAATTTAATTAGTAACATACAAACTTGATACACTTAATATATTTTCAAACTATTATATACCTTTAAAGTTAAACAATGGGATAATCAAGTTAACTTTATCAACTTGCGTTTAATTAGTTTGAGTAAAATTTTAAGAATAAAATATATAATATTTTAAATTTGTACGAGAGAAATCATGTTTAAAGTTACAAATTAGTAAAATAAATAGATATATTAAAAATTAAAATAAAAACTGCGAGAGAAATAACTTTATAGTAAATTCAAAATTAAAACAGAAAAGAAGTTAAGTAAAAATTTAATTATTTTTTAGTTTCCTAACTTGTACATTTCTAAATATTATATAGATGATATGATGGAGTCTCAGCCCCCTCTTGCAGTTAAATTTTATTCGAACTTCTGACTAAAGTTCATTAAGCGACTCAAATTTGCATGTATTTGCAGGCCTGCAGGTTCGTGTCTTGACTCAGCCAGTTCAGAGGCTTAGATCCTTGGGGATGGAACGTAGAGCCATCATCTTTCCAACATAAATTCAACATGAGGGTATAATTGTTGATTGCCGCAAAAGTAAATGGAACCATGCTATGATCGGTGTATTGAAGCTTCGAAGAGACTTGCTTACCCACTTGGGAATGGCTTTTGGGGCCCTCATCAATTCTTAACTACTAAGCTGTCAACCCCTCAGTCAACATCACGCTTTTCTCTTTTGTTTTGCAAAATTGTCTTTCGCTAATGCCTCGTGACACAAGGCTAAATGTTTCAGGTGCAGTTTCTTATAATTAAATTTATCCAGTAAACTTTCGTGGTTGTCAAATTCATAGCTACGTAAGTGCTGACATACGCAGATAGGAATTAACGAAGGGATCATATCCAGTCTTTTCTGCTTTTATATGGAACTTTAATATTTTTTCATTTGTTACTGATCATGGTTTCACATTGTAATTCCCGGTTCTATGATCAAGTCATATCTAAAATGTTCAATATGATTCCTAATTAGTAAGCTGTAACTGGATTTAGAAAACGCTAACTCCTAATTTACTGCAGTAATTTACTTGAAGAATAGCTACGACAACTGGTTTTTTAGTGTGACACAAAACTTGCAGTCGGTTTTGCTAATCGCTTGAAGAATCAAATAGTAGCAAAGCATAGTTCATTCACAGAAAAATGACCTCCTTATCATCGTAGAATCATTGTCTGTTGTTCAACCCAGTTAACGACTTCAGCTTTTTAGAAAATAAAAGATATCTTAATTCTGAAGCATATTATCAAAAAATTTTACATGGAATTCATTACTAGGTTTAGTGATTCTGGAGTCAGGTGTCAAATGATTTATCCTGACCATGCCTCTGAAAATTTTGATTTTGTCATTGTAAAACTCTTTGTGCCTTTCCCAAACACCGCAAAAGCAAATATAGGCCACCTTATTCTTTCTAATAAGTGCAAGTACATTACAATTCTTTCCCTTATTTCATCACTGACATGTTAAAACTATACGGTAAGAATAGTGCCTTAGCTCTGTGGAATTAGATGCATGTCCTAAACTTTAATCGAAGCTTTAAAGTTGACTTAAATCACATAAAAATTTGGTAAAAATTTTAAAAAGATGATTTGTTTTCAAATGTAATTAAATTAATTTACGTGTAACTATTTGATGCGATGGAAAACTATATATATACATGTAAATCATGAGAGAATTTTAAGAAATCATTTAAGCATATCACACAAATTTTGATTAATTTCAAATTTATTATAATATTGATATCTTTTCAATCGTAAATTAATTTTAATTAGTTAATATCTGAAATATATTTGTAAAATAACACTTATAGACTTATTAACAAGAAGGATATATAATTATAATTAATTTACTACAAGTTGCAAAATCGTATAATTATGATTTTTTTTTGGTGAAAGACTAGTATTAAACGTACATCAATTCTTAATTTGATTACACTACATCGATCGAGAACAAAGTTAGTAGCTGGCTAACGCCATTGTAATTGGTGATTTTCATGAAACTATCAATCTAACTGCTGCCAATCCCAAAGAGGTCCAATGTCTATGTCCATATCCATGCTAATTCTATGTTCACTAGTTTGAAAGGTTTGGCATTGGTCAGCAAAGAATGGGATCCTTGGTGTTGATAGGATATCGTCAAAATTATAATTCACGACTTCAATTGGAGGTACTACTAATGACGGTAGTGTTAGAGTTGCTCCTGGATCGTGATCGTCACCCGTGGCTTGAGCATGTTGAACCTCTGGTTCCTTTATTTTCACCTCTTTAGCAGGTCTTCTATCGAACGATCTCAAGCATTTTGATTTCTTATACAGCCTGCACAAACTGAGTTCGTTCCTCAACTGCAAAATAAAGGGCAGAGATATACATAAATTCTTTCGTTATTTTTAAGTTTCTACTTCAAATACATGATTAGCCTTCTTATAATTAATTCAATTAACTACTAACAGACTCATGAAAAACAAAGAACTTTGTAAAAGCATGACGAAAATGTTAATCATATCATTTCGGAACATGATACTGTCGGAAATTTTCTTTATTGAAATTCCAATATTCAAATGCATGGACTGTAGTTTGACGTTCTAAGTCTAATTATTAATTAGTTAGCTAGAGCCATAAGTTTCTAACCTCTGGATGTGAACCACCTGAGGAAGTAACAGTTTGTATAGCTTTGTATTCATTTATCTTCCACTCAGTCTTTCGACCATTTGGAGCTCTTCCCTGGTAGAATATCATGGTCCTCTTCAAGCCAATAGGGCGACTATCTTTCAATGAATATACATAGCCAAGACAACCACTTGCCTTCCAGTACCCTGATTTTGTCAATCTGTTGGGTTTTCCGCCATGAAACTCGCTTTCTTTTCTAGGAACAAAGAAAAACCAGTGCTCTGAATCCCCGCGACATAAGTCTCCCGACAGCTCTGAATCAAAACAAGTTATAAAATTACAATCCCATGTATGAAATGTTAACAAGGTTATCTTTATACTTGTTCTACTTGGGTTTGCGTGACAGTAGCTAAATATACACTGACAAGCTGATTATAACGAGAAATGAAATAACAGTTGCACTTGTTTTTTCTTTTTTGCGTGAATTGCACTGCAGACACTTGATCATCCGAAGTAACTTCGATGGTAGCACACTACCACCTCTTCACTGAAAACTTACGGGCAGCACTTAAGTTTAAAGCATCAAGAAAGTACCAAGCTAGTTAAGCTTATTTAAAGCATCAAGAAGAGCAAAGAAATTTAAAGAGCGAAAATGTAAGAAATAATATACAGAGAAAAGTAAAAAGTTTTTACGTGGAAGATCCCATGGATTGTAGTCGTAGATATCGAGGATGGGTATTACACGGTCGATATCTCGGTTGAGGGGATCTTTGTCTCCGTCAAGCCTGTGTCGCAGATAAAAGGAGACTAACTCTTCCTCTGTTGGGAAGAAGCGAAACCCAGGTGCCAAATCCTCCATTTCTTTCTGTTGCGGAGATAGATAGAGATAAATTGAGAGTATGTGATAACGGAAGAATTTAAATACGTAAAATTCTTAATTTGGGCTTAAGAAGTATGTAAAATTGATATGTGTATGCGCTAGGATCATTAATGACTATATATAAGGAAATTAAGACTTTGTGCAGTGACTGATGGTCGAGGAAAAGAGCAAAAGAAAGAAAAATAAGTTACTGATTGTTTGATTTGGAAAGTTAACGCGCTATAGAAGCACTTTAGCTACAGTTACAGCCATCTAAGAACGAAGATGGATCTGTATTATTTAATGCAGTATTTGATGAGCCTTTAGCATAAATTATTCCAGCTTCTTTCTTCAGACCGACATGTAAAATTGTCCTTCCATTTGTCTGCTGGCGTTGATTAACTTTGCATTTTAGAACCTAAATTAGTATTGTAGGTAATCATGGCAAATATAAGACAGGAACCTGTATATTCCGCATCGTTATATATACCTTTTGCTTTTAGGCAATTAACGGACAACCTTTATCTAAAAGGTGAAATATATGACGAATAAAATAACAAGATGGTTCCACCTGGCCAGAAGACGGTCATAGAGTAATCATGGACTGTGCTAACTCGATAGTTAGGGCTAGAATCCTTGAGCGTTGTGTGTATGGAGATCAAGAGTTAGCAGTGGGTGGTTAGGTCAAGATTAATACCGATGGAACAGTTAAAAATGGGTCCAACATTGTTACTGTTGGAGGATTGATCAGGGATTGTTAAGGCCAATGGTGCGGAAATTTTCTGCATCACATTGGCAATGGCTCACCTCTTGTTGCTAAACTTTGGGGAGTCCATTTGGGCCTTCACTTGGCTTGGACATTTGGATTCCGATGTGTTCTTATTGAAGTGGATTCTTTGGAAGTGATAAATCTCCTTTCCTCAGAGTTATGTACTGCAGATCTCTGCGTTATTTAGGCTTTAGTGTTTCGTTTGTCTTTGTTTTCCCTTGTAAAAAAGAAGAAGAAGAAAAGATGGATGTCTGGGATAGCAGATGGACTCCACTTGAATAGAGCAAACACACCAATAAAAGAAATTGAAGTAAAAAAGGACACACAAGATTTAACGTAGAAAATTCCTTAACGAATATGTAGAAAAACTACGGGCATGAATAAAAAACTTTTCACTATAGAAAACAAAGATTACAAGGGGAAGATCTCACAATCCACACCAAGAATTAATACACAAGGTTATAGGAAAGAGATTTTGGGATGCTTAACACTTAAACATATGTCTCTTTATATAGCTTCAAATGAAGCTTATACTTTCACCTACTTCTAATGTGGGATAGAAAGCCAACAATCTCCCACTTGAATATTTGATTAAGAACTAATCAATCTCCATATCTTTATTTCTATCTTGTTTTTTCTCTACTGTCTACATCTCTACCAAGCCATACAAGGATCTACACCATATGAATTTATCAGTGTTGATTGGCTTTGTTAATGCACCTGCTAGGTTCTATTTTGTATGAATTTTCTACATGTCTACACTTCCATCTTCCACCACTTCACGAGTAAAATGATATTGAACTCCTATATATTTAGTTCTAGAATGAAAAATTAGATTCTCTGACTATCACAATACAAAGGGATTTTTTATTGTCAGTGCCCAAGCTGCTCCAAAAACCTTTTTATCCAGATCGATTCCTTGCAAGCTTGTGTAGTTGTCATATACTCAGCTTCAATTGTAGATAGTGCTACAACTGTCAGTAGTTTAGACACCCATCTCACAGCTCCTCCTGCAATAATAAACACATAGTTTGTAGTGGATTTTCTTTTATCAAGCCTGCAAAATTAGAATCAACATATCCTTTAACAATAAATTCAGATCCTCATAACATAGAGCGGCATTTGAGGTCCCTTTAATATATCTTAGGATCCTCTTTACAATCCACCATTGTTCTCGACTAAGATTTACCATATAATGACTAACCACTCCTACTATATATGCAATGTCTGGTCTTGTGCAAATTATAACAAACATTAAACTTCCCACAGTTGATGCATACGACACTAGAGACACCTCCTTCCTCTCTGCTTCACTGCTATGGTTTTTACTTAAGGATAACTTAAAATTAACAAGAAGAGGGGTAGAGATTGACTTACAATCTTGCATATTGAAGCGTCACAAGATTTTCTTCAAATAATTCTTCTGAGAAAGCCAAATCTCTATGTTATTTTTTTCTTAGTAAATGTGAATCCTTAAAATCTTGTTTTCTGGTCCTAAATCCTTCATTTCAAACTTCCCAGCTAATTGAGCCTTTAAATCTTGAATATGATCTTTGTTGGGGCTTGTAACCAACATGTCGTCAACATACAACAATAATACAATGAAATCATTATTACCAAACCTTTTAAAATATGCACAAGGTTCCACATTGAATGTGTTGAATCTAAGACTCATTATGAAGGAATCAAATATTTTGTACCAACATTTTGGCACCTGTTTTAAACCTTACAAAGATTTGTTCAATCTGCAAACCAAATTCTCTTTCCTTGTTTCTTCAAAATCTTCTGGTTGATGCATGTAAATTTATTCTTCAAGATCTATATAAATAAGCACAATCTTTACATCTAATTGCCCTTCTTTATGAGCATATCCTTTTACCACCAACTTTGCACGATACCAGTCCACCTGATTATCACTGTTATGTTTGATCTTGTACACCCATTTGTTGCCAATGGGCTTTCTCCCTTGTGGTAGTGGCACAAGCTTTCATGTCTTATTCTTATGAAGAGCTTGTATTCTTCCTGCATTGCTGCCATCCAAAGTGATACATCTGAGCTATTTGTTACTTCTCGGAATGTTGATGATTCTCCATCTTCTGTTAGGAGACAGTATACAACATTGCTGTCCATAATATATAATCAGATTGCCAAGTTTGGATTCTCCTTTCACGGGTTGACCGTAGAACTCCTGCATTTTCATATTCAACTAGTTCTTACTCCTCGTGACATGATATAGCTTCAGTAGAATCTTTCTGTTCAATCTTCCTTTCTTTCTGAATCGTTACAACTTCCAAATTTCTTCAGACGTGCTATTTTGATCTTTCTCTTGCAATTTATCTTCTACAAATATGACATCTCTACTAATGACGAGCTTGTGGGCAGTGTGATCCCGCAGTCGATAGCTCTTAACTCCATCAATATACCCCATAAATCTACATTTATGGATTTTGGATATAGTTTTGTGGTATCTTGGGTATTCTACATCACGAACACATACTTCCAAATATGTGTAATTGAGAATAGTCTACCGGTTTGCCATTCCATATCTCCATTGGTGTCTTCAGATCAATTGATCTTGTTGGTGATCGATTAATCAAATAATAGGTGGTCTTCACTGCTTCTACTCAGAAAGACTTTGCCATACTTGCAGTTCTCAACATGACTCTAGTTCTTTCAATCAGAGTTTTGTTCATTCCCTCTGCCACTCCATTTTGTTGAGGAGTGTGAGGTACCATGAATTGATGTTTGATACCTTCTCGATTACAAAAGTCAATGAACTCATCACTAGTATATTCTCTACCATTATCAGTCCTAAGGCACTTGATTTCTTCCCCGTCTCTAACTCAATTTGTGCTTTAAATGTTGTGAAGGTTGGAAATACATCTCCCTTTCTCTTGATAGGATACACCCAACATC
>JANVCQ010000004.1:31187932-31213164 GCA_025531925.1 Erythroxylum plowmanianum
TATTATTATTATTATTATTATTAAGTTATTCTTATTCTTATTAATTTTATTATTAATAATTATTATTATTATTAATTTTTAATAAATTATTCTTATTATTATTAATTTATTATTATTATTATTGTTAATAATAATATTATTATCAATTATTGTTATAAATTTTCTACTTACTATTTTTAATACTATTAATTTTTTTATTTTTATTTTTATTTTTATTATACCAAATTAATTTTCTTCTTCTTCTTCTTCTTCTTCTTCTTATTATTATTATTATTATTATTTATTATAATAAAATTTTAATTTTATTATTATTATTATTATTATTTTCGATATAGAAAGCAGGGATATGTTAGTTTTCTGTCGAAGAAAATATGCTGTCAAAATTCAGAGAAACAATGTTTTTTGGTTTCTTTAAAACTGTTGTGATTTTTTTATTTTGAGAAACAAAAAATCGCAACAGAGTAAGTCAAACACATTTTACTTACCTGTTTTTCTTTTTACAAAAATGACAACAAAAAACAGAAACAAACAACCCCTAACCTTTAACTTCTACTTAGATTACCACATAAGTTGGCTGTATTTCATCTCAGCAGTATATATATGTGATATTTAAATAATTATATTATATAAATAAAGGATAATAGTTTTAAAAATCTGATAATAATTAAGTAATCATTACATTATATAACTTTAACGTTAAATTAACTACATTCCATGTTAAGTTGTCAACATACACCTGACATTTAAATAATTTATTATCTAAAAGAAGAAAAATAGTTAAAAACTCGCTTTCAACCCTCTCTCTCCCATTTTTGTGGCCGTATGCGGAAGAGTGGTCTTGAAATTGTTTCTTTCTTCTCAGTTACTGTCATGTTTTGGATTACATTCATTTCGGCACCCGTTTAAGGTTTGTTATTGCCAAAGTTACACTGAAGTTTGACTATCTATTCACAACATCGTTAAAGCTGTCTTGGTATCATATACACTTGTCGTAACTTTTTGTTCCACACTATTGCTAGGCTGCCTAGACTGCTCTATGTATCACGCTATTTAGAGTCAAATCACTGTCACAACTTTTTCTGCCACTACTATTAACGCAGAAATCTAAAGATATAGTGATTCTAGTGCAACGATTTGGGGGATTTTTGGAAATTTTGAGGATACAGTTTGTCTAGAATAAACCAGCCAACATTTTGAAGCAATTTGTGATATATCAATGATTTCATATTAAAATTAGTTATTGTCCTCAAAAGAGAGTCATGAATTTTAAAAAATTAAGATAAATTACTAATTTCAAAAGATATTAGGATTCATAGCATTCTGCTACTTCAAAATTGTCCAATGCTTTCCTGGGGTGCTTCACTGGATGGATATTTGGGGCCTTTTTATCCTATTTTAATCATTTTATTTTTAAATATTATAATATAATTATTTAAATATCACGTACATATTAGCGTAAAATGAGATCAACTCATGCAATAATTTATGTCAACAAAGTTAATGTAGATGTTAGAATATTTGATCGATGTTTTTTTTTTATAATTTTGATCAGTATATTATGATTTTTATATTATAAAGAGATAACTCATCTTAATTTTTTGAGATTCTTTTTAATTAAATGCCAAGCTTTTAAAATTTTCAATTGAGTGATTAACCTGTTAAGCCTTAACAATTTAGTCCAAAATCTTAATTTTTGTTGATGTATCTAATAGCTAAGTATTCACGTAATATTTAGTAGACACATCAGGATCACAATGGGCCAATCCATGAGTCGATTCAGGCAAATTTTTTAAAATAATTTTCTTAAAATTAATAGTGTAAAATAACTATTTTTTTTAATTGAGTTCAGCTCTGAGCTATTCAGGTATAGACTATCTGAGACCTAACCTTTTTAAGAAAAAAAGATCTCAAAAGATTAGATAATTTTAATCATGATATTCTTGGTATGACTTAGACTACCAAGACGTAGTTCTTCTGAGAAAAAAAATCTCAAAATATTAGATAATTTTAATTATGTTATTCTTGGTATGAATCGTTTCTAGGTAACCGAATTTCTTGTTGTCTGTATCCTGGGTGTACACACTAACACATTTCTAGTCAGCCGGATCTCTTTTAGTCTGTATCGTGGGCGTACGTACACACTAAGACAATGGGAGATAAATCATATATGGAAAGTCTTCTGTTTTATTTTATTTAGGTCAAAGTTGAGAGCCGCACTTGTTAAGAAACCAATTGAACTGATGGAAACATGCCGCCAAGTTAGAAACAAGAAAGAAACTGCACATGTTTCTCCTGTCCTATATCTATATGGGAAGATAAAGTATCATTAAATACCCTACTTTCGGTTTTAAAGTAACATTATATTTTTAAAAGTAGTGTTCAAACATGAATCCTCTCTAGGATAAGTTGATTTCTTTTAGTCTATGGAAAATCGTATCTAAGTAATTATCCCAACTTGGACCTACACAAGTGAGACACCAAGTAGTTTCTTATATTCCAGCACTATTAATTAATCAAGGTCAAAATTAAATATCTGCACATAGTACTTCTGATTCCATATGTATCCCAGTTCCGAAAGAAGATAATGCAATAAATATAACCTAAAATCTAGACTAAGAAACCTTTAAATTTGGAAACATTGACTGATTTATATAATAAATTCATTAATCATTAAAACATCACAAAAAATTTTCTGTATGTTATCTTTTGTTTTATTTTTCTTTAAATTTTACATATACTATGATAATTTTTTATGGTGACAAATAGACAAATTATTTTTAAAATAATTTAAACTAAATTTATTAATTATATCTCAAATATAGATGGAATTTATTTATCTTTCTTTCCGTATTTTTATTTCTTATATACTTTAAAGCTTAAGAACTGATATGTTTTTATCTCCAATTTAATATTTCTAATTGTTACATATTAGAATGGGAGAATATTAGTACATTAGCATAAAATGAGGCCAACCAAAACTCGAGCTGCAACAGTGTGGAAACAACCTAGATTATTTGACTCTCAAACTGAAAGACGGTCATTACTCATTAGGTTGTATTTATTAAAATGCACAATACATTAAATTGCTATTGTGTGTGTGTTGTTTTAATGCACAATAGTTTTAGCCTATGCTTTTTTGTTTTTACCCGAATAATCTTATTTACATGATTTGTCTTATATAAATTATATCTCTTATTCCATTCCACTCTTAATTATATATTCCATTCCATTATTTCAGCTCTCAAATTATTTACTCACCATCAATATAGCATTTAGGGTCTCTAATATTGATGACGCTATTAAATGAGTAAATTGCTACATCAATTAGAATTAATAGTTAAAGAGTACTTCTATATACAAGAATATTTTTATAATTAAATGTCTTAATGTTTTTAAAGACCATATAATGTTCGTATAAATGAATAAGTCTTTTTTCTAAAATGGAAATTAATATGATATCGGGATTAGTCTAATTCTAGGTTATATATTTTCCACATATATTCAATCTTGTGGACACCCACTGACATTCATGCTTGTAAACTTTTGTTCTGGTTGAAATATAATGAACTTAATAAGAGTTATGAAATACATTCACAGGGGGATTACAAGACAGTGCCCAACTGTTTGAAATTATGCAATAAAAATAACAAAATCAGACTATTATTAAGGGAAAGCTAGAAATGTGATAAATTAAAGGTTACATCTTCTCTTAGTGGAAAGACTCAGTTTTCCTATCCGTTGATGAGCTTTCAGAATTTTTCTAATCCGACATTGAATCATGTTTTTGAGTTTTCTTTCTGTGGAAAAACTTGCATATGAGTTGTCCATTTATGAGCAAGAATAGGTTATATTATGTAAATTGCCACATCAAGAGTACTTTGTATACAAGAATGTTTCCAAACATTTAATGCCTTAAAAGTTTTAGTTAAAAACTCCTATTATATATGAATTACTCTTCTTCTAAATATGTGATTATGAAAATTTTTATAATTAAAGGTGTTAATGTTTTTAACGACCATATAATGTTCGTATATATGAATAAGTCTTTTTTTTAAAATGGAAATTATAGAATTTAATATGATATCAGGGTTAGTCTAATTCTATGTTATATATTTTCCCATATATTCAATCTTGTGGACACCCACATGCTTGTAAACTTTTGTTTTGGTTGAGAAATAATGAATTCATTGAGAGCTATGAAAGACATTAAAAGAGGGATTACAAGACAGTGCCCAACCATTTGAAATTATACAACAAAAATAACAAAATCAGACTATTATTAAGGAAAAGCTAGAAACGCGATAAATTAAAGGATACATCTTCTTTAGAAAGACTTAGTTTTCCTATCCATTGATGAGCTTTTAGAAATTTTCTAATCCGGCATTGAATTTTTTGTGTTAAAGCATGCTTTTCAGTTTTCTTTCAATTTTTTGTGTTAAAGCATACTTTTCAGTTTTCTTTCCATGGAAAAACTTGCATATGAGTTGTCCATTTATGAGCAAGAATAGGGTATATTATGTAAATTGCCACATCAAGAGTACTTTATATACAAGAATGTTTCCAAACATTTAATGCCTTAAAAGTTTTAGTTAAATACATGATATTCCTATTATATATGAATTGCTCTTCTTCTAAATATGTGATTATGAGAATTTAATATAAATAAAGTTCAAATAATTTCCTTTAAAATTAGCAAAGATTTCAACAAAATTATGATTATAAAAATTTGATATAGATAAATTTCATATATATTTTTTCTCAAAATCAATGAAAACTTCAACAAATTGCTATCTTTAACTAGCTAAAAGAAATAAGGATAATGAAGAATTATGAGTAAAGTTCAAAATCAATGAAGACTTCAGCAAACTCCTTTATCATTAACTAACCAAAAAGATTAATGAGGAATTTATCAGAAGACTATAGTCTTTTCCATTGTCAATTAGGCATGATAACGGAGGTAGCTATCATGAGTACTAATTCTTAGGAGGCAGAAGAGGGGTTAATTAAGAAAAGCTCTCTCTGGTTCTAAGTTTATAGAAGGTGTTGATGATATAAATAATGGGAGTTCGACACATATTAACAAGATGGAATTAAGTATTCATCGAAGGATTACTCTAGATACGGGTAATTGTTGAGTCCATTGACCAGCATTTCTAATATATTTCTCGTTTCTGCACTATTAAATATTTATTGTTAATAGTCTTCTAAAACCTAGGTTGGCTACCCCGTTCTATTCCAAGTCCTTACTCCGAAGTTCGGGTAATGACCTAACGATCATTCACTTCCGAGCATTACATAAATGAATGGAAACTAAAACCCGTAAACCACTTCACAGTAGTCACCGAGATGGAATGAACATTCTTGTTCCCGTATATATATATATAAAATAAATTTATTGATGAAATGCCATAATTTAACTGAATACTAGAGAATTATACTAATTAGAATAATGAAACTCAATTAGAAATATGATTCGTCCACCTAATTTTAATAATAATACTTTTGAACTCTGTTTTAAAAATCGGACCGGACCAGTCGGTTCGACCGGTTCGACTGGTGACCAGTCGGCTATTCGGTCCGGTTCACTCTTAAAAGCCAGTTCTTAATTGAACCAGTCAAAACTGGTCAATTGACCGGTCCGACCACTGGTTCAATAAATTTATTCTTATTTATTATTATTTTTAATATTTTTAATATTATTTGATATATTTTTGTATTTTTTTTAATATTATTAATATTATATATAATTAAATATAATTATTGCATGATTATGACGTCACATTGGTTCGACCGGTGGTTGAACCGGTCGAACCGGTAACCAATAAGGTCTCTGATTCGATGTCTGGTCTGAATTTCAAAACATTGCTTCTGAACGTCGTATTATTTATAATTAATAATACTGAAATGATTACCTTGAAAAATGAAACCGAACTTGACCTAAATGCTGGTCCACAAGCCTTAAAACAACCTTTTCAAGTATCAATCCTTGAAGTCACCTTGGAATTGAAAAGGGAAGTGTGTATATGTATGAAGTCTCAAATCATGAAGGAAGTAAAGCGAGTCTTGGTGATCATTTTTAATGCTACATTACATCCAATTAGCTGTCAAAATCTTGAGCACTGTTCACATTCCTAGGTTATCGCCTCTGTTGAAAATGGGCCATTACATTGTACGATCCTAAAATAACTCGAGAAAGATTGGTAAAATCAGAACAGCGTGTGATTTCTATTATTACATCTCCTTGAAATGTTTAAAGTATATCATTTGGTCTCCTTACGTGTGAGTTACTCAAGGTTGACTTAATAAATTAATCCGGACCAACGATGCTCGTAAACAAGTAACAAACAGTATTTAAACATGATGGAACCCTGACGTCATTGCATGTTAATATCATGATTAACCGCGTAACAGAGATTGCCCTTTGTTCATTGGAATCGCTATAGATATTATCCTTTTGAATGATAAAAGATGTATTATATATTAAAATCCAAAAGAGAAAGATTTTGACTCTTCCTACTAGTGAATAACAGATTAGTAAAGTAATAAAACATAACAATTATTCTGAAACCTACGTTATAACTAAACCTGAAAAAAAAGATGAATCTTCTAACACTTTTATTTTTATTGATGGACTGAGCTCATGAACAAATACAATTAAAAAATTGCTAGAGAGAAATTAACATCATATTTACTAGAAAAGATTGATAACATATAACTTAATTATTGATACTTTATTTTTCAAATTAAGAAGTCTTAAGCTTAAAGGTTAGTTAAGGGTGATCTTGAGAAACATTGTAAAGCAATAATAGAATAGAAATAAACAAACAATAAGATCATAAGAAGATTTTTGATGATGTTCGACTAATTTTTTGTTATTACATCTTTAAGAGTAAAAAAAATAGTTAATTCACTATTAGATTTTTTATAATGATTGTTACATTTTTCATATATATAGATTAAATTTATACAAATATAGTTCATTGCAAATTATAATTAGTATAATTTTATATAACTTGCCTCTTATCAAACTAAACCTAATTTAAATATAATTTTGGTAAGTCTTAAAATTCTTATGAGGATATCTATTGTGGACATGCCTTAAGACACATTTGTGTTCTAAGTTGTGTATCTCACTGTTTTTTTAAAACATAGACACAGGCTCTAATACGTTAATGTCTCAAATAGTGGATCTCTCTATTTCTTTGTGTCTTGGACATGGGCTCCAATATGTTGAAGTTGTCAAAGAAGACTGATTCAAAGTTGTAAAATATACAAGATTAAATAACATTCAACTGTTAGTTTTTTTTATAGCAAAGTTGACGTTGAATTTATCATGCAGATTTGATGTTATCATGCAAATTTAAGTCTTAGAGTTTAGCTAGGCAGTTATAGTTTTTTTAATTATTTTTGTACAAGTTGTAAGCCTATCTATATTTAGGCCATTCTCAAGTTAAATCAATCAAATTCTTGTGCAACTTGAGCTTTCTTGATATGTTAAAACCATTATTTTGGTATCAGAGCCAGGTTATTAACCTAGGCTTCTAAGTCACTTCAATAGCAAGTGGCATCAAGCAGCAGCTCAGCAGTAAACATCTCACAACCTCAGATTCCCATTTTCAAAGGTGATTCGTATGAGTTCTAAAGCATTAAGATGAAGACCCTCTTTAGATCTCAAGATCTGTGGGATCTTATTGAAAGTGGAATCATAAACAGACACAGAAGAGACATCAAACAAGGAAACAATGAAGAAAGACTCAAAAGCCTTGTTTTTCATTCAACAAATAGTTGATAAAATGATCTTCTCAAGGATTGCAGCAACTTCTACAGCAAAGGAAGCTTGGAACATCCTTAAAACCGAATATCAAGGCATTGGTAAGGTAATCACGGTGAAACTTCAATTTCTTAGAAGAGATTTTAAGACAACAACAATGAAAACTAATGAGTCTGTGCAAGAATACCTATATAGAGTTTCACTGATTGTTGGTCAAATGAGATCCTATGGTGATAAAGTGACAGATGAAATTGTTGTCGTAAAGATTTTGAGAAGTTTGATTCCCAAGTTTGACCATATATGTAGTTGCAGCCATAGAGGAATCCAAATACCTTTCTACCTTCTCTATTGATGAACTTATAGGGTCTCTTTAAGCACATAAGACCAGGATCAACAGAAATGTAGCAAAAGAAGAATAGCAGGCCTTCCAAGCACAAGGTTATTCACAATACTGAGGTAGAGGTAGAGGTGCATTTCAAGGAAGAGGGCGTGAAAGAATAAGCACAATTCAATGCACTCATTGCAAGAAATTTGGGCACAAAGAAGCTAATTATTGGACCAAGGACAAATAAGCACAATATGCAAAAGAAGAAGAAGAAGAAGACTATTTGTTTATGACGTATGTAAGTCCCCAGATCACATCCCAAGAAATATGGTACCTTGATAGTGCCTGCTGAAATCATTTGATAGGAGATAAGGAGAAGTTCAAGGAACTAGATGAGACACAAAAATCTCAAGTTCGACTAGGAGATGATAAGCAAATGGAGATTGAAGGAAAATGTACAATTGCTGTCAGAATTAATGAAAAAGAGAAGATGATCCAGAATGTGCATTATGCACCAGGTTTGGCACATAACTTGCTAAGCGTAGGACAACTTGTTGACTCAGGTTATTCTATTTAATTTGAAAAGAATACATGTGTTATTAAGAAAAAGATAAGAGAAATTTTACTGCAAGCAACTATGACCGAGAATAAGATATTCCCTACAAAATTCCACTGCAAAGAAGTTTATGGGATGATTAGCAGTAGACAAGATGATAATAATCTATGGCATCAATGCAATGGCCACCTATATATTAAAGGACTACAACTCCTTGCTAGCAAAGAAATGGTGAAGGGACTACCAGCAGTTTAGGAGTTAGAGCATGTATGTGAGGGATGTTATGTGGGAAGTCTTGGCTTATAGTGTCATCGACATTTTGAAAACAATTTTTTATTACACAATTCTTAGGGGCATTCTTTCTTGCATACCCTTTAAAGAGTTCTTGGGCAATAAGTACATCATTCCTTATCATTCTTCCATCCAGGAAGGCTCCCTAAGAGTCACTAATAATTGACTTTAACATATTCTTCATCATATTTGCAATGATTTTAGCCATAATCTTGTACATGAAATTACATCATGCAACATATATAAATTCACTAAAAGACTTCGGGATAGGCACAAAAGAGGCTTGTTAATTTCTTTGTGAATCTTTCCTGTTTCAAGGAACTCTTCGATTGCCTCCATCATAAGGTGCCTAATAAGGGGCCAAGCCTTTCAATAAAAAATCCCATTAAGACCAATTGGTCTAGGGCCACTGTAAAGGATCAATTTTCTTAATTTCCTATTGGCTTCTACTGCTCTCAAACATATGGACCTCCTTATTTGAAAACTAATTACTAATAAATGATCTTAACACCTAAGGAGTAGATCTAATTGAAACTGTGGTCTTAGTTAAATTTTTGAAGAAATCAAATTTTGTATCCTTTAGATCATTTTGAATGGAAATTAGATCACTCTTATAGTTAAATAGTGAGATTATTCTATTATTGTTCCTCCTTGCTAGAGCTAAATTAAAAAAAAAGAATTTATAGTTTTTATCTCCATCTTTAATTCAATTCACCCTCATTCTCTACTTGATTGGAGAATTATGGTTGCCTAGAGCAATCATATAGTCACTTAAAGCCTTTCTCTCCTTATTAAGTAGGGTGTTTTCCCCTGGTTGTTTTCCTAACTCCTCTTGGATTCTAATAAGAGAGTTCTTTGTGGAGTCACCAACTTTCTCTAAAATGTGATTCCCTCCTTTTGTTCTTTTTAATATATTGAATTCCTCCTTTACAATATCTAATTTCTGATACATATAAAAGCTTTACATCGTTGGACTGGGAAGGATATACCTTTAGCAACTACAGCTAAAAAACCTTGATCCTCTGTTAGGTAATTGTTAAATCTCAATGGATGGTGCCTACTATTCCTTACGAATATATTCTTAATTATATAGGAGAATAGTTAGGGAATAAATGTTCTTTGAATATAGCTTTTTGCTTTGGGAAGCTTAATAACCATACCCCATTCACCAATGCTCTATCTAGTTTCTTTATAACATGCCATCTTGAAGATTACTTGTTGCTTTATGTGAAGAATTTTCCCTTCGTGTTCAAGTTATTAACTCTAGTCTTCTCAATTAACTCTTGTAGGTAAGATATGAAATGTTCCAAGTTGATATTCCCTTTAGTTTCATATCTAAACTAGGTGCGATTGGAATCCCCTAGTATAAGCCAATGTTTTCTAATCTAATCATTAATAGTCTCTATGGTACTTCAAAGTAGTTTCATTTAAAAGATGAAGCTTGAACTACACACCATATATACTATAGCCTTTGCCTTTGCCTTTTCCTTTGCGAGTTGGACCTCTATATGGATTAAATGGTTAGTACTATGTAAAGTTTGGACAATAACCAAGCTATTATAAAAAAACAATTATAACTATTTCATAATGATTTTATTGGATTGAATAGCATAGTTCAGTTATCTTAGAAAAACTTCAATTCTAAAAATCTTTCCTTGCTTAGATTTGCTTCCAATATACATATCTTCAATGATTTTTCAACCATAGAAAAACCTCTCAACAATTTGTTATTTGGATGGGGGTTGTTTAAACCCTTGACATTCTAGTGATTATTGATGTAATGAAGGGTTTAAAAGCTTGGAATCTCTCAGTTTACTTTTTTTATTTGTTTTCCTTTTACCGATCGTAGTGTAATCCTCATTCTTATTAGATTCCATACTCACCTTAACTTGAGCATATATAAGGGCAGAAAATTCATTACTGCTCTGAGTATTCTCTTCTCTTTCCTTACTTACAGATAGCGTGTGTGAATTTGGAGTGTTTTTCTCAATTGCTTGCATTGCCCTTTCACATTTTCCTCTATATTTTCACATCCAGTTAGGGTCACTTCGTCCCCTTTCTAAATGACTTTATTTACCTTGCTTTCCTCAATAATTGGTTTAGTGTCACTTCCTTTTTCCTTTTTCCTTTTTGCATATTACATTCTCCTATTTCAGGCTTAGGGTACATCTTATCCTTGAGGCTAGCCTTCTACATATTACACAATTGGCTATTTTTATATGTTTTATCAACTTCCATAAGTTCAACATAATCACCTTTGATAGACCTTCTACAATTATGTACCTATTTTTTTCCTTGATCCATGAGAGAGTGTTTCCATTGATAAATCATATGATTGTATCCTCCATAAATTTATCATTATCATTTAGTCTTAAAATGGGAATAACCTTGGTTAGCTCTTTTCCTATTTCCACACTCATATAAATTTGGTGTATTTGACTTTCCTTTTCTGGGCTATATTTCATCTTATCCTTATTGGATCACCAATGAAATTAGCCAACATGCTTAAATCCTTAGTGGACCAACATTCTAATGTAACCATGTACAAATTAATCCATATAGGCATAGTAGTTTGCTTTAGGTTTTCAAATCTTAATCATGGTTTCCAAACTTGCAACAATAGAGGTATATTTTGTACATTCCATGGTGTTGCTCGTAAAACCTCCATAGCATTGTTCTTAGTATCAAACTTAAAGAGTAAGAGGTTGTTCTCAGATAATAAAATCTCCAACAAACCTATACATTTCTCATCAAGACTAGAGGGGGTTTGAGAAGAAGGAGTTTATGTAAGAATTCAAATTAGGTACATTTCAATCTTTTTTATAATTAATATTTTTCAACTTATTCCATTAAGATTTCAGATTAGAAAATTAGAAAATTATTTTTCACTATGCTTTTGATTAGATCACGGTTAGTTTCCTAACATTTACGAGACATAATCATGGAATTGTTATAAGTGCTATTTATTGGGAAGTCAAATAGGGATTTCATAAAAAAGAGTAAAAAAATCCATAAATGATGAGAAATGGTGGCCATCCATACCTATAAGTCTTATATAATAATAATAATAATAATAATAATAATAATAATAATAATAATAATAATAATAATAATAATTTATTATTACTAATAATAATAAATTATTATTATTATTAAGGCTCATAAGTTACGAATAACCATATCCTAACTCATAATCATCTTGAAGATATATTTAGTACAAAATGCGAGGTCATGTCATCAAGTTTCTTTGTTTATTGGCTTTTTTAGAGAAATTTCTTCCTAAAAAAGGTGAATGTTGATAGGTGTAGTTTATATCATGTTTTGATAGATGTTTTAGTGTGTTTAAAGGTGTTTACTAGATAATTATTGCACGTTTGGGCTTAGAATTATGTTAATGTAATTGTTTGTTTATGTTATTAAGTGTTATGTGGTTTTGAGCGTGATTTTGGATCTTAATATTGTATTCTTGACGTGTTTTGATGTGTTTGTTAGTATTTGATGTGTTTGTTAGTGATTGAAACCAGATAAGTGAAGAATGAAGGAAGCTCGAATGTGCATAAGCTACAAGGCAGGGTCACGATCATGCATGCCATAGCATGGTCGTGACAGATGGTTCTTCTCCAGGATGCACGATCGTAACAAATAGTTTTTCCTCCAGTGTCATGATCGTGACAGACGCTTGCCAAACATGGGATTCTTTATTTGTTTTAAAATTAGGGGCATTTTTGGAACCAAATGACGTGGGTAAACCTTAAAATTAACTCTAAGACCCTTAGCTACTATAAGAGAACATAAACCACTCCAAAAAGAAAAAAGTAGCCTCCATCTTACCAAATTAGGATCAAAGAAGGAAGATCAAGTAGAGCATTGGAGGGTGGTAGATTTTTCAGATTCAATCCAAATCAAGTTCTTCTTTCTTTCCTTTGTTTATTTTCATTAAACTTGATGTATAAACTATATTTGAAGATGTGATTCACATTTCTGATGTTCTAATTTTTATATTAGGATTTGTTTTTGAGTTATTTTATGATTTGATTGCTATTGATTTCAATACAATATTCTGGTGTTGTGATATTTTGATATGTTTATATTTTGATAATAAATTGGGAGAGTGAGTCAAAAGTAATCAAATTAGTTTGGGCAATGAGAGATGGAAACTTAATAGATCATGCAAATATCAAATTGATAATCATACCAAGAAAGATCTTGTGTGAGAATTTAATTATTCAATAAATCACTTAAGAATTAGTTGAAAACGTTAGAAAGTTTTTGTGAATCGACATATTGCAAAATCTAGAATTTCGTAATCAATTAGGGTTAAATAATTAGGTCTTGAGAGAGAGTAATCAAACCCCTAGGAAATCTAGGATTAATAACTAATTGAATCAAATAGTGGCTAAGGGAGCAAAATAACAATAGAATGAATCCTAAGCTTCATCCTTGATTAGCCTTGAATAACTGTGACAACTCAATTGTTTGTTAGTTAAGTGCTCAAATTTATTTAATTGTTTTAATTGCTGTCCTTCACTTTCATTCATATCATATTTTTATACCTTAGACAAAGTTAGGTTTACTTAGTTTTAACTATTTTTTCGTGAGATCGAAACCTTTAATACTACGAGTTTATGATTCGTATACTTGCAATATTGAGGTTTTATTAGAGGTAAAACTTGCTCAACAAATGTTATGCAAACTTTTGAACCTATTGATGTCTATAACTTATCTACTACCAACTAACTTAACAACATGAATTGTAAGAGCTAATCTTTATGGGTATCGTTAGAATATTCAAAGCGCGTATTTGTTGGGCTCTTAAGAGTCCTCGACTAATATTACAAATTGTGTATTTTCTCTATTTGCATAAGCTATAGTTGCATGGTTTAATCAACAAAACTATGTCTTGTTCGTAGTTGTTTTAATTATCACACCTTATATATTCAAATAAAAGAGATGTGTTACTTTTTCAATGATTGTAAGTCTTCCAAAACTTAGGTTGGCTACTCCATCCTATTCCAATACCTTATTATGAATATATATATATATATATATATATATATATATATGAAAATTTTCATTAATGTGTGTGTATGAATGAGTATTAAAATATGTAAACCAAATTTCAATATTTTTTAGGTAAAGTAACATTTTATCCCTAATGTTTTTATTAAGATATATGTCATATCTTAACATTTTAGAGTGTTCAAAATGAATCTACACATATATAAATTGTTAAATTTAAATCCTAAATAGATCGAAATGTTGATAGAATTATGCTTCCTCCGTTATTTGCCATGCCAATTTTAGTGTGGTACAAATTTATTATTTTTAAATTTTATATGAGTTTAACTGTGCCACGTGACATACAATGGTTATTACGAGACATACACATTTTAATTAAACTTAAATTTATTATCCTTAATTTGTTTAAATATAATAAACTCTATTAAAACTAATAATTTTGATTTAATATAAATAATTTTAACTTAATCATAATTAACTTAGTCTTAATAAAATCTAATTATTGGAAAATTCTCAATTTGACTTTTCCATTCCATGGCAATTTGATCTGGAGCTCTAATGCCTTTTGAGGAACCACAAAACGAAGTAGGAGAAGAATATGGTGGCGGATGAAGCGCCGACGAAAAAGATGTCAAAGGCTAGCAAAAAGCTATTGAAGGAAGGCGTCCCTGCAGCAGGAGAGAAGAAGAAAGAAAGAGCCAAGAAGTGCACGAAGACGTAGAAGATCTACTTTCTTATAAGGTGTTGAAGCATTTCCACATTGACATCAAAATCTCCAGCTGGGCCATGGGGATCATAAACTTGTTTATCGATGACATATTCCAGAAGCTTGCACAGGAGTCTTTGAGGTTATCAAGGTATAACAAGAAGCTGACAATCATATCAAGGGGAGATTCAGATTACTGTGAGATTGTTGCCTCCTGGAGAATAAGTTAAGCACGTCATTTGCGAGGGAACCATGGCGCTTACCAAGTTTACTAGCTGTTGAAGTGTTAGGCTTATGGTTATACTTGTGCAACTATTTGAGATGAGTTAGGATTTATCAAATTGAGAATGATGATGTTTGGGATACGTAAGTGAACGTGTCCATAAGTTTTACCAGCAAATATGAGATACTAAAGATGTTTTGAGATTGTTAATTCACTATACCGTGTCAAAACTAGTTAGAATATTTTGTTATCGAATCATGTGGTTTTGGCCTTTTAATTACAAAAACCAGTGTTGAAGGTCGGCTAGAGAAGTTGGTGTCGTGTCTTTAAGAATTGAGCTTCCACGGAGGCTAAGTTGCCACCACAATGTCGATGAACCCTAGAGGGAGGTGTATGGGAGGGTCGTAGGTTTTAGCCAAAGCAACAGATTGATGAGGTATGGGCCTAGTAAAGGCCATGGTTTTGGTCCTTGTGGAAGAGGACGACGATGATGTCGTCGGAGTAGCCAGAGAAAGTAGATAACAAATGCAGCTAGTTGAGGAGTGGCAAGAGTAATTAAGGTTTTTTTTTAAAAATAAAATTAAGTTGAATTGTATACATTAGATTGGAATTATTAGTTTTAATTAAAATTTATTACAAATAATTAGAATGAAAGATAATAAATTTAAACTTAATTAAAATTTGTAAAATTCATAATTACAGGTAAATGTTACGTGATATAGTAGAATTCACATAACATTAAAATAACATATTTGTCTCACGTCATGCATAACGAACATAGACATAATTATGTTAATATTTTTGTTTATTAAGAGTTTAAATTAAACAATTTATAGATATTAGAGTTCATTTTAATTACAGGGAAAAGCTTAATTTGGAAAATGAAACAGATTTGGTGGAAATGCTGGTCAACAAACCCTAAGATCACGACCCTCTTTTCGAGTTGATCCTTAAGTCACGCTTATTCAAAAGAGCCCAAAAATCATATGATAGCTAGAATCCGTGTATGTCTACGATAGGGTAGAATTAAAAGACCTAGGCGTTCATCGAATCACAAATTGGAAGGAAGACTAAGCAGGCCTTGCTGATGATATTAAATTGTACATGTAATTAGCTGTCATAATCTGGAGCACCTTAGAATTTCCAAGGATACTTTATCTATGGAAAATGCACCAATGATGACTTGAGAAAGACTGCGTGGGACAGAACACGATTTGATTGATATCATTTAGTATCACCGAAAGGTTGAAGTCTAAAATTCTACGTATCGATTAAGGTTGACTCGAAAAAGTAATTGGAATAACGTTGCATGGATTGGAAGTCTACAAGGGAAACAAGCAGCAAAACCATGACTGGAACCTTGGATTTTAGAAAACCGTGAAAGCACAAAATTTGACTTAGTTGTTGATGCTTTATTTTTAAGATCAAAAAGTCTTAAATTCAAATGGGATTGCTCATATGTATTCCAGTTTACACTCTTACAGAGAAAAGTATGAACATTTACATGGATCTCAGGAAGTATCCTAGGCGGTGAAGTTGATTTGATGGACTGCCTCTGTTGTTCAATTCCCACTGGTAGAATTAATTTGGTGGGTTACCAGAAACGACTGGAGGAATTCAACTTCTACTGGAATTAGATGCAAACCTTGGAGACATTCTTCATATTTGATACGTCAAACATATGTCATAAATGGATCAGCTGAAGTGAGCTATCGACCGTAACCTACTCCAAAAATCAGACTACAGCTAAATTCAAAATAAAACCAAAGGAATCAAAGGTTGGATTAACTAATTATATCTACGAATCCATAATAGTTGGAGTGATGGACAACAATCAGAAAGTTTCAGAAATTGTCGTAAACTCGTCCACCACGTTTTAAATCAGCCGAATAAGACAACTCATTTTGTTTTATGGTAGTTTTATATCCTTTTTTCTTTTTAGTCAATTCAGTAGCGGTGATTAAATCTTCATACGGTTCACAAGTCAACTGCTGAATAGATCGCCATAGGAAAATCAAATCAGAAATTTTTAACAAATTCCAATCGTTATTGTTGGGGTTGATAAGAACGTTTATGGCTTATAAGACTCTTGAAGTCCTCTATTCCCATTAAGGGTGACGTGCGTCTTCTCAACAGATCCTGCCCCTTAAAGCAACTTTTAGAAGCCAGAAACAAGAAAACGAGTTTTAACATTATCAAACGTTGAAACCGGACACCACTTGATGGTTAAGAACATATAAGATAGTTTCCACGAAAGCATCACTGCAAGAAAGCAAGTCATTTTGTAACATTTTAAAAAACGATGCAGAATGTCTTCCGCAATATTTTATTATTATTTTAATAATAATAATAAAAATAACATTTTTATTATTTCTTTTTATTTCTCAAAAAACATTTTATTATTATTTTTTATTTTTCTATTTTTTGAAAATCATATTAATTTAATAATTTTTAAATTTAATAATTGTTTTTTAAAATACAATTGTTTAATCTTATTTGTTTAATAATATTCAATATTATTTATAAATTTTATTTATTTAATAATTCTTCAATTTTTTTAGTATATCATTAATTTTGGTAATTATTAATGTATCACAAGAATTTCATACCTGCAGACAATGTATTATTTAATTGCAATTCGCAAATATATCATAATACACTAATTACTATCAAAATACACTAATTATTATCAAAATATACTAATTGCAATTCACAAATATGTCATAATACACTAATTAATATATAATTAATCTGAAGGTTTATCTATCCTTTGATTACCAAGAGTCCTTTATCGAAAAAACATCCATCAGACACTGTACAAGTTTGTAAGACATAAGATAAGGAAGGAATGTTGCGAGTAATTTTGGGGGAAGAAGTAGCAGTATATCAAATGCCAAGTGCTTGCGATCGTGAGATGATTGAAGAAGAGATCCCTATATGACAACTTCCTCTATGTGATTCTTTTATTCTCAATTCATCTCAAGAAGGGTCCTCCAGTTCAACCATAAAGAACCAAACTTGAAAACTAAATTCAACACTTGAAAAAGACATTGATCTTTCAGTGCCGGAGATAGTGTTTAGTAATAAGAAAAAAGAATAGAGAAAGGGAACTTGGCTAGTCGTTGCTTATCATCTTTCCATTGTTGACGATGGTCCTCGTAACTTCACCCTGAAATCGGTCCATAAATAACCAATTCAACACTCAAAAAGCAAACAGAAGACCTTGTTTTAAAGTAAAATCCAATTGTCTACTTGCTGGCCCCAACTGTCAATTGGTACCACTTCCAAAGCTTAGATATCTGTTGACATCATCCTGGGTCACCTTGTAGATGGGCTGATTTGCTCCTGAAGCACAGACCAAGAAGAAAGGGTATAAGGCTAAACTTCTGATCTTAGATCTATGCACTTAAACGTAGATTGCAAGGTTAGAAAATGACATGCTTGAAATATAATTTGTGGAACCATCTTCAGATATGTGTGGCCACTGTCAGCACAACATATTGGAGGTTTGAATCATAATTCAAAATAATAATAATAATAACACCTGATCAACTTGAAAATTATACCACAAATTGGCAAGAAGTAGTTCCAAACCCCCAATAACCTCAGATCCACCTTCATACTCTCATTTCCATCCCAATTTCGTAAACTATCGGACTCGAAACCCCAACCTAGAGAATCCTCACACATCCAAATTTAGTTCAATCAATAAACTAAATCAAAACTCAAATCGATAAACTTGATAAATCAAAGACTAGAGATTGAAAAACACGAACCTGGGATTATGAAACGGCTCGACCTTGTTGGCATAAAGAGGAACATCATCGGCTACTTTGTAACGATGATTTGATGCATTAGATCTAACCTGCACTACAACACCACATAAGATCAGTGTAGCAGATACAAAACACGTCACTAACTTTTTCTTCTCCATCCCAAACAAAGCTAGAAAGAGAGGGTTATTAGTCGAGTGAAGATGCAATGGATGGGGATGGAATTGTTATACAAAAGAAGGAAAACACTAGCCTTCAAAACGAAGAACCCTAGTCTGTATGACAGGATAGAGAGAAGATGAGAAGGATAGACACTACAAAGAGGGCTTTAGGGTACATGGTGTATGGTGAATGGAGTGCTCCACTTCTTAATCTTAAAACGCTTGGGCTTCTTAGTGGAGGAAGAAGGAGCGACGTTGATAGGCCCCACATTTTAGTAGGAAAAAGGCAGAGAGAAGGAAAGGAACACACATTAATTAAACAAAAGGCAAACACCTTTCACGACGTTTTCTTCAACAAAACGTTGCAGTTTCTATTTTGCGACGTTTTATTCGCATTATTAATAAAACGTCTCAAAAAATGTTACAAATCTGCGATGTTTTTATAAAACTTCACAAAAAATTTAAACTTTTTGTAACATTTTTTAAACGTCACGAAAAATCTTTAAAAATCGTGACATTTTTTTAATAAAACGTTGCGGATTGTATGTATTTGTTGTAGTGCATATACTTACAATTCGTCGTGATTACTTGACTGGAATTGAAATGTACCAAATGCTATTACTTTATGCCTTTGCAGTTAATCATTTGGATGTATGACACTATTATTTATTTATGAAAAAACATTCTTTATCTTTGTGTATTAAGTTAATTACATTTGATGTTTTAATACTGAAGATAAAATCCTTGAAATAATTACTGTATAATTGAAATTATGATGAGATCATTTTGTGAGATTTTATTTACATTTACATATTGTTCATAAACATTCCTAGTTGCAGTTTCATCAAGACGAGAAATTGTTGAAACGGTAAAACTAGCACATATTGTGTTTCTTTCTTATAAAGTAATTCATCTTATGAATTAAAGTATGGAGATATTAGAATTATACCAATATATTAAGAACCTAATAGGTCACACATAAAGACCAGCTTGTGAAGGAAAAATCAATTTTAATTAAGTTGGACTTAATTATAAAGTTTGAGAAACTTTAGGGATCAAATATGAGATATTTGATTTTATTAAAATTAAATTAATTATAATTAAAGCATGACTTTAATTATAATCAAGAAATTTAATTTTAATAAACATTTCAAAATTCCTAATGAATTTTCTATTAATAGGAAGAAAACATTAGGGAGCTAGCACTTTTATTTTCTTCATCTAAAAAAGTAATGAGAATTTGCTCTATGGATACCGTTACAAGCTGGACGATTGAATAACTTGTGGTTGACATGGTGAAAATTTTGTAAAAAATTTCAACAGCGAATGTCAATCGAGTATGATTTCCTACTTTACAATTATATCGAGATCCGATCGGAAATTGTTAAAATTTTATTTTCCATTGTGTCTATGATTAGATCACATTTGGTTTACAATAGTGGTATCAGGGCCTCCTTTAATTATTTAACTTGGATTAGTTACTTGATTGTTATTGAATTTGATAAAAAAATTAAGGTTTTAAGATTTTGAATATTTTTATGCTACTGTTTTTGCCTATTCTCATTGACCCTTCTTTTGTCTGTTTTGGAAAATTGTTTTCTGTATGCACATGTGTAGATTTTGGATTCTAGTATTTGACTTGAAAATTGGATTATGCTTGTTTGTTCCTTGTTTCTACTTCGGGGTTAACTCACATTGAAACTTCTCTGCCCATTCTTGCACATTTGTTGTTTGTGTTTATGCATGATTGCATATATTTTTTCTTTTGTGTGTGTCTATGTTTATGATTGTGATTGCTTGCGTTTAACAAATTCCATATGTGGAAACAAGCATTGCTAGTGGGTCATTCACGACGCCAATGGAAGCGTCAATGATTGGCCTTGCTAGGGCAATATATGCTTATGGATAGGTGGCACGGAGTTTGATTGTGAGGAGCAAAACAAAGAGGCAAAAGCTCGATGTCATTGAGGCTAAGATACAATTGCAAGCAACGGTAAGAGGGCAGTGTTTGAGAATCATGATTGACGTGGAGTTAGAGAGTCGCGAATCTTACCCGAAGCGTTGAAAAAGTGGGAGCATTGGAGAAACATCTATGAGAATGATGGGCCGTGTGAGACACGCACCCACTATTCTCTAGAACACATTTAAAAAAGAGTGGATGGTGTGTGCATTGCATGCGCTAATCAATGTGCATGTGCCCGCATAGTAATCCACAAAAGAACATGCACTAGACAACCTCTCTTCCCTTAAATAATTGATCTTGAGTTTGCTTAACAAATCAACTAAATTTAAATTAGATAGATAACAACTTTATCAATTACATCTAATGGTTCTAGGAGTCACATAAGATGTAATTGATAAAGTTGTTATCTACCTGATTTAAGTTTAGTTGGTTTGTTAAGCAAACTTAAGATGAATTATTTTTGAATAGGATCCTAGCCCATAAGGAAATTATTTGATAATTTCTCGATTTAATAATGAGGGCTATTATTTTGAATAAAATTGTGGAAGTAATCAAATAATTTGAAACTCCTTATTTTATTTTATTTTATTTTAGGGTATAAACTAATACTTGTTATTTTATGTATTTCGGTCAACATATCAAAAGATAAGTACTAACCTGACATTAAGGAGCATTATGGATGCTAATAAGTTGACTTGACCTAACTTTTCGAACTGGTTTCAAAACATGAGAATAGTTCCCAGACAAGAAAAGAAGTTTTATGTTCTTGACACTTCTGCTCCACCAAAGCCTAGTTCAGATGTGACTGATGAGGTTTGGGAGAGGTATCAACATTATATTAATGATATTGAGCAAGCCACATGTGTGATGTTAGCTAGCATATCTCCTGAGCTTCAGAGGCAACATGAGAACATGGACACACCTATTATGATTTTTCATCTCAAGGAGTTGTTTGGTGCACAAAATAAGGTGGAGAGATACCAATTCTCCAAGGTGTTGTTTCAATGCAAGATGGAAAAAGGATCTTCAGTCAACTTACACGTGCTGAAGATGATTGGGTTTATTGAAAATTAGCCCAATTAGGTTTTGTCATGAATCATGAGTTGAGCATTGATCTGGTGCTGCAGTCTATAAGTTTGAGCTTTTCACAGTTTTTCATGAACTTCTATATGAACCAGAAGGATATGAAATTGCCTGAATTATTAAACATGCTCAAGACTGTGGAAGGATGTCTTAATAAGGAACCCAGTTTTGTACTTATTGTGGGTTCTTTTAAGAGCAAGAAAATGGGCTCTAAGAAGAATAAGATCAAGAAACAGAAGGTTTTTACTAATGTAATAAAGGCCAAAGGAGGTGTTAAGAAGAAGAGCAATGACAAGGGAACATGTTGCACTGCAGAGTCAATAGACATTAGAAGAGAAATTGTCAATCTTATCTTGCTTCCTGAAAGATAAGAAGTTTAACGAAGTTGTCTCTTCAGGTATGTTTATGATTGAGATGAACCTTTCTACTTCTATTACAAATACTTGGGTATTATATACTGGTTATGGTTCTCACATGTGTAAACACACATATGTTACCATGGAGCATATTGTTGAGGAAAGGCAAAGTGGACCTTTGAGTTGGCAATAGAGCAAAAGTTGATGCATTGACTATAGGAACTTATAGTTTAGCTTTGTCTTCTATCTTTGCATTAGAATTTAATAATTGTTATTATGTTCTAGTTATTACAAGAAACATCATTTATATTTCTTATTTGGATTTAGATGGATTTATCTTTATTATTAAGAATAAGAGTTGTTCTTTTTATAAAGATGGTGTTTATTATAGATATGGATTACTTACAAATGGTTTGTACGAATTAGACCTTGAAAGGCCAGTTCTCAACAGAAATAACAAGACATGAAAGTCAAGTGACCAAAATCCATCTTATTTGTGGCATTATAGGTTAGGTCATATCAACGAAACTAGAATCACAAAGTTTCATAAATAAGGATATTTGGATTTTTTTGATTATGAATTATATGAAACTTGTGAATCTTGTTTTTGGGAAAGATGACCAAACTACCCTTTAGTAGAAAGGGAGAAGATGCCAGTAAGTTACTAAAGCTAATACATTCCAATGTATGTGGGCCTATGTCCACTAGTGCACGAGGTGGATTCTCATATTTTATTACATTCACAAATGATCATTCTAGATATGGTTATATGTACTTGATGAAACAAAAGTCTAAATCATTTAAAAGTTTAAAGAATTTAGACTTGAGATTGAGAAACAAACTAGTAAAAGTATTAAGACACTTAGATCAGATTGAGATGGAGAATACTTGGACCACAAGTTACTTAAAAGAGAATGGGATTTTCTCATAATAGACTCCTCCTACAACTCTACAACATTATGGAGTATCCGAGAGCAGAAATAGTACTATATTAGATATGGTACGTTCTATGATGAGTCATATAGTCCTTGTAGTGCCCCCCTTACCGCAGGGTATACACCGGGATGCCCGGAGGCCATTCCGGCACATAACCTAGGATAAGGGCACGCTACTTTCACTCACTACATTCACTTATTAAGGCATGGTATCATTATTCACTTATAAAGCATCATAAGAAAATCACAATATTTTAAAAACCAACTTTTTCCTCATTTCATTGCATAAAACTTGAATGTCTACAATGTGTCTTTCAACATTTTCTATATGTACACCATCAAAACCTAATACAAAAGTACTATGTGAAAGAGGAAAAGTTACAAAATCTATCTAGTCTGTCCAAAAAATCCAACTGATTGACCGACCTTTGAGCCATGTCTTTTCTTGCCAATTCACAATCTACACGGTCGGTAGAGCCTCTCAGTAGCTAGAGTCGTCTCTTGGTCTTGAAAAGACAACGCTGCAATTTTGGTGAGTTTTGCAAACTCAATGAGGTAGTCATCATCGATGGTTCACTTAATTCATGCAACATTTTATTTCACATAACATACAATCACATTGTTGCATATTTGATCACGTTTCACTTTTTCACTTAAGCATAGGCAAATTATGCATTTCAATCAATCAAACATATATAAAAAATGCATACGAAATGATCATGAGACTCTTTTCCAATTGTTACGTTGTTGTGACCGAGTGCTTGAATTGTCCCGTATCTATTTTGCATACCAGGCTCATTAATAACTGTCCCTTATCCGATGAGGATACAAGGCTCATTTTACATAGTGAGCCTTAAGCTCTTAATCACTATTTGAGCTCAAGGCTCTTTTCACATAGTGAGCCTTAGGCTCTTAATCACTATTTGAGCTCAAGGCTCTTTTCACTCGTTGAGTTATAAGCTCTGATCGGTGGCTACTCTGGTCACAACTATCATTATCTGATTATGCATTCATGAATGGAATGCATGTACCACAATCAATCACATTATAAAACACATAGGTCTTTACATTCACATTCAAGCAGCACGTCAATATCCCAATCCATATTACACGGACATCAGATCTTCTGTCCGGAATCCACAATCAATCACATTCATTTGTCATTCAAAATATAATCTAAGCAAACAAGTAATTAAGTGAGACCGTCTAGGTTACTCACAGTTTGCTCCAGAAGCTATTGCCTCGAAGTCCCTGCAATGTCTAAAAGTGGACATTCCAATTGCTCCTCTATAACAAGCAATATACATATATCACGAATTGGAACAATTGTATAAGTGTCTATTAATGCACACATATGTATATGAAATATGTACAATGCATATTCAATGATATTCTCAGGTATAAATCCTTAGTACATGTCTCATAACCGATTCACGCTCTTCCAATCGATTCCCTCACTCTCTTTCCATTAATATTTATAAAATCAGCATAAATTGCTAACAATTTTTATGTAGAGATAGAAAAATGTGGCAGGAATCTATTGGTTCAAGAATCACTTCGTTTGGGGGTCAGATGATGAAGTTATGCCCGAAAGAATCAAACATGTTTAAGTCCTCAATCATATTGTACCTATTTTGGGAGAATTGGCATAACTTTCAATGGGGATATCTGATTAAGGTCATTCTTACACGGTTTGAAAGAGGATTTCTATATCTACAACTTTTGTCAAAGCGAGATTTTGTCATTTAGAGGGTAAAAAATTGTAATTTACTATAGTTGTCCTGTGTATGTCCATTTTTAACGAACATTGACGGGTTTGGAGGTGCTTTCCAGACCCGAGAAGGTCTGTTTAACGGACATTAACTAGTCTGGGGGCCTTTTTAGACCCGATAAGGTCTGTTTAACGGACCTAATGTCCATCTAACGAATATTTGTGACACAAAACTCCCTCCAAAGTGTTGGGCTCGGGCCCCAGATTCCTGAATCCCGAGGCGGCCCCTCGGGTCGCGCCCGTGCCGAGCTCCTAAACCGCGGACCCGATCCCAACATTTAGGCACAATCGATTATTCG
>JANVCQ010000004.1:31236663-31253020 GCA_025531925.1 Erythroxylum plowmanianum
AACTTGTATCAATCATATCTCTCAACTCCGACATCCAAAAATTACAAACGTTATAGCGTCGGAAAGCTAAAAGGATCATCTACAACTTCTATGTAGACAAATTTGACCAATTCTATTTCAATTATTCCAGAATTTTCCTTGAATCAGCATACACATTTTTATCCTTATGCAAAACTTAACATTTATCCCAACTTCACTTCTTCTATTACAGCCTCATTCAGACAATTCAATTTGTCATTGGAATTTATCCAATACTCAACCTCAATTCGTATGATTTCTTACATTCATCAACACCAATCAATTCTTTTCTCAAAGCACAATAACATCATATACACAATTCACATACAAAAACACTCATTTAATTTCAAGTAATAGCTCTAAATTTCCACTTAAAGATCGGGTTCCAACTTCTATGTTTCGTAAATAAGGCTACAAGAGAAGGAGCATCAATTACTAGGGCACCAATCTTGGATGGTTCCAATTATCCTGAGTGGAAATCACAGATGAGAGTCTTTATTCAATCACAAGGAACAAAAGCATAGAACTCGATGTTACATGGCTGGACACATCCGGTGTCAGCTGATGACAATGGAGAAGTACTACTGAAAGATCCGTTTAAGTGGAAAAGAGCTGAAGAAGAGAGAGTAGGTGGAACTCACAGGCCATGCATGCCATCTTTAGTGTTGTTAATGAAGGTCTTTTCAATGATATCAACTTGTGAATCGGTTAAAGAAGCGTAGGATACTCTACAAACTATACATGAGGGATCGAAATTTGTGATAGCCTCAAAACTTCAAATGTTGGTTATGAGATTTAAAAAGCTAAAGATGGACGATAGTGAAACCATTGGACTTTTATGAGAGTCCGCATGACATAGCAAACCAAGCACATCAACTTGGGAAGAAATACACTAACTTAAAATTAGTCAAGAAGATGTTGAGATCGTTACCTCCAAGGTTTATCCCCAAAATTGTAGCAATTAAGAAGCTCGTGATATCAATGAATTGTTGTTGGATAAGGTAATTAGAATTCTTACTAATTTTGAGATGAATCTATTAAAGGCAAAATAAGAGATGAAAAGGTGTGAATGATGTAGGAGATGAATCCGATGAGAATGAGGATATGGTATTATTGACAAGAAATTTCAGTAAGTGGTTGAAGAAAGTGAAAAAGGACAAACTCTAGTTTAGGCAAAACGGTGGGAGTTCATTGAACAACAACTCTAAACGGCAAGCTCAAACACAAAAGGGTGAAAGAAAAGTGAAGAGAATATAATGTCATGAGTGTCAAGGCTTTAGACATGTGTAAGCGAAATGTGTTAACACCTTGAAAAAGCAAAAAGGGAAGTTTTATTCAAGCATTTAGAGTGAGAATGAATCCGAAAGTGAATATAGTAGTGAAGAAAAAGGTATGAATAGTACTGTGTCAGTTTCTTTATACAGCAAACATTTAGTCGCTTGCTTAACAGCAACCAAAAAGGAAGTAATTGATGATGAAAATGTTAACAAATAATTTTTTTTTGGGAAAAATGCAGACTAATTAACTCAAAGTTTGATCTCAATTATGACAGTGGTTTAGATGACAAAAAGGAGGATATTTATGAGCTTATGAATTAATGTATGCAAAATGGGTGCAAACATGCAAGAAGAATGAGAAGTTGAAGAAGGAAAATTCTACCATGAAGAACATCAATCAAGATCTAGAGAAGAAGTTGTTATTTACTATATACGAGCTAAATGAAACAAAGTTGAAGCTGGTCAGTATGGAAAAAGGGACAAGAATGTTAAATGGAGACATCGAAAAGTTAGAAAAGTTACTAAAAATTGGTAAGATTAAAGGAGAACTTCAAAGTATTGGTTATAAAGGTGAATTTTCTAAGTCGAATGATGAGAAAAATAGTACAGGCAAATCTATCCAAGGAGAAACTTTAAAGAGGAAACAAAAATGCATACCTACGTGTCACTTCACATGAGGACGAATTGTTACAAGCTGCTACAAATGATATTTCAACGGGGTCAAAACAAAAAATCTAGACATTCTCCATTAAATTTCCAGCAATAGTCCACATTACCAAAACATACTTGGGTTAGAAAGGGTTAAATAAAAACACAAAAAATGTGGTGAAGGAAAAACAAGAAATTGTCCAAGTTCACAGTTAGTTATTATTGGTAAAGAAATTGTTCAAACAAAAGACCAATTGGTTGCTTATGAGGGAGGAATCAATCAGACATCTGATGACAGAGTTAAGGTGGCGAGGAATAAGGCCAGATTTGAATTTCTTCGAGGGACGTAGGAGTCATTTTCTTTAAGTTTTTGAAGTATATTGATGTTATTTATTAAAAAAAGGTTTGAAGCAACTAATGTCTAAACTTTCTGAGTTTTTGATTTATGGGTTTTATAAGGTTTAGGTGATTGGTGTGTGTTTGGATTTTTCCTTACTAGTTAAATAGTATATTTGATGTGAGAATGAGACTCTCCTTGATGATTTGAAAGTTTTGCTTCTGAATGTTGATTTACGATGTTATGTTGAGAAAATATTGATGCTTGGTTGGAGACATATAGGAAGACTCAAGTTTTCAAGTTTTATCTTGGTTTCTCTCGATTTTGTAGGTTGTAAGAATTTGAGCAATATGCTTTCATATTGTTTTGTCCCAGGGGGGAGATATATGATTGTTTTTGGTGACTATTCAATTTAAGGGGAGATTTCAAGGTATATTTGTGACTATTAGTCTTACTTTTTGGCATCTTTTTGTCCTAAATGGGAGAATGGATGATGTACTGGTAGTGGCTGTTGTGTTTACCTTAAAAACTTAGTTGTTTTGTTAACTTTGAATTATTGTTTATTCGAATATTTTCCAAGTGCACATTTGGAAGTTATTTGAAACCTCAAGTTTGATTAAGGGAGAGTTTCTTGTGGTTTGTGAATTCGATGTTATATGTCCAATTATCTCCTTTAAGGGATATTTTAAATATGTGACAAATAATGCCAAAAAGGGGGGAGATTGTTAAGATATAGGTGATTATATTTTATTATTTAATTTTGGACTTTATTTGATAATTGGACCTAGTTGTGTTTATGTGGGACTCTTTCAAGACAAATTTGAGAAGTTTAAAATCCTAATTAAGATGGTATTTAGTATGTATATCCTACTATGGGATAATAGTGATCTTTTAGAGTTTTAACTTGATTATGGCAATTGTATATCCAAGGATTATTGTCAATATTTTGTAGCTAAAGGTGTTAAGATATTATTTAGTGAGCTGTAGATTTTTTTGTGAAGGACTACATATCTGTTGCAACCTTTTCTAGCTGATTATGTAACTTAGGCTGAACAGGTATGGGCTGCATTTTTTCTTTGGTGAATATCATTGATTGTGGTGCTGTGTAATTGTGATTTTCTTGCTGGGTTTTGTGTGCTTTTTAACTGGTTGAATCATTATTATATCGTCCTTTAGTCACTGAACGTCATGCTTGAGATTCTTGGGATTCTTAACCTCATACTTTATGCTCTTAAGTTTAAAACACAATTGAAATGGCATATAGAGTGGACAAAGATAATGATTGATCTAATGTCTCCACCAACTATAGTAGCTTGAATGCTTACGGACTTTAGAATGTGGCTATGTTACTTAATCAATAAATGCTTAAATAAATCTTATAGTGGAAGTGGTGTATGAAAATTCTAGCAGTTGACTACTGAATTACTCTTGGTGAACAACTCTTAGATCTGTCTTTGAAGGTGATGAATCTATTAAGGAAGTTGTTCTCAACTATATTCATTTACATCTTTTTTTAATTACTTGAGTTATTTGATTGTTGTCTTTATCATTAAAAGTTGTTAAGAAAATCCTCTATTGAAGTTAGTACGAGGCGGTCATATTATTAGTGTAAAATACTTTCACGAGTTGTGAGGATGAAGGATAGTGTCAAGGGTTTAATGATGTCAGATCAGTAAAGCCTTATATGAAAACTATTATTGTTAGTGAAAGTATTAAGCTGAGTGAGGGCCCCGTAGATGTAGGCAAGGTGTACAAACTACGTTACCAAATTTCGGTGTTGATTTTTGATTTGAGTTTATTTATTTAATTTTTTGTTTTTGATTATGTTAGAAATAACTGCAGCCAAATCAAAAATTTTACAAAACCATTACATCCTTCAGACTTTCAAGAGTAATTTACAAACTTGATGTTTCTGAGCTTTAGCATACTCATCAGGAGGAACCATGTACACTTCTTCATCTAGATATCCATGAAGAAAAGCATTATTGATATCTAGTTAATGAAGTGGCCATGAATGTGCTAATACAATCGCCAAGAAAATTAGACAGTAACAACCTTTGCAACTGGGGAGAAAATGTCGATAAAATCTACTCCTTCAAGAAAATGTCGATAAAATCTACTCCTTCAACCTGATTAAAACCATTAGCTACCAGTCTAGCATTGTATCTATCAACTATGCCATTGTTTGAGTTTGATCTTATAAACCCACTTTGAACTGTTGGCCTTTTTACCTAGTGGCAACTTTGTTAACTCCCATGTTTTATTGTCCTCAAATGCCTGCAACTCCACTTTTATGGCATATCCATTCTTGTTTTAGTCTAACTTGATTAAAATAAAATAGCTCTTGAATATTAGACATTGCAGCTAAAAATGAAAGGTATGATGTAGAAAGACTAGGTGAGTGATGATAAGGAAATGTTTGTAGTGTAAGGTTGTTGTTAGTAATGGAAGAAGGAATAGAATGAACAGTAGATAAAACAAAATCATTCAACCATGTAGGTGGGTTTCAAGCTCTGTCACTTTTCCATAAGCGTGACTGAGCTAATATCATAATTGTTGATTCATTTTTTAAGGGAAGTGTAGCTGAAGGAGGCAAAAAAGGGTCATATGGTGGAGAATCAGTGAAATGACCACAAGGATTAGGAATATCAGCATCAAAGAAATCAAAATAGTTGGGTAAAGGAGTAGAGTCTAAAGTGTCATGTAACTGATGATAAGGCAAAATATGTTCATGAAAACAAACATCTTTAGAGACAAGAACTTTATGGTTTTGAAGATCATAGAGTTTGTATGCTTTTTGTCTAAGATTATAACCAATAAAAACACATTGTATGCCCTTGTATCAAATTTTCATTTAACAATGTTAGTGTTTGTAGCAAAACAAAGGCAACTAAAAATTCTAAGGTGATCATAAGATGGTGGTTTATGAAAAAGAATTTCATATGGGGTTTTCCAAGAAAGTCTAATAGATGGCATATGATTGATTAAATAAGTGGCAGTAAGTATAGATTCTCCCCAAAACATACTTGGTAAATGAGATTGAAACATAAAAGATGTTGCTATCTGTAACAAGTGCTTATGCTTTCTTTATACCACCCCATTATGTTGAGGGGTATGGACACAAGATCATTGATGAATGATTCCATTATTGGTGAAAAGCAAGAAACAATCTTGATTCAAAAACTTTGAACCATTAGCACTTTAGACAGTTTGTACTTTGAGATTGAATTGGGTTTGGGTCATTTGGAAGAAAGACTGAAGAATATAAGGCACTTAAGATTTGTGTTTAAGCATAAATGTCCATGTACATCTACTAAAATCATCAACGATAGTTAAGAAAAAATTAGAGCCACTGATGTTTTGAGGATGATAAGCACCCCATAAATCCACATGAATGAGTTCAAAATATTTGATTGTATGTATATCACTATTTGGAAAAGAATGACGCTGCATTTTTGACATAGGACAAATATCACAAGTAGTTGGGTAATGAAAATGAATTTTATTCATAGAATGAATGTGAGTGGTTACAACGGTTGAAGAATGCCCAAGTCTATTGTGTCATACTATCCCATCCATTACAGAAACTTGATTGACAAAAGAACAAGAAAAACATTGGTGTTTTCAACGTAAGACTCTATGACGTGCTGATCAAAAGAAGAATGATCAAGTATGTATAGGTTGCCAATTGTTTTCCCCAACAACTAGTATATCATCAATCTTCAGGTCCTATAGAACACAAAAAATGGGATAAAAGATGAATTTGATATTTATTGTGGCTGTTAACTTGTTAACAGATAATAAGTTAAAACAAAAACTAGGTACATGTAAAGCTTTGGTTAATGTAAGATTATATGTCAAATGTATATCACTAGTGTGATGAACAAATTTAACAATCCCTCCTGGTAGATAAATAGGAGTTGGCTGAACAGTTTTCATTTTTGCTACATCCATACACATGTGATTCGAAGCTCCAGTGTCTATTATCCAAGAGTCAGTTTCAATTAATTTAATAGAACTAAAAGAATGGTATGGAATCGCACATGCAAATTATGCAAAATTCACATTATTTCCTCTGCTTATGCCAGATGTTGTTGTCCCTTTCATGAATCTTTCCACTTCTTGTTGAATCAAGCTAGAAATGTTCATTAACCAGTCATTGGTGCTGTTATAAATAGACTCTGTATGCAGCTTTTCTATTTTCCTATTTCTACCAGATTTGCCAAATTTTTCTTTGACATTTTTTGTTTATGCTCTTTTAACTCCTTATACCAGTCTGGATAGCCATGAATTTTGAAACAACTATCTTTAGTATGTCCGATCATTTTGCAAAAATCACACTTTAATTCAGACTTGTCTCTGGTATCTCTTCATTTATATTTCCCTTTCCTACCTTTATTAACCTTAGTTACTTGTCCTCTAACGAACATGACATTATTGTTTTTGGGTTCAACTATCGTCAGATGAATTTCCTTTTATCTCTACACTGTCAAAATGATTGAATATGCTTTGTCAATACTTGGTAATAGATCCATCACCAAAATTTGATTCTTAACCTAGTCGTAACTTTCATTCAAACCCATCAGAAAATTGTATTAACTTATTACTTGAATTGATCTCCTCCATTTTCTTTCCAGTTCCACACATACACTGATTACATGAACACTTTGACATTGATAACAAACATCTTAACTCATCCTATAGTTTCTTCAATCTTGTAAAATACCTAACAATAGACATATTTCCTTGTGTGATCATATTGATTTCTCTTTATAACTGATACAAAAAGGACCATCACATTCTCCATATCTCTTCTCTAATTCCTTCCAAAGCTCAAAAGCATTTGAGGCATACAAGTAAGCATCAACGATCTCTTTAGAAATCGAATTTAATATCCATGATGTAACCATACTAATAACTCGACACCATGAATCGTAAACTAACGAATTTTCATATGGTATTTTTGTATCTACCATCAATGAATCCTAGCTTCATTTTTGCTTTGAGAGCTAACTTCATAGCACAACTTGATGAAAGCTAATTATTACCTATTAAAGGAGAAGTTACCAATGCCATTCCAGGATGATCAGATCCTTGCAACGTTAATGAATCGTTCATAGTTTGAGTAACAAAATCCTTTATCTTTGAATTGAAATCCTCCTCCTCCATACCGTGATGAAAACGATTAACAAAAAACTACTAGCTCTCTTTAATAACTCTACTATGATACCATGAACAAACTGACATAAGAAAGAATCTCAATATTTTCTCACATCATTAACCGCAACTCATCACTGGTTATATACAAACTCAACCCCTTAACCGACTAATAGAATAATTGCTACACAACTCACTCTTTCACGTGGAAAAATAAATAAATGAGTATAGAGAAGGCGTCACGGTTGTAACTTGTTAAGTCACTCTCATGAGAAGATCACATGTTAAGTCACACCCGTGACATATAGCTATTTATAACTATTGTTTAGGTCTCATGAATGTGACTTAATATGTCACACCCAATATAGCTATTTATAACTATCGTTCAGTAATGATATTATCTCTATCCTACGTCAAAATTTCTTCCTTGATTAAATTGTACAAATTCCAAACAATATCCACCAATTATTCCCTGCCCATAAATCTTATCTTGAAATTTATTATTTCTTTAAATTTTTATTTTTTAATTTTCAAATGAAGGGTCCAACAACAAAACAACTTTCACCGGAGAAACAAATACAACATCTTTTAAAAATTATCGTTATAAATTTAGTCATCCAAATTTTAATATTGTCTCCAAGATACTTGGAGAAAATAAGTTAACTTTATTTTTTTCCTCTGTTTTTAATAAATATGATGCTTTTTGTACGAGCAAACAAATTAAAGTCCATCTCCCACCAATGGTTCATGCTAGTTCTCAACCTTTTGAATTAGGGTGTTTTGATGTTTAGGGTTTGTCACCCATTATTTTTAATATGGAATTATCTTAACTTTGTACTCTTTGTTGATAATTTTACTTATTTCATTTGGGTATATATTTTTAATATATTTCTCTAATTCTAGGTGATGATTGAGAAATAATTTGATAAATCAATTCCAAATTTTCAAAGTGGTTGGGCTGATGAATTTCAAAAATTTCATGTTTCAAAGCTAAAAGTATAATTCATTGCCTTGCATATCCGCACAAAAATCAAATGAAAAAACGGAGAGCATAAACAAATACATTACTTGATTGATATTATTCTTATTCTTCTATCATAAAGTCAAGTCCTTTCACAATTTCACCCCGTGCTTTTCCAATATAAAAAATGTATATATTTGGGTTACTCTCCCAATCATCATTGACATTGACACCTTGTCTAAGTAAATAGTTATACTGGTACAATTTATATAGAATGTTATGTTACTTTTGATGATAAAAATTATCCATATTTAATTACTAAAATGATGTCAATTTAGATAATACTGCAGTGTATGACTTCAACAAATTCTCTCTTAACGCTCCAATTCGGCAACCTTTTACGCATGACTCTCTCTTCGCATGAAATCCTCTATTCTTGTTAGCTATGATGTCATTTTATGTATATTTAGACATAAAATAAAATCATATTGGAGCATAAATAGGATTGGAATAGGCTAATGCACAAGAGGATCCAAAACCCCTTCTCCTCCTCAAGTTCAGATTTTCTGTCTAATTTTATAGGGTCTTATTTTGTTCCATAAATCTCAGTCATTTATTTATGTAAGTCCCATGTAAGTTCTGCATAAATAAACACGAAATTCGCATAAATAAATGACTGAGATTCATAAAATAGAATAAAACATCATAAAATTGGACCTCCTGCTGTGCTAATTCCGCTTGATGAATCCTTTCAAATTATTTACATCGCAATTGTTATTTGTCGTCACTTATCCGCGACCAGCCCACTTTCTTAAACGCATGAATTAGCTTTTCATTTCAACTTAAACATCTTAGAAGCTACCATCTTATCTTCAGAATTTCAAGCCTCTCAAATTCAAACATTTCAAGCTTATCCCACCACTTACGCGTCACCTTGCCAGCCTCATAAATTCTTATCTTATCCTCTACCATTTCAAATACAACCAGCAGCAGTACTCCTATCTGAAATCAATCAATTTTTTTTATCACATTATTCGACATCCTCCACTCCACCGTCGTCACTCAGTTCCCTCTGTCATCTTCTTCTAACCACATTGGTCGAAATTTAATTGTAGATCTCACTAATTATCCTTTCCATCACAGTCGAGTCATCCACCAAACTAGCTCAAGAAACGAAAGGTCTCATTCTATGGCATTATGTGAGAGTACTATGACCTCCCACACCATGGAAATTATGCAGCCCTAACGACCATGTTTCGTCGTCCTTTTTTCATAGAACAGTCCTTTTCTAAAATAAAAAGTTATCCATACATCGAATCCACCCCCTACAATAAAGCCAAACACTACCATGAATGGATCAAAGCCATGAATAATGAGATGCCTGCTCTCCTTGACAATCATATACCTGAAAATTGGTTCCCAGACCTTTAAATGCCAGTATCGTAGGCAACTAATGGGTTTCACGTATCAAATGAAAATCATACGGCAGTATTAACAAGTTCGAAGCTTGCCTTGTTGCAAAAGAATATCACCAACGGTAGGTTATGACTATCATGAAACTTTCAGTCCAGTGATCAGATTAACAACCATTGGCGCTGTCATTTCCTATGTTACAATAAGATGCTGACTAATACATTAACTGGATGTAATAAATGTGTTCTTACATGGTCATATTACGAAAGATGTATGTATGGAACAATCCTCAGGTTAGGTTGACTCGTATAGAGATCACTTTATGGACTCAATCAGGCACTTTGGACTTGATTTGGTTGCTTAAGTAATTATTCATTCATCACAAACTAATTCCTCCTTTCATCAAGGTGATGTCCATATTTTTCTCCTGATCTACCTAGATGACATTTAGTGACAGGTTCCTCTAAAGCTGTTATCCAAACTATTATTAGAAATTTGCAAGAGGAATTTCCAATCAAAGATCTTAGGCCAGTTTCCTACTTACTTTGAGTACAAGTTCATTCCACCTCCAATAGAGTCTCTCTTAACCAACAGAAGTTCAAATAGGAATGGAAAATTCAAAAGTTTGTTCCACATGCATTTGCAGCCACTCCTCCCCTCAACAAAAATCGATGACAAACTGCTCACCGTTAGAGGATAATAGCAACAAATCATTGGTGCCCTCCGGTATATGCTCCATTAAACTTGTCCTAATCTTGCTTTTACAACGAACAAAATATGCAATTCATGCATTCACCGACGGGTATTCATTGAAAGGCTCTCTAGCCATTGTTAGGGTACATTAAACAGACAATTATTCTTAGTCATCATTTTACTACGGATTCCTATTATCATCTTTAATGTTATTCTGACAATGACTCGGATAGTTTTAATGATGATCATCTGTCTACAAGTAGATTTACTATTTATCTGAGTAAAAATCCGGTATCTTGGACAATTAAGAAAACAACCTACCGTAGCTTGTTCATCCATTGAAGGTGGGTATAAAGCAATTGTCCATCCCACTGTGGAGGTAATCTGGATTCAATCTCTTTTACATGAATTATAACCTTCCCTTTGTCAACCATTAACACATTGGCGTGATAATATTAGCGTTATCTATATCACCTTTAGTTCAGTTTTTCATGATTGCATCAAGCACATTGAACTTGACTATTATTTTATACAAAAAGAAAAGTTGCAGCTCACTTAATGTCTCATATCGATCTATCATTAATCAAATAATTGAAAATTTTGCTAATTCGATGTCAATAATTCAATTTTTATTTCTATAAAATAATTTATTTTATCGGAGTTGTAATAGAAAATGATTTATAAATATAATGTCTCCTCAGTCTTATTATATCTTTTTGTATTTATATTTTATCCTTTTTCTTTATATGTAATCATGTGTTTAAACATTAATTATTCGCATAATATGTATGGTAATCATAATTTGGACATTATTTAGAAATATCAACTACATATATATGCTAATTTAATTCATCTATCCCATATCCTGCCCCATCATAATATCATAAAAGTTGTTCTCCCATTCCCAAAGAGGTGATGCTTCTATATCCAGTGGCACAATGTTACTGCTCTGAGAGGAGTGGCCGTCGACGTGGTCACATGAGTATTCTTTCTCCGATGACCTTATTTTGTTCAGCTCATCTGTGGACTTTCCATGAGAAGTTCTTCTCTGATCATGCCCACGTTCTACTCTGCCGGTTACTTCACCTTTCCCTACCGCGAAAGATGGTCTTCTATCATAGGAGCGCAAAACTTTAGTATCCTTGTAGACACGGCACAAGCTGAATTCATTCCTTAACTGCGCAACATAAACACATCAAAATTATTCAAGAGCAAGGATTTAACTCCGAAGGCTGTAAACACTGCCTTTATGATTATTATGATAATTATAAATGATATACGTTCAGCTTATTACAAATAATAAGTCTCAAAAAATACGGTAACATCATCTAATTTGTAATTTTAATTCGCAGTTTGAAATCCTATTTTAGAGTATTGCACTAACTCGCAGGAGCGTTAGATGTTTATAATAAAAAATTAATAAGAATATTTACAATTGATGAGGGTAGGAATAGTCGTAAGAAAACAATTAGACCTTAGGATAAGCTTGCTGCAATAATAAGAACTACAAGGTTACTGAATGTTATTTTATTGCTTACACTGGGGGTTGTTTGAGGGTCCAAACTAGTTGAGGAGGGCACTTCTTCTAAGACTTTGTATTCGTTCATCTTCCATTCAGTTTTTCCTCCGACTGGAGCCCTCCCATTGTAGAAAACCATAGTCCTTTTCTCACCGATACAGCGATTGTTGCTGGATGAATAAACCGAACTAGGAGTTCCTGTAGCTTTCCAATATCCAGTAGCAGTCTGTCTTTTTGGCCTCCCCCCACGAGCTTCGCTTTCTTGTCTGCGAACGAAGAAGAACCATTCTGTACTGTTTCCACGACACAGCTCTCCTGACATTTCTGAATATAAAAAAATTAAAGCTGTCAAAATGCACCCAAGGATCGATGTTGTAGAGACATTAGGTAAGACACCATGCATTATGGAACCTAAAAATTTAAGCTACATATATATATATATATATATATAGACAGATAGATATAGTCCCCCAACACAGAATCTGCACTTGATTAACAACGACTGAAGACAGAAACATCGAAAACCTAATGCTTTAATAGTGAAGACAATACAGAAAAAGCAGAAAACTGAAATTGAAGCTGTATGAACAACAAAGTGATGGTTATTTACGTGGAAGGTCCCATGGAATGAAGCCACATATATCGAGGACCGGTATAACTCGGTTCATAGCCCGGATCAGGTCCTCTCGCTTTCCTTGTAGCTTGTTGTGCAGATAAAACGAGATCAGTTCTTCTTCAGTTGGATAAAAACGAAACCCAGGTTGTGCATAATTGCAGTCCAGCGCTTCACCATACGACTCAGGCTGTGAATTCTCCATATATAATTTGCTTCTGTTCTTTAACCAATACTGGTTTTGCAGGGGCTTTGCACTTCACTTCCATGCTCCTATATCTAGTAGTAATAATAAAAATAAGCTATAGTAATGGATGTTGACAGAGCAAAACGAGTGGCAGAAAGGAAGCTTTTCTTCGAAGACTGTTCGTTAGGAAAAAGAATGTTATTTACTACTGGTTGACTTGCATGCAAGTTAATACTAGAAGAATTGCAATACCATTAAATTATTGTTCTGCCAAAAGTTTAAAGCATAAAGTACTCGAATTTGTTGATTCCTTTGGAAGTTAGTCTAACAACTCACTAATATTTCCATATACCTTAGGAAAATAATGACCCTTTGAAAGTCTCTTCAAATCTTAATATTTGATCAATTTATGGTTAACAAAAAGTCAATATATATGTGTGTGTGTTATAGTTACTCTTTTTTTTAAAACTTCTACGAGAGAAAATTAAATATTAATTAAACGATAAACAAGATGTTATCAATAAAGTAACTGTTGTTACTTCATTTAATAGTAAATAAATCCGCTTTAATGAATATGTAGATTGTTATACAAGTAAACTTTGCGAGTGGAAAAAAATAACATTGCGAGAATAAATGTAGCTCAATAATTAATGATCCAGCTTTTCTAGTGCATGAAAAAGCGACAATGACCATTAGCTCCAAGTACAACCACGAGGTTGAACAGATATCAAATTTGGAGTTATCTTCAGAGAGTAACAATCACAATATAATTTTCTTGAGATAGAAAAATATAGTTTTGATTGAACGTCACTTTTAGGTGAGTGGTAGATTTTTTCGTAGAAAAACTTTTTTAATAAACCAATTGACTGTTTGGTTATTATTTAAAAAAGAATTTTTTTGAAAGAATTTTATATAATAGACTGTTTAATAACATAAAAATAAAAAGTAATTTTAATTTTAACTATATTTTATTTTATAATAAAAATTATTTATGCATATAAAAATTATTTAAAGTATATTAAACAATATACAAAGCATAATATATTAATTATTATATAATTTTAAACCATACGAAACATAAATAAAAATATATCTAATAAAATCTTTTATATAAATTAATATCAAAAATAAATATTAAAATATATAAAAAAGTCAAATAATATTATGTAAATATCAAAATAAATATTCAAATTGAGTAAATAGTTAATACATAATAAATTATGGACTTTATTGTAATAAAGATGAAGATGAGTTTGTGAATATTGTGAAAATTATGTTTAAAGCATAAGGACAAAAAGGACTAAAAATAGGCTCATTAATTGATTTGAAAAATCTACTTGAAAATTTACTTTTTTGAGAAACTTCAAATTTGAGATTCTTAAAAAGCTGTATTTTGACTGCCAAAAAAATTATATCTATTAAAAAAAATATCTTTTATTTTACAGCTAAATATTTATTTTTTAAAAAAATTGTTTATGGTGGAGAAAAGTATTTATCGATTTCCAAAAAACCTACCCCAACATGCACTCAGTTAATCAGTTTTAAACAGGTTTAATAAAAGCTATGTTTATCCAATTTCTTATTCCATACTTACTAAAGAAAACTGATTCAATGGTAGTTTTGCTAATGAGAGGTCGGTCAAAGCCAAAGCAGCCGTCCCATTCAAATCTTGCGTGCAGTATACGAGAGATATTAACCAAGCTTATGCAGTCTATTTCTTATATGGGAAACCGATTGAAAAGTAATTATTCTATGTATCCGCCAGTTGTCGCTTCTGCAATGAAAAGAAATAAAACCATTGAGACTATCAGGACTAGGCCTTTGAGACTATTAGTTAGTAGAAACCTCATAACTGATTCCTCATACTTTTAAAGTAATTTATAAACATAAATAACATAATATCAGAGTTTTTGAGGTCCAAACTAATCAAATGCAATTCAAACCTGTATTTACTAATACAACAAGATCACCTTGTGTTTACTAATACAAAGTTCCAACCAAAATCCTTTAGCTAAAGGATTTTCAAATTACGTCCTTAAATTTGAACAGTAAGGAAGATGGAATCAAGTCTAAAATAAGAGAAAATGTTGTTGAAAACTCTTCGCCCCTAGTTATGTACTAGCTTCTGCCTTTGTGTGGCATGTTATTTCTTCTTTAATTTTGTTTGGGTTTTTTGTCTGCTTCGTTGCAATCCGGTGTGCTCATCATGGACAATGATCGTGATCTGGTGGAGGAGATTGACCACCTGAATATTGGGGAGGGGGAAGATGATGTGGCGGCACTTACTGAGGAGGAGTTGGAGCCTACGCACAAGTATGATTATGCAATGGTCGGGACTTTTCTCACAAAATCCGTGATCTATCTTGAGGCTATGAGGAATGGATTGGCCAATTATTGGCAGCCTGTTCATGGGGTAGAGGTGTCGGAGTTGGGACAAAATCGCTATCTATTTGAATTCTTTCATGAGGTTGATCTGACTACTGTGGTGAGCGGAGGACCTTATAATTTCAATAATCATTTGCTGGTTTTTCACCGATTGAAGGAGGGGGAGGATCCATTGAAAGTGCCTCTGATTTATTCAAATATGTGGGTGCAAATCCATGATCTACAGCCGGGGGGTTATTCGGCAGGAATGGCTAAACTCCTGGGAAATTTCATTGGTGAATATATTGATTATGATGCTCGTGCACTCATGCGGGGAGTCCGTAATTATATGCGGATACGTGTTCGAATCGATATTCGGGTGGCATTGAAAAGGAAAAAGAAGGTTGCCTATGGTAGAGGACGTGAGGGATATGTCAATTTCAGGTATGAGAAATTGACGTTATTTTGTTTTCTTTGTGGGAGATTAGGTCATCATGATCGGAGTTGTCCCAGACGTTATCAGCCGGGGGGAAATGAGTTAGTGGCCGAATGGGGAATTGAGTTGCGAGCTTCGGTGAAGAAGGAACAACCGGTAAGTCCGTGGTTGCGAATCGGTGGTATCCCAGTTACTAGCAACAAGGAAGATTCACCAATTGGGGCGGTAACTGTTCCACAAACTCAGGAGCAAAATCTGGATGAGATTGCGCAAAAGCATTCGAAATCGGGAGAGTTTTTAGGGGATATTGCAGCTTCAATTTTGAATAAGGAAGCTACTGTTTCTATGGAGCATGATGGGGAGGATGAGGTGGCAAATGAGGTGGATCCTAAAAAACGTCAACGTGTGAATTTGGTGGCCCAAGTTTCAAACTCTGATTCAAAGGTTGCCTCTGGGTTTCAAAAAGCCCAAAACAAATCTATATCGGCCGGCCCTGGTATTCAGGCCCGCCGTTCGCAATGAAAATCATTAGTTGGAATGTCCGTGGATTGGGGAATTTACGGGCAAGGCGAAAGCTGCGTCATGTTTTGAAGCAGCATTACCCGAGTATTTGTTTTTTGTGTGAAACTAAGTTGCGGAAACACAAAATGGAGAAGCTCCGAAAGTCGTATGGTTATTATAATGGATTGGAAGAAAATTCGATTCAAACAAAAGGGGGGTTGAGTATGTTTTGG
>JANVCQ010000004.1:31271184-31289166 GCA_025531925.1 Erythroxylum plowmanianum
CAAAAATTTCTATTCATATGTATATAGAGGCCATATTATGCATGAACATGTCGAGACACGTATACACACTCATACCCGTCCCAAATTGCTCTTTTACCCTTCCCATCGGTGATGGGATGTGACACCAAGAACTCAAAGTGACCATACCGTGTTCTAAAAGCAGTCTCTATCACATCGAACTCCTTTATCCTCAACTGGTGGTAACCCAATCTCAAATCCATCTTGGTAAAGACCCTTGTCCCTTGTAACTGATCAAACAAATCATCTATGCGTGGGAGTAGATATTTGTTCTTAACGGTGACATGGTTAAGCTTCTTATAGTCCACACATTCTCAAGGATCCATCTTTCTTCTTCACAAAAAGGACCGGAGCTCCCCAAGGTGAAGAGCTCGGCCTAATATAACCCTTCTCCAACAATTCTTCCAATTGCTCCTTAAGCTCCTTTAATTTTACCGGAACCATTCTATAAGGCGCAATCGAAATTGGCGTTGTGCCTGGAAGAAGCTCAATGGAAAATTCAATTTCCCTAGGTTGCGGTAGTACTGATAACTCTTTGGGAAAGACATCCGAAAATTCCATGACCACTGGTATATCCTCTAACTTCCTTCTATCTGCCTTCGTGTCTACCACATAGGCTAAAAATGCCTCGCACCCTTTCCTCTTCATTTTCTGTGCTGTCATAGCTGAAACAATTCTCGATGGGCTAAATTTCTTGTCTCCTATAAACATCACCTTTCTTCCCTCATCCAACTCGAACTCCACTGTTTTCTGTTTGCAATCTAAGTTGGCATTATACTTCTCTAAGGCATCCATACCTAAAATCACGTCCAATCCTCCCATCTTCAGTGGCATTAAATCCACTACTAAGTGTCCCCCACCAATATGTATCTCACAATCTCTATAAACTTGACTAATCACAATATACTGGCCAATTGGAGTGCTCACCATCAAAGGAGTATCCAAGGGACTCAAATTTCTACCATACACAGTTTTACCCAATGAAACAAAAGAGTGGGTAGAACCCAGATCAATCAAAATAATCACATCATCATCAAATAATCTAATCATACCAGTCACAACTTCTGGAGCAGTCTCCGAGTCCTCCCGTGTCATTGCAAACACTCTAGCTGGTGCTTTCCCCTTGGTCTTCCTAGAGGATTCACTCTCCTTACTGCATCAAAGCCTCCTACTTCAGTTGCATTCTTGTGCCCCATTACTTTAGTTCTCTTCGGAGCTTGTATCTGTGTTCCCTCTCTTCTTGCATACTTTTGATACTCTCTTGCCATATGCCCTTTCTCTCTACAGTTGAAGCATGCTCTTGTCAATCGGTAACATTCCCCTCTATAAAACCTTCAGCAGTGCTCACATTTGGGAATGGGTGGCTTATCCCCATCTCCTTTTTTGCTGCCTCCTGTAGTGGAGACTTGATGAGAAATAGTAGAAGTTCTCATTAGTTTAGACCTGCTCGCCTCACTACTCCTCTCCTCAGATTACACAGGGAAGGTCCTAGCACTCCTTTAAGGCATAGAAGTACTGCCTACCCTCTTGAACTGATCTCTCCCCTTTCTCTTTTTGTTCACAGTACTATTAATGTTCTCAATGTTCTAAACCCTCATAGCTGCTTCGATCAGTTTTTGAAAATCACAAAAATTCTGTACTACCACTTTCTCCCTGATAGCTAGATGCAACTTCAATTCGAACCTACGGCACTTAACTACCTCACCCATCATCATCTCTGCTACATACCGGGATAGCTGTGTAAACCAGCATTCATAATCACTCACCGTCATTTCCCTCTGGGTGAGACTCAAAAACTCCCTCTGCTTCTGCTGAATGTACACCTCAGATAGATATTTCTTCTTGTAACCAGTTAAGAAGTCCTTCCATGCTAACACTGGTGGTCTCATCTAGCTCCCTAGCACACTCTCCCACTAATGCAGAGCATCCCCTTGAAGTAAGCTAGCAGCATACACAACTTTCTCATCATCCTCACAATCCATCTGATCCAGTATCCTCTCAATCTTCCTTAACCAAGTCTCAGCTTCTTCTGGGTCTATCGTCCTGTAGAAATCCATTGCCTCGTACTTCCTAAGCTTGTCGAACTGTTTCCCCTTCTTGACTGGGACCAGAATAGAAGATTGCAGCATCTAGCCCATGCCCTGAGCAAAGGCCTGAGCAAATGCCTTAAACATCCTCGGATCCAATGGAGCAGGCACTTGCTCCCGCGGAAGAGGAGACTCCTAGGACTATGACTAAACGGACTCACTACCTTGCTCTATCGAAGCCTCAGCATTCCCTGGGGCTATAGACTCATCAGTACTCTCCACCTTTGGTGGAGAGTTAGGTGCAATCGATCCTTGCAATACTCCTTGTGTCCTTCTACGAGGTGGCATCTTACTCCTTCAATGTAAATATTAACTATTAGCTTCATTTCATTTTAGTCTTAATTCCTACATGTATGCATGATATGCATGTCATTTAATGCAATTCATTCAATTTACAAAGTAACCAGTAACCATATAACAGGACACTTCATCCTACTATACATTCTAAGCCTAGGAGAAACCTAATCTCTGATACTAAACAATGCTAGACCTCGCTTCCGGAGCCCAGCATTTGGAATCAAACACAGAAGCAGTACTTACCATCAACTATACTATACTGATTTTGGGACATTTAGAGAAACTTCCTCTAGAGAACTAAGATTAAGGTTTTCTTTAGACAGATTAAAAGAGGAAATCAAGATCTATAAATTTCATGAAGACCGTAAAGATAGATTCTATCTTCTGAAGGGCCAAAAGTGTGACAGAAGATAGGTATAGACAAAGCCAATGAAAAAAAAGACTAATGGAATCGGGCAAATTACTATAACTTTTCCTAAAGATATCGGATTAGGATGTTCTTCATATGGTTCAAAATAAGACTTCAATATCTACAACTTTTATGAAGACAATGAAGATAAATTCTATCTTTTAAAGGGCCAAAAATGGGATAGAAGATAGGTATAGATGAAGCTAAAGGAAAAAGTAGACTAATGGAAAAAGACAGACGCATTGGGAAAATTGCTATAACTTTCCATAAAGATATCAAATTAAAGGGTTCTTTATATGGTTAGAAATAGGACTTTAAGATCTACAACTTTTATGAAGACGTTGAAGATAGATTCTATCATCTGAGGGGTCAAAAATAGAGCATAAGATAAAAGATGACAAAAGACAGAGGACACGTCAGCAAAATACAGAAGAAGACACGTCAGCAAAACATAGAAGAAGACACGTCAACAAAACACAGAAGAAGACGCGTCAACAAAATGCAGAAGAAGACGCGTCAACAAAACACAAAAGAACACATGTCAGCAAAACACAGAAGAAGATGCATTAGCAAAACACAGAAGAAGACGCGTCAACAAAACACAGAAGAAGACGCATCAGCAAAACACTGAAGAAGACTTGTCGGCAAAACACAAAAGAAGACATGTCAATAAAACATAGAAGAAGACACATCAGGAAAATATAGAAGAAGACATGTCAGCAAAACATAGAAGAAACAAAACATAGAAGAAGCAAAATGTAGAAGATACATCTTCCCTTGTAAGGATCATAACTTTCAGCCTAGAAGTCCAAAAATTTCGTACTATATATCGTTGGAAAGCTAGAAGGATAAGCTACAATTTTCCAAAAGACAACTTTAACTAATTTTACCTCAATTGAGTTCATATTTGCCCCCGAAGCTGGTACACGATGTCTACACCTAGAAAACTTGGATTTTGAAATGAATAACTACAAAAGAAATATGCACATACACCTGTGGAACTTTTCAGTTCTAACTCTTTTACCAAATCAATCAGAACTTAAACACAACTTTAATTACATATTAACATTTTAAACAAAAGCTTAACACAAATACAACATATGTAAGATGCTCAATGTTTTAACATGCTTATGAAACTATCCAAAAGTGATTGAATTAACTTAGTTACAAAAGTTTCTAATATCTTGGAGCTTCCGATGCCTTACAAGGATTGCTAACTTTCTTGTTCTACATCTGAGAAAGGAATAATGGGGTGAGCTACACAGCTCAGTGGCTAATATATTTATAATGTATATATATATATTCAACAATTTAAGCGTTCAATAATTTAGCTCAAAATTCATAACATATAACACTCAAAATGATTCATACTTAGAAATTTAATTATGAAATGAACAAACAAATGGCTTGAGAGTTCCGTGGAACGAAAGAGAGAAACTGAAGTTTACTTCGTGAACAAAATGAGTCTGAATTCTCAAGATCTCGTGGCCTCAAGCGGGTAGTCAAGAGAAGGCTATGGGTCAACGTGCACGTGAATAACGAAACGGGTTCCTCTCTTGCCCAAACAAAAGCACATAATCATGCTCACGATCATTTTATCAACTGCTCAAACTTTCATGTTTTTCTTCTTTTTATCTAACTCAAAAGTGATAACCTTTTTCAGGGAACAACATAATCACTATACATTTCCAAACATTCACAATTATTTCAAATCAATTTCAAGCAAAAATAACATACACATACATAGGCAAGAATTTGCCTAATTACACGATAACTATAAATACATTACCTACCTAATTAGCTCGCAAAAATCAAGTCAAGATTGCCTTTCCCCTTGCTCTTGGTTAGGATTTCCTTGGTTCCCTACAATAACCAAGGTTCTATTCAGAACAACATTCCAATAAAATTCAAAAACTTCAAAAATTACAAAAATTTCAACCAAACACAAATTGAACTCAAATCTAACCTACCCATAACCCATCTACGTTAGAAAACCCAAGACCTAGTTTAGAAACCCTAAAATCAATTGGGTTCTCCTAATTTATCTTCTTCCCACACAAACTTTTCCATTCTCTACACTAACTCTTTTCCTTTCTAACTTATGCTTCCACAACAAAACTCATTCCTTTAATAAAGTAAGAAGGAAAGATTGTTAACCTACCTTAACAAATTTGATTTCTCTTCTTTCCTTCTTTCACCGAAACCTTTCTCCTCCCTCTCTTAATTTCGTTTTCCCTCTCTTCTCCCTCTTCAATTCACGTTTTTCTCCTCTTCACAAGCAAAACAACACATTCTTTTCCCATTTCTACCCTTAATGAGCCTAAAAAGTCCATCTTACCCTTCCTTATAAGCTTATGCTCTTTTATGCTTAAGTGATCTCCCAAAAATGTCCTTGAACATCCTTATTACATTAACACTTTAATTCCACTTACCCATTCAACAAATCCTACTAACCTTGACATAATTATAGCTCCAAAATTAAATCTATCAAAACTCCAAAATTATTTTAAATCATGCTTACTTAAAGAAAAAAAATTTCAGGGTCCAATAGTCGGCACATCTCCTAAAGAGCAAGGGATTTCCCAAAAGTAGTTTCTTACCTCAGATAAGAATTTATTTCTACTATGATATGAATAATCAGCAAGAATAATGTCTGACACCAGAAAATTAACATAATTAGCAAACCAAGGGACATTGTCCTTAACAGACCACAGATTCTCATCAGGGAAGGTATCATTGATTGGTTCCTCTCTCAGCTTGTCTCCTTATTCCAGTCTCGAAAGATGGTCAGCTACTGAATTTTTTGACCATTTCTTGTCTCAAATTTCAAGTCAAATTCCAGTAAGAGTAAAATCCATCTGATCAATCTTGGTTTTGCATCTTTTTTTGTAAGCAAATATTTTAAAGCAGAATGGTCAGTATAAACAATGACTTTTGACCCAACAAGATAAGACCTAAATTTATCGAATGCAAAAACTACTGCTAGCAATTCTTTCTTTGTAGTTGCATAGTTAATTTGAGCATCATTCAGAACCTCGCTAGCGTAATAAATGACATATAATTTCTTATCCTGTTTTGTCCCTAATACAGCCCCCAGTGCATAATCACTAGCATCACACATCAGTTCAAAAGAGAGATTCTAATTTGGTGCGGCCATTATAGGGGATGAGGTGAGTTCTTTCTTCAACCTATTAAAAGCACAAAGACATTCATCAGTAAATTCATAAGGAATTTCCTTTTGAAATAAAGCACATAATGGTCGAGAGATCTTGGAAAAATTCTTAATGAATCTGTAGTAGAACCCAACGTGTCCAAGAAAACTCCTTATCGCTCTAAACGAATTGGGAGGTGGCAACTTGTTGATGAACTCTATTTTTGCTGGATCCACCTTAATCCCATTGTTGGAAATTTTATGGCCTAAGACGATTCCTTCTTGTACCATGAAGTGGGATTTTTCCCAATTTAGCACAAGATTGGTTTCTTCACACCTTTGTAGAACCTATTCTAGATTGAACAGACATGCATCAAAAGAAGAACCAAAAATAGAGAAATCATCTATAAATACCTTAATTATATTCTCCACCATGTCGGAGAATATGGACATCATGCAACGTTGGAAAGTGGTAGGAGCGTTGCACAAACCAAAGGGCATCCTACGATATGCAAATGTACCATAGGGACACGTGAAGGTGGTTTTCTCTTGATCCTCTGGGGCTATTGGGATTTGGTTATAACCTGAATAACCATCTAAAAAATAGTAATAACCATGCTCCGCTAATCTTTCCAACATTTGATCTATAAAGGGAAGAGGGAAGTGATCTTTCCTAGTTGCTGCATTCACTTTTCTGTAATCTACGCACACCCTCCACCATGTAACAACCCTAATGGAAATTAATTCATTCCTATTATTTGAAACAACAGTTATGCCACCCTTCTTGTGCACTACTGGCACAAGACTTATCCAAGAGCTATTAGAAATAGGATAGATAATTCCCGTATCAAGTAATTTCAGTACCTTAGATCGCACAACTTCCTTCATGTTAGGATTGAACCTCCTTTGACTTTCCACACTAGGTTTGTGGTTTTCTTCCATTAGAATCCTGTGAACACAAATAGAAGGGCTAATCCCCTTTACGTCAGTAATATTCCAAGCAATAGCTAATTTTTGTTCACGCAACACCCTTAACAACTTCTCCTCTTGAGACGAGTCTAAAGAAGAAGAAATGATAATTGGATATGTATTTGCTTCTCCCAAGAATGCATATCTCAAATGAATTGGAAGTTGATTAAGTTTAGGGTTCGGTGGGCTCAATATGGAGGGTAATAATTTAGGTTTAGAAGGACCCAATTCTTCAATTTGGGGTCTATACCTAGAACTATTACCTTGCAATTTGTAAGCATAGCCCACTAACTCATCATCCAACTCATTCTTTTCTATTCCTAAGGTTAGGCATGCTTCCAAAGCGTCATCACACATCAATTCAGGAATATATTCAAATGTAAGAGAATCAATTACATCTATCCGATAGGTGACTTCATCAAAAGAGGGACCCTTGAAAACCTTAAAAATGTTAAACACCTCTTTTTCATCACCTATCCGCAAAGTTAGCTTACCATCCGGGACATCAATCAATGCTCCACTGGTGGCTAAGAATGGTCTTCCTAAAATTATAGGAACCTGCATGTCAAACTCCATCTCAAGTACAACAAAATCAGTTGGAGTTATAAGCTTACTAACTATTACTAGTAAATCCTTAACTATACTAATACAGGGAATAAGGTTAATGCTTTCACCTAGGTCTCCAATTCCCAATACAGAGAATAAGGTTAATGCTTTCACCTAGGTCACATAAGCATTGAAAAATATTAGATTCTCCAAAGTGACAAGGTATAGTAGAACTCCCTGGATCCTTTAACTTAGGGGGTAGTTTATTTTATAGAATAGAACTACACTCCCCAGTTAAGGCTACTGTAGCAAAGTTGTCAAACTTCTTTTTGTTGGAGATGATTTCCTTCAAAAACTTGGCGTATGCAGGCATCTCCGCAAGAGCTTCTGTAAGAGGGATATTGATTTGGATCTTCTTGAAAAGATCAAGAAATTTCTGGAATTTAGAATCATCATTCTTCTTCTTCTTTACCCTTTAAGGGTATGGTATGGGTGGTACAAAGGTAAAGTCCGAACTTGGTGAGGATTCTTTCTTTTGTGTGATATCTTTTGGTTCCTCCCCTTTACCCACATTTTCACTTTCAACATCCTTAGCTTCTTTCTTTTTAGGGACCACACGTTCTATCACCTTACCTCTTCTTAGAACAACAGCCATACAATCTTGTTTCGGGTTCACTTAGGTGTTGCTAGACAGCTTCCCTTTACCTCTTTCACTCACTTCTTTTGCCACTTGACTAATTTGCACTTCTAAATTTCTAATTGCTGCTTGATTTGACTGAATATTCTGCTCCATTCTATTCATTGCTTGAGAGCTGGCTTGGGCACTCTGATCCATCTTGCCCATAAGTTGAGAAAACATATCCTCAAGCCGATCTACCTTTTTCTCCCACGGGGAAGGGAATTATTGTGGTGCAGAGGATGAAGGGGGTGAGTACTGTTGCTTTAATTGTGCTTGGAACCTTGGTGGTCCCATTGGTTTTGCAACCCCTTAATTTTTCCATGAGAAATTCGGATGAAATTTCCAACCTTCATTGTACGTGTTCGAGAAAGGATCAAGTCTCTGACCTCGTCTACCATTGTTCACGTAGTTCACCTCTTCCTCTGTCAATGTTTCCTCAATGTTCATACAACCCACTGCTGTATGCCCAAATCTACCACAAAGAGTACAAGGATCTCTACTAGACTTGTTGTCATTCATTAACAAGTTCAACTTCTTATTAATCTCAGCAACTTGGCAGGCCATGTCAAATTTGGAACCCACTTCATTCAGAGTAACAGCCTTGCTCCTAGTTACCTTACAATGTGAGTTCTCTACAACATTCTTGAAAATATTCCACAATTCTTGGAAACTCAGGTCACTAATATTCCTCCCAGCATTCAAATCCACCAGAGTTTGGTTGTGATCGGTGAGACCATAGTAGAAGAACTGAGTCAACGAGTACATGTCAAATCCATGGTGTGGACATAAATTAAAAAGATCATTAAACCGTTCCCATGCTTCATGAAATTTTTATCTGTCCTTTTGCGAGAATCAATGTATCATCTTTCGGAGTTCGAGAGTTTTATGGGCTGGGTACCACTTCATTATAAAAGTCTCCATAACCTTCTCCCAAGTATTAATAAAGTCCACCTCTAAACTCAACAACCAATTTCTTGCCAATCCCTTCATGCAAGAAGGAAAACACCTTAGCCTCAACTCATCCTCAAACAGACCATACAAAGGAAGAGTTTGAACTGTTGCATAGAAATCTCTCATGAAGGATAGAACATCTTCACTAGGCATCCCATTAAATTGCGACAACATAGACAAATGAATATGCTTCAGCTCATAATTTTGTGCTGCTGCAGTTAATCTAATGTAAGAGGGGTTCCTTGCAATAAATGGCATTTTATAATCTTGAATTCTTCTTACTACAGGGTTGACAACAACCGACTCGACTTGATTTTCCCCATAGAATTGCTCATTCCCCATATCTTGTTCTTCATGCAGATCCGGAATTTGGTTATTGTTGGCCATCTCTCTTCTTCTTGAGCGTTGTTAGTTCGACAAGTCCATTCAATTTCAGGGTTAAACTTAGCAAACGGTTAGTTATTCAAACTTCTTGAATGCCTTAAGTGCATAAAACTCCTGAAATCAAACAAAGATCAAGGGTTCGAAATTCAATGATGGAAGAAAACACAAGGTAATAATTAAATAAATCAAAATAATAACTAGACTTAATGATAACAGTTATAAACTAATCCCCGGCAACGTTACCAAAAACTTGGTCAACAAAATTTGCAAGCGCACAGAGTCGTTCCTAGTACCCACACATTAAATATTCCAAGGTCGTCTCCCTCAAGGACTAAATCATCACCGCCAAATTAATTCTAATTATTTGAATGAAATTGACCATAAACGTTAAAAGATGATTGGATTTTAGTAGATAGTAAATTGTAAATACTGAAAAATAACAAATAGGGATAAATCGAAGATTTGAAAATAGGGTTTGGGGTTCACCAACTCAAAAGATAGCTTCATACATTATGAGATTGATTGAATGTTAGGTTATGAAAACAATTGCACAACTTTACACATATCTTTTCTCAAAGCATACAAGAGTATCTAACTAGTTGATTACTATCTCTCAATGTGCAAACTAACTAGTTAAATCCATGAAGAACAAGCAACCACAAGTTATCACATTAGCTTAGGATATCTGTATCTTTAAATCTAAGGTGTTCTTCCTAGAGCATAAACCATACTTAACCTCTCAGTACATCATATGATTCCTAAGATTGCATCTATGGAGATCAAGCATAGAGACAATAGTGAAATACAAAAGAGATAAACATAACCCAAGAACTTTCATTCAACACTCAATCATCCATAAAATAAAAATCAATCCCCAAGTATGCTACATCCCTCACCCTAAATGAGGTTTAGTTCCAGAACATGATACTAAAAGTCAGACACATAAAGATGCTCACATTTAAGAAAGACTAGAGAGAGAATATAGGAAGAAAACAAGACAAGTTGTCTCTAATCCTTGATACCAATCCCTAAAAACTTCCTATCTTCCTCTTAATTTGTGCCTCTTTAAGTGGTAACCTCGTTTTTAGTGTCTAGCCCCCTAATTAGGTCTTCAAAATGAGTATTTATAGTGTCTTGGGTCCAAAGAAACCTAGTTTTAACTAAACAGGGGAGAGCAGATCGTGTTTGGCCTACCAATGTCCGTTAAACGGACATTCTCGGGCCTGGAATTGCATTTTGTCAGGCGATGTCCATTAAACTAACATGGATGTCCATTAAACGGACATTCTCCTATTCACAATTTTTGCACTTTTGACCCTTCAGTCAACGGAATCCCTCCTCGGAGTCTTCACATAAGTTGTAGAGCTCAGAGTCCTCTTTTCAACTGTCCTTGAATGACCTTAATCTGACATCCATAAGAAAAGTTATGCCTTTCACCCCCCACAATATATCCATTTGTACCTATCAAGCAACAAAGTTGAAATGTGAGAGAATTGATCAAATAAAGCTTCAAATCCATATAGAAATAATTCAAATTAATTCCAATTCAACCCAAAATCATCTAAGAATAATTTCACTCGTCAAATCTCATGCCCTACAAACTTGTACTTGTCATTGGTTGTCCTCTGATCATTCTTATAGAAACCTAGAATCCTGTTTAGGCAATATATCATCATCAAATTATGTACTTTTGTGATGATTCCTCCTCAATTACTTGCTTAACTTATTATAAATAGTAGATATAGGTTCAAAGTTCAACTTACCATGTACTATCATTTAATCCCTTAAAATTTCAAAGGTACCAGAAGAAACGTTATTACTAGTGTTATGTGGTAGTTCCATTATGACCCATAATCTTAGATGTGCAACCTCCCATGTGAGGGCATTATAATAAAACCCATTTAAAGAAATGAGAGTAGATAGAGTGGAATCTCTTATCCAATGCAACAACATTACATTTCTCTTATAGAAAATAATTAGCACTACTAAAGTTGTTTCCTTCAATACAAAGCTTTTCTTCTCCTTTCTCCAAACAAGCTAGGTTGAAGGCATTGTGTTGAGCATCATTAAAGGTGTATGAACTGGTATAATCATTAGGGCAGAGACAACCTAAAGAGACAAACTTGCGAGAGTGATGAGGGAACAATGCTAATGAGGATAATGGGGACCCTTTTAGGTTAAAAATTAATAATTAAATTCAGGTCACCTTTGACGTGGCATTTGACTACCATTTTGTTTGGAAAAGGTAGCTATAGGTGACCTAACAACTTGATATGTTCCATCTTCTCAATAAATTACAAACATATCCACCAAGCCTTAACTTCCATTCATCAATTTATGAAGCAAGCTATGACTCCACTTAACCATTTCCTCTAGCTTGAAAAAAAGGTGATAAGAACAATAGGACAAGGAGACATTCCATATATAAATTAATAATTATTTTCCCCCTTTGACAAATAAGAAGATTCTTACTAATATTGTATAATATGATACCATATTTTTAGAAATCAATTAAACCAAATTTTGTCCCAATTCTAAGCACCAAGTTTTGCCTTTTTTGTTTTATATTCAACTATTTATATTCTATTATATCTTTAGTATAATATAGGAATGATAATTACATTTGCTTTTAAATCCTTTTCAATAACATTCAACATTAATGGTTCATTGTATTAACATAGGCTATGCTTAATTTGGCACTTCAAATTTATAACTCAGTAAGAGTGACAATGGATCGGGTAGGGTTAGGTCAAACTAATGTTTAAACCTAATCTAAAATTCAATTAGTTCTTACTAATGTCATTTAAAATCAACCTTGATAAAGTTTAAACTGACATAAAACTGGCCTAAATTTTGATCTTTGCTTGATGTCAACCAAATTGATCTACAAAGAAAATGGAGGAAGAACTAGGTGGACAAGAAGAGCTGACCATCATCAGAAGAGCTCGTGAACAGACAAAAAATAAAGTTAAAGTAACAAGAGGGAGAGAATAAAATCAAGTATGAATTGTGTCTTAGGTTTAAAAAATGAAAAAGAAAGGCATATCCTCTTAAAGAAAAAGAAATTAGAACTATGAAACAAAAGGAAAAGAAAAAATAACAAACATGAGATAAGATGACTAAAAAATATAGAGGAAAGAAAGGGACCACTTAATGAACTAGAGTGAGAATAAGTAGTGGTTAGTTATAAGTCCAATAAAAGAGTTGTGAGAAGTTTTCACAATGAGAGAAAATAAGAAATAGTAAGGAATGAAGAGAGAATTAAAGAAATGAAGAAAGAATAGACAGTAGAGCCAAAATATAGAAAAATTAAATATATATATCAAAATTCAGATCAAGTTAAAATCACGGAGTCTAAAAAAATTTAAAAATTCTAAACTTAATTTCAAATATATTAATTTAAATTAAAATTTATTGATTTCAAACTAGATTAGGTTGGAATAGTAATTCTAGAATTTAGGTGCACTTCATGGCCTTATTAATAAGAGAACTAATTAATGTTTAATAAAGTCATTGTAAAAAAAATTATTAAGACTTGAAACTCTAAAATGTAGCAAGAACAAAAGACTCTAGTTTAAAGACACTATATAGTCTATATCTATATTAACAGGAATGAAGGTGGAAATGGCACAAATTATATATAAAACTACTACTTCATGTTAATATAAATTGATAAGATTATTGGATCTAACTAGAATGTGTAAGCATAATTTTTATAAACATCACAGGATTTAGAAATCATGGAACTCACAAATATTCATTAATATTCAGAATTATATTTTCATACAAATATAAAGCTTTTGAGTACTAACCTTTTTCCATTCCTCGGTAATATGGAAACAAATCACAATATGCTGCTTACCAATCTATCTCTTTTCTTGAACTTTTTGTATCACTTTCTTATATGATGGTATTTTGTGAGAATAAAAAATTTATTAGGCAAAGACAGAACCCTATTATATTTAAAAAATGAAAACCATAAGTTAGTTATAAAATTTCCCATCATAATGGGCTAAAAGCCTAAAGACCCTTTAGTAAATTATTAAAACATATGAGTCACTTAAAGGATTAATTTCTAACATTCTCCCACTTAACTCATATGAGTTTATACATCTTATTATATCAATACTTCAAGTAATCATAATGTACAATAATCATCATTGATATACACTGGTATCATTAGTAATTGTAATCAACTATAAGATTAATAAAGGTCATGATAGTCACACATTATTAATTCAACATACTCCCTTCTATACACTAATATAGTGCCTTTCACTTAATCATGATTGTAAATGAGAAGTACATGATGAGATTTACTTCATTTTTTTAATTGAACAATATGCATTTTATTCAAATACATAAAGAAGAAAAAAGAAATTTCAGAAAAATACATTCATTAATATGCAAGGAGTGTCAAATATATAATTAGACCCAATATAGCAGTACTATCTAATAGTCATCAACACACATAATACTCATATTCTTTAAATGACCATAAAATATTTTGGGCAGTAACTCCTTTGTCAAAGGGTTAGCTAATATATGATTGGTGCTAATATACTCTATCCAAATATAATATCCAATTCCATATGTTTAGCACCTTTGGAATGCTTATCATTCTTAAAGGGGAAAAAAACTACTACAAAATTACCACATTAAATTTTCATCAACTTGGCTATCCTCTCAAGCTTTAAAAAAAGTCTCGTAGCCATTTAGCCTAAATCATAGCCTCAAGAAAGTCATAAACTTAACCTCCATAGTAGATGCAACAATTATAAACTACTTTCCACTTTTCCATGAGATAGCTCCTACGACTAATAAATAAATGTACACAAAAGTATATTTTCTTATCTTTATACAGCCATAAAAGTTTGAATATCAATATCCAACCGCCTCAAGGTGATCAAACCTCCCAAAAGTAAACATGTAATACTTAGTTCCCTGCATATACCTTAGAACTTTCTTTTCAACTTTTTAATGATCTATAGCAAGATTACTCTGGTATCTCCCTAACATCCCCCTGCAAAACTTATGTCTGGTCTCGTATATGTCTATGCATATATTAGGCTCCCAACTATAGATGCATATGGGATTGACTTTATTTCTTTCATTCTAAATCACCTTTTAGATATTATATAACGTTAAATTGTCCCTTTCTGAATTGGAATTAGTGATGTTGAATACTTTTCCGTCATGAATCTCTTTAACACTTTAGAAATATATGCTTTCTAAGATAAACCTAACAATCCTTGTGATCTATCATGGAATATTTCTATTCCTATCACAAATGTTGCATCACCCATATCTTTCATTTTAAAATGACCAAAGAGAAATTTCTTAGTCTCACTTAATAGACCAAGATCATCAGCTACAAGCAAGATGTCATCAACATAGAAAACCAAAAAATAAACTTACTCCTATGAACCTTCAAATATATACACTAATCAATGGTGTTTTATTTAAATCCAAAGGAAATAATAATATCATTAAACTTAAGATTCCAATTTCAGGAAGCTTGTTTAAGTTTGTATATTAACTTCTTCAATTTACACAACATATGTTCCTTTTTAACTTTTTGTGAACCTTATTGGATGGTCGATATAGACTTCTTCCACTAAATTCCCATTTAGAAAAGAGTGAATCCTTTTTAAATACTGGTGACAAAGTGTCCTTATTATCAATGTCATCTTTTTGAGTAAATCCTTTGGCAACTAGTCTGGTCTTGTAACATGTTAGGTTACCAAGAGAATCACATTTGGTTTTAAAGACTCACTTACAACCAATTCTTTTATAACCTTTTGGAAATTTCATAAGGTCCCAAACACCACTTTATTCTAGAGATTTAAACTCATCTTTTATGGAATCTAACCACTTATCAAAATTTTGATTATTTATGGCTTGTGAAAATGTCATTGGGTCATTTTCAATTCCCAAGTCAATTTCAAACTTGTAAAGGCATACCACATAATTATCAAAAATAGTTGGTCGTCTTTCTCTTTGAGACCTTCTTAATGTTATTTATTGTGGTTCTCTATTATAGGCTCTTTCACTGTATGATCAATTTCATTATGAACAGTGGGTTCACTAATTTGTTGTTCTTTACGATTATTAGTTCGTTCAATAATTTTTGGAATAATAACGTGACTAGGTTTATAAGCCACAGGACTTGACAGCCTTAGTGACTTGCTCTCCCATTCTTAAATATCCATTATAAATGGTATTTCATTTTCACTAATCTTTTTATGTTCAATAAGCATGACATTCCCAGTTACCATAATTCTTGTAGTATGGTTAGGACGATAAAATATAGACCATTTAGTCTTCTCTAGATAACCAATGAAATATCCACTCATTATTCTTACATCCAGTTTCTTTTCATGTGGATTACAATATCTAATTTTTGCTTAGTAACCCCAAACATGCAAGTTCCTTAAACTAGGTTTCCTTATATTCCATTATTCAAAAGGAGTCTTTGGAACCGCCCTACTAGAAACCCTATTCAATAAGAAAATGGTAGATTTTAGAGCATATATCCATAAAGAAATAGGTGAAGATGAATTCCACATCATACTTCTAACCATATCTATCATAGTTCTATTACATCTTTCTACCACACCATTTTGTTATGGTGTGCCTAGTATTGTGTATTGCACACAAATATCATGTCTTTTAAGGAATTTAGCAAAAGGATCACCATCTCTATCAGACCTGACTATTTTTACCTTTCTATCTAATTACCTTTTGACCTCATTACTACAAACTTCCAAGGTGTTTATAGCTTAAGATTTGTCATTTAGAAAATATAAATATCCATAATGTGAATAATCACCTATAAAGGTGAAGAAATATATTTCTTTATTGAAAGTTGGCACATTAAATGGTCCACAGATGTCAACGTGACTTATTTTAAGAAGTTGAGTGCTCCTTGTGACTCATTTCTTTATTGTGTGTTTTGTTTATTTACTTTTAATACAATCTATACAAATGTTAAGATCAGTAAAATCTAGTTCAAGCAGTATTTTATTCTTTACTAATCTTTGAAGTTATTTTTTAAAAACATGACCCTGAACACTTATGCCATAGGTAAGCAGATATATCATTTATCAAATTGCGTTTGATATTAATATTCCAATTCAAAGTCAATAAAGTTTTAACAAAAATAACAAGAAGATTTAATTTATAAAAACCAACATATAGTACACCATTGCCAATCATGTGATTATGTCCGTATAAAACAAAACCACTACTACCAAATTCAAATGAGTATCTGAATCTATCAAGTTTGGATAAAGAAACTAAATTCCTAGATATATTATGTTGGACCCCAAACTTTTATTGAAAGTTAGAACTGCTATATATGAAATATTGGAAGTTAAAAGCTGAAAAATGTAGTTGAAACTTGATCACTAAGTATGCTTCGGTGTTTTAGCCATAACTTTTTCTCTAGTTATCCGAATGAGGTGATTATTGATTTAGATTAAATTAGAGAGATAGGAATAAAAATTATCTGATGGAATTGAGTTCTAATTCAGTCCCTAAGAATTTCAATTTTTGGATGGAAGTTGAGCACAGAATATTTTTTCAGTATAAGAATAGTTCGGAAATGTTTGGGATGTAACTTTCAAATTTCTAAACCAAATTGGATGATTTTGGAGTCATTAGAAACTTAAGACGATGAGGAACATTTCTAGAGAAGGAAGTGTTATTGAATTCCTTCAATTTTTCCATGATCATTAGTTAAGGAGTTAAAAGTATAAGATGTTAGTTTTAATAGACAAAAGGGGTAAAATGGGAAGGACAAGGTAAATAAAGGGTAAAATGGGAAGAAAGAATAATAAAAGGGCTTGAAGTAAGAAAGAAGAAGGGAAAAACGTGGAGAGAAGAGAGAAGTTGTGAGAGGCCAAAAGAAAGAAGAAAAAACGTTGAAGAAGATAGGAGAAGAGAGAGAGTTCATGAGAGTGTGCAAGAGAAGCTTGGAAGGAAGAAGAAAGAAGAAGAAACCAGGGTTGTCAAGGTAAGTTCATCTTTTTCTTCTTGCTTTGATAGAGAAAGAGTTAGAGAGAGAAAGGGGTTTTGTGTTGGAAGATGATTTAAGAGAATCCATTTGATTTTTAGGGCTTTTAAACTAGGTTTTGGTTTTTCTAACCTAAATGGACTATGTGTATATTAGATTTGAGCTTGATTTGTGTTGATTGCAATTTTGTGATTATGGAAGTTTTAGGGAATTTCCATTTGAATTTGAATTGAATGAGAATTTTGGTTATGTTAGGAAATCAAGAAAACCTATTCAAGAGCAAGAGGAAGGGTACAATTGAGTTTGGATTTTTCAAGCGAAATAAGGTGAGTAATTTATTTATAGTTATTGTGTAATGAGCAAAATGCCTTGTGTGTGTATTGTGTGCTAAAATGAATTGCTTTGAAATGTTGTGATGTGAAAATTGCATTATGAGGTATGACATTTGATAAAATTGAATTGTGAGTATGATTA
>JANVCQ010000004.1:31289266-31305505 GCA_025531925.1 Erythroxylum plowmanianum
GCTTTTGTACTAAGCTAGTTCGAACACTTTTGTATAGCTTATTAAGCATGCCAAACATTGAGCATCCATTTGTATTTATTTTAAGCTTGTGATGTGTATATTGATATGTAAATAAATTTTGTTCAAATGTTTACTTTGCTTAGTAATGAGAATGTGAATTTGAGGATTTCCTTTTGTATATGATTATGTCATTTTACAAGTTAAGTATGATAGTTGTGGATGTGGAATGTGTGTAGGCAGATGCTTCTTTGTTGAGATTGCAAATTGTTGATCGTTTTAGAATAACATGTTGGAGATTAGAAAGATTGTATGGGATGAATCCTTTGAGGTGGGATTCAAGAGTTTAACAAAAAGTATTTAATGATTGAATTGATACGAATAGATATTGCATTTTGCAAGTTCATAGGTGTGGAAATTGTGTTCTGAACTCAAGGGAAAAACTGTATTGATTAAGGTAGTTGTCTTCATGAAAGTTGTAGCTTATCCTTTTAGATTTCTAACGATATGAAGTATGAAATTTTTAGATATTGGAGTTAAGAGATATGATCACTATAATTAGTGATACTAAATGGGATGCATATAGGACAGCCAGAGTAAGTTTTGAGAATTGGTTGGATGTGATGAGTCATTTGAGGTTAGATTTGGGAGTTCAATGCAACCAAATTGGTAATTGAATGTTTAAGGAGTGATATTGCATTAGAAGAAATGAATTTGGGAAGATTATGAGTGAAAGTGATGTTAGAATGGATGTAGGAACCATTGGAAAGGCTTTGGAGGGAGTTATGTGTCACATATGTCCGTTAGACAAACTTTAGGTTCGTTAAATGGACCTTCTTAGGTGTAAAAACACCCCCAGCCCAGTGAATGTCTATGAAATGGGCATTAGGTCTGTTAAATGGACCTTCTTGGGTGTAAAAACAGCCTCAAGCCCGACAATGTTTGTTAGACGGACAACGGACATACACAAAATAACTACAATAAATCAGCGATTTTGACCCTCTAGATGGAAAAATACCTCTTTGTAGTCTTCATGAAAGTTGTCGATCTAGAAGTTCTATTTCAAATCGTTTAAGAATGACCTCAATCAGAGGTCTCTAGAGAAAGTTATGTCAATTGTTCCAGGATAGGTATAATATGATTGAGGATATAAACATGTTTGATTCTTTTGGACACAAGTTCATCATCTGACCTCCAAATGGAGTGATTCTTAAAGCAATATATTCTTAACACATTTCTATACCTCTCCATAAAAATTGGTATCCATTGGTGTTAATTTAGAAAAGATTGATGGAGAGAAAGTGAGGAAATTGATTGGAAGAGCATGAATTGGTTGTTTACCACACATACTTTGGTATTTTACTGATATCTTAAACCGTAGAGCTCCGATTGAGATGGTTCTTACTTCAGAATTACTAGAGACTTAGAGCCACAATTATTTTAAAGAAGTCAAGTTGTGATTTTTCTATGTGGGCTCACCCTTGTGGTTTGAGATGTTATAAGAATGATGACAAAGTGAGGGTTCTTCGAAATAACCCTACAAGGAGACCCGCTCATATTTTATGACTCCGGAATGATTATTGGGCTCCAAAAATAGGGCCCAACATATTAGGTACATCAAAAGTTTCACATAAGTCTAAATGATATCCAATGTCTAAGATTAAGCAATAAGTCTTGATAGTTTCTACTGAAACTCTCATTATATTGCCCATATAGACAAATATTTCACTTGATCTTGTGGTCTGGATCATAAGGAATCCTTGCAAGGTATTAGAAATATGATTAGTATAACCAAAACCAATCCACAAAGTATTAAAAGGAGCTTCAACAAGGCTTGTTTCAAAACTTATATAAGCATTAGGCTTACCTTTCTTCTCAAACCATACCTTACATTTAGAACATGCCTTTTGGAAATGCCCAACCTTCTTACTAAAATGGCATCTGCATTCATCATGATCCTTCTCATGGATCTAAGAGATTCCCCACTAACTTTCAAGGTTCCTTCACTTTCTTCCCATGCTTTTTTCCACCTTTCTTACTAGCTTCTTTATGCTTGGCATAATCAATAGAGTGGCTTCCTTGATTATTGAGTCTATTCTCTTCCTAAACCAACATATTGTGCAACTCATGCACATTCCATTTGTCCTTCATGGTATTATAGTTCATCAAAAAGTACCATACTCAAATGGTGATGAGTTCAAGATGAACTACACAAGGAAGCTTTCATCCACTTCTACTTCAAAGGACTTGAGTCTTGCTGCAGTGTTTGTCATCTTAATGATGTGTTCATGTATAGTATGTGATCCATCAAACTTCATAGTGGTCAATGTACCATAAGAGTCCCAGCAAGAGACTTGTCAACATTCTGGGAGTGCTTTTTCACAAACTTAAGTAATTCCTTAGCACTTTTAGTTTTGGGAAGAGCGGACTTAATATTGCAAGGAATTGTCATATTTATATACATTAGACTCAATTTGATTGATCTTTCCTAGTTGTTAAAATGAATTTTCTCCTCAATAGTGCTGAAAACATTCAGAGCATCTGGTTTCTCAGTTCTGAGTGCCAAATCCAATTCCAAAACTCAAAGATAGAATTGGATTTGTTCACTCTAGTCAAAGAAGTTCAATCCACTAAACATCACCATATATGAGAGATTCAGATGCATAGTAATAATTGCTATAGGAAATTAAAACATAACATTAATGCTTTGAGTCATACAACAACATACTATACAAATTCAAAAAAACCTTCATTATAGTATATTAATGTTCACCTTTGGGCAATCCATTAACATGCCATTTAACACATAATGATTCTCATAAATTTTTTACTAATGTTAACCTTTGAGCAATCCATTAAGATACCGTACAATACATAATGATGCTAATATGTACATAATTTGGTAATCACATATATACCAACTAGAAATATTTACTAACTTTGGATATCTAAACACATCTAATTGTGTATATGTATTTCCTATATTCATTCTCATTAACTATAAAAATAAACAAGCTATCTTTGGGTGATTTTAAAAATATTCTATTGAAATGAGTTTCAATTTACCCATAAAACTACGACTCATTAGCATCAAATTATGAGTAATTAAACTTTTATCATAATATTTAGAATTAAAAATATTAAAAAATAATGGTTTCCTAATTGTTAGCACTAGAAATCATACCCAACGCTTAGCGCTAGCAACCAGCATTGTCCCCACCACCCAGCCAGGTTATATTGGCAACACTTGCCAGCACTAGGATTTTATTCCTAACACCTGACACTAATGTTGGGAAGTTTTTTTTACCAACCATTTCATCTTCCTTTTTTCTTTTCTAATTCCATACATAAAATTGATTCAACCTTCAAAATCATCATATTTTGCACATAATTCATAAACATATAAAAAATTTAGGGTTTTTTGAAATTTCAAATTAGAGTCTATAAGGTTCTTTAAATCTTCATAAATGTACAATTAAAGAGAATCGTGCTTTTTTTGTAGCCATGCTCTGATACCACATGTAAGTATAATTTTCATAAACATCATAGCTTATAGAAACCATAGAACTCATAAATATTCATTAATATTCAGAATTATGTTCTCATATAAAGATAAAGCTTTCGAACACTAACCTTTTTTCATTGCTTAATAATGCATAAATGAATCATAATAAGCCCCTTATCCAATTTGTCTCTTTCATTGAACTTTCTATATCACTTTTTTACTTGATAATATTTTTGTGAGAAGACAATATTTATTAGGCAGAAACAAAACCTTAATATATTTAAAAAGTTAATAATCATCAGTCAATTTTAAAACTCCCCATTATAATGGGCTAAAAGATGAAAGGCCCTTTAATAAATTATTAAATCTCCTACATGTCCTTTAACATGTGTCACTTAAAAGGATTAATTTCTAATAAGACGAGGACAAATTGGTCAGGCTATTGGAATTCAATAACAATATGTATGAGTTTATTGGCATTGAGAGCCTACATCGTCGATTCCAATTATTCAACCAAAAGATCTGACTATGAGTTTGTTACCTTGGACTAAGTAGACATATGATCATATAACATTAACTTAGTCTTTTAATAGTACCTTAAACTTCCTAATTATAAGTTAAAAATGAAGAACAAATTGACACATACCAAGATTATCTTATCCGCAGGAACGCAGAAAGATTCAAACAAATTTTTATTATAAATGACAATAGCAGCTTTTAACTGTAATTCGTAGCACAGACCCTATTACATACCTAGGATCATACATGAAAGGGTAAAAATGAAAAAAATGTAGAATACCTAATTTTGATTCCATTTCGAGTTTCAAAGCAATTTTTGCTACGTAAACGAGCTCCGATCCTCCGGGACAATTGAAGAAGTTGATTACCGACATTTGGTTTAGGCCTTTCTATAGTTTCCTGAATATGCAAACTCTCTTAACGGGTCAGAGAACCGTATGCTCACAATTGATAAGAGTAATTATAGAAGACCTTAACCTTTATATAGCTACCATATTGGGCTTCCCCATCACAGGGTCGATATAGACCAAGTCCACGCTGAAAGGGATCTATTTTTCACCCGAACTTTGACCCATTATTCTAGATCATTTATTGAGTCACTTTATTACCCTTATCTAGACCAAATTATGTAACTTAACCAATAATTTATTGAAAACAAAAATTACAATTAATAGTTTTCCACTTAATAGGAGAAAGATAAAAATGCCCCTAAGGGCAAAAATGTCTAACAATCTCCCCCCTTAGACAATTATTAATTGCAAGTTTTGTCAAGTTTAAAATAGTTAAAAAAATCGGTTAAGTCACGCTACTGTATTGATACCAAATTTTAAAAAACATTTGATCTAAAGGTAATAAAAGTCCTACATTCTGTCCTGCAAGGCTTTCGATACTGAAAAATATCAAAGATATATGTCATATGTGACACAAGTTTAATATATTCACGAATATCTAATATCTTACTAACATGAATAGGAAAATAGAGTGTACAAACTAAGATGACACCTATATGATCTAAAATGTATTATCTTTATCTGTAGGTCTCAATTTTCCTAACTTTATTCTAAACTACATGTGCTAAATTGCAGTAGAGAAATCTTATTTTCTCTCACCAAATGCTAAACTATATTAGAGAAAGCCTTTATGTTCTCCAACTAAATGTTAAACAACATTAGATAATCTTTATGGGATTAAAACCTTATATCCCTTTATGTCATATGAAACTTTAAGGATATCCATATTAACTTTACGTGTTAAATGACATAGACTCAAGGTCAATCTTTATATATACCCTTTGACCTTTAAATGCTTAAGATCAACACTCACAAGCAGTTATTACTAAGGATAAAAGAAAATGATCATCTTTATTAATAAATAACCATATTGTTATAATACATCAAAATATACAAAATATTTATGAGCAAATAAAGTGATCCCTAGCTACTGTTGTCTAAGGACTTCAACACCCCCATACTGGATACATGTCTAACAAACACTGATGGGCAAAGTCCTTTAGTCAAAGCATCAGTTAACATCTCCTCAGTTTTGATGTGCTCCACTTCAATGTCACCCTTCTGAATTAACTTCTATATGGTCAAATACTTGACCTCCAAACACTTAGACCCTATGATACTCTTGTTGTTTTTACTGAACAACACTGCAGTAAGATTATCACAATACAATCTAATGGGTCTAGTAATCAAATCAACCATAGACAACTCAGAAATCAAGTTTCTGAGCCAAACCGCCTGTGTAGCAGCTCCATAACATGCAACAAACTCTGCACGTATGGTCGAGGAAGTTACCAGTGTCTTCTTGACACTCTTCCATGATACTGCACCATTTGCCAACATAAAAATGTATCCCAATGTGGATTTGTGATCATCTGGACACATAGCAAAATCTTAGTTTGTATACCCTTTGAGATTCAAATCGTTGACTTTTATATATGTTAATGTATAATCCTTGGTACCCTTTAGGTTTCTCAACACCCGTTTGACTGCATTCCAATGGCCCATACCTGAGTTTGCCAGATATTGATCCAATAGTCCGACAACAAATGTAATGTCCAGTCTAGTACATACTTGGGCATATATTAGGCTACCAACTGTACTAAAGTTCCAGACATTCCTCATAGCCTCTCTCTCAACTTCATTCTTTGGATATTATGCCAAAGATAATCTCTCTCCTTGAGAGATGGGTGCTATAACAGGTCTACAATCAGGCATATTAAACCTTTGTAACACTTGCTCGATGTATGTGTTTTGTGAGAAGCTCAATGTGCGTTGAGATATGTCACCGTGAATCTGTATACCGAGGATAAAAGATACTTCACCCAAATCCTCATGTCAAAATGTTTGGTCAAAAGTTGCTTTACTTAATGCAACATGGTCAAATCATTCGACACGAGCAAGATATCATCGACATTCAGTAGTATGAAGATGACTTTGAATGAGGTTAAAACCTCATCAAACTTTAGGTACCATTGTCTAGAAGCTTGCTTTAAGTCGTATATTGATTTATTCAACTTATAGACTTTAACAGTTGCATCTTAATCCTGAAAACCTTTAAGTTGTTCTATATAGAGCTTTCGGGAAAGCGGTCTTAATGTCCATCTATTGTAGCTCCATATCATAATGAGCTATTATTGCCATCATCACTCTAAATGCATCCTTATGGGACAATAGCTAATGAGGAGTCATTGAAATAACCCCACAAAGAAGCCTGCTCACGTTTTATGACTCCAAATGTTGAGCCCCGGAAGCGAGATCCAACACCTCCCTTTCTACAGTAAAATCTTTATCCCTTAGAGTGGTCTGGATAACCCCCTAAATAGCAACGAGTTGAACGAGATTGCAATTTACTCTCATGAGGATTATATCATAAATATACACTTAAAGAGAAATGTGAATTTTTTGTAGCCATGCTATGATATTGCATGTAAGCATAATTTTCATGAACATCATTAGCTTATAGAAATCATAGAACTCACAAATATTCATTAATATTTAGAATTATAATCCCATATAAAGATAAAGATTTCGAACACTAACCTTTTTTCATTGCTTAATAATGCATAAATGAATCATAATAAACTCTTTATCCAATTTGTCTCTTCTATTGAACTTTCTATATCACTTTTTTACTTGATAATATTTTTGTGAGATGAAAATATTTATTAGGTAGAAACAAACCTTAATATATTTAAAAAGTTAATAATCATCGATCAATTTTAAAACTCCCTATTATAATGGGTTAAAAGCTCAAAGGCCCTTTAATAAATTATTAAATCTCCTTTAATTCTTTTAACAAATGTCACTTAAAAGGATTAATTTCTAACAGGACAAGGACAAATTTGTCAGGCTATTGGAATTCAACGATAATATGTTTGAGTATTGGCATTGAGAGCCTACATCATTGATTCCAATTATTCAACCAAAAGATCTGACTATGAGTTTTTTTACCTTGGACTAAGTAGACATATGATCATATAACATTAACTTAGTCTTTTAATAGTACCTTAAAGTTCCTAATTATAAGTTAAAAATGAAGAACAAATTGACACATATCAAGATTATCTTATCCGCAGGAATGCAGAAAGATTCAAACAAATTTTTATTATAAATGACAACAACAGCTTTTAATTGTAATTCGTATCATAGACCCTATTACATACCTAGGATCATTCATGAAAGGGTAAAAATGAAGAAAATGTAGAATACCTAATTTTGGTTCCATTTCGAGTTTCGAAGCAATTTTTACTGCTGAAACGAGCTTCGATCTCCTCTGGACAGTTGAGGAAGTTGATCACCGACACTTGGTTTAGGCCTTTCTATAGTTTCCTAAATATGCAAGCTCTCTTAACGGGTCAGAGAACCGTATGTTCATGATTGATATGAGTAATTGCAGAAGACCTTAACCTTTATATAGCTACCATGTTGGGCTTCTCCATCACAAGGCTGATATGGACCAGGTCTATACTGAAAGAGGTCCATTTTCCACCCAGACTTTGACCCATTAATGTAGATCATTTATTGGGCAACTTTATTACCCTTATCTACACCAAAGAACGTAACTTAACTAGTAATTTATTGAAAAAAATTACAATTAATAGTTGTCCACTTAGTAAGAGAAAGATACAAATGCTCCTAAGGGAAAAAATGTCTAACAAACTCCCCTTTAGACAATTATTAAATGCAAGTTTTGTCAAGTTTAAAACATTTAAAAAATTTTGATTAAGTCACGCTACTGTATTGGTACCAAATTTTAAAAATCATTTGATCCAAAGGTAATGAAAGTCCTACATTTCATCCTGTAAGGCTTTCGATACCAAAAAATATCAAAGATATATGTCATATGTGACACGGGTTCAATGTAATCACGAATATCTAATACCTCACTAACATGAATGGGAAAAAGGAGTGTGCAAACTAAGATGATACGTGTATGATGTAAAATGTATCATCTTTGTCTATAGGTCATGATTTCTCTAACTTTATGTTAAACTGCATGTGCTAAACTGCAGTAGAGAGATTGTTAGACCCCGTTCCCGAAGCCCACCATCCGGAGTCATAAACCTTGAGCTTATAAACCTGTAGCGTTATTCCAAAGAATCCTCTTTAGCCGTCATCTTACAAGGGTGCTGAGCCCACACTAGCCAATCACCAAAATCATAATTTGACTTCTTCACAACAATTGAAGCTTAAGTTTCTAGTTTAATTTGAAGCAAGAACTATCTCAATTGGAGCTCTATAGAGGAAGTTATGCTTGAAGAGCCAAAGTATGTCCATACCCCAATCATGGTCTCCCAATTGACCCCTCACTTTCTCTCCATCAAACTTTCTCAAACCAAATCCAAAAGATACCAATTTTTATGGAGAGATAGATACGAGTGTTAGGAAGCTATCACTTCAAGAATTACTACATTTGGAGGTCGGATATGATGAAGTTATGGCCAAAAGAATCCAACATGTGTATGTCCTTAATCATTCTGTACCTCTCTTGGCGCAATTCCCATAACTTTTATGAAAGTAGACTTCTAGATCTACAACTTCTATGAAACCACAAAGCGAGATTTTGCCCCTAAGAGGGTCAAAAATCGAAATTTACTGTAGCTGTCCCGTGAATGTCCATTTAACGGACATTGTCGGGGCTAGGAGCCATTTTCACCCGAGAAGGTCTGTTAAATGGACCTACAAGTCCGTTTAATGGACATGGGCGAAGCTGGGGGTCTTTCTGACCTATGAAGGTCCGTTAAACGGACATACATGGGGATTTCCCAAACCCATCCAAAGCCCCTCCAATGCTTCCTACATCCATTCTAACATTATATTCACTCATAAACTTCCCAAATCCAACTCTTCTAGTGCAAACTTACTTCATATCAATTCAAACATCAAATTTGTCTCATAAAACTCTCAATTCTCAACCCATTTGATTCATCAAAACCACAATTTAACATCATTCTCTATAGTTGTCCTATACACACATTCTATGCGGCATCACAACTTGTAATGATCATAACTTTCCACTCCGATATTTAAAAATTACAACTTTATATCGCTGGAAAGCTAGAAAAATCATCTTCAACTTCCATGAAGACAACTTGGTCAAATTCGTCCTAAATTATTCTAGAATTTTCCCTGAAGTCAGAACACAATCCTACCCCCATGAAATGCTTAAAAATGAAATATAGAGACTTTGGAAAGCCATAAACAACATAATGCATATATATTTCATTAACATCTAAACCAAAAAGAGTTTTACAATGCTTTAGTGGGCATTTCGAGCCACTTACATCATAATCCAAAAAAATACAAACTTTGCAAAAACTAGAATTGCTCAAAATGCGACTAAAGCATTGTTTTTACAAAATATAACTTCAAAAGAGCAAAATGTGCAAATTGGAGTGATGCCTTGATGCTCGACTCTATCACTCAATATCTTGCTCATCGCCTGTGAAATTGGAAGGAGTGGGGGTGAGCTTAACACTCGTGGGCAACAATTTTATAATCAATAAATAAGCAAAATCATTGAAAACCTTCATGATCATAGCAATTTTTCACAAAAATCCATAAAAACATATATTTCTCAACTCGTCAAGCCAATGCACAATTCACATATGTCAAACATTCATTAACTTGTCAACACATGTAAACACATAAGCACATTATAATGGTTTGGGCGGATCTGTACAAAACGTACTACACATTTCCCATACGAGTCCTATGTAGCCGTGAACAGAACATACTATCGCAATCCCACAAAATGGTCTAGCGTAACTGTGAACTTATGGAAGTCCGCGAGGGAGCTCCATGCCACTAGTGGGCAGGCGAGAGAAGCCTTTAGACAAATGCACTTGACATACTTGGGGGACCACCACAATCCCACATAATCATGCATCTCATAACTTGCAAACGATTTGCCCAAATGGCACATTTTGAAATCTTATCTTTCATGAGCATGAACTATTTCATATACTTGCTATTCTTTCAAAATCATTTCACAATTTCAAAACCAAAATTCTATACTAAGCATATAACCATTTCCCAATCATTCAAAAGCCACAAATACAACAATTATAGACCAATTGAAGTCATTCCCATATCACCCAAAATTCATTCACAAAACTCATATACAAAAACATGTGGCACATTCTCAAACCATTTTAAAGAATAATAAATGCACATTTTCAAGGTAGTTGGAAATCATTTAATTCCACTTATTTGAAAGAGACTTTAATAACTTATTGACTCAATTACAAAAATGTCACCCACCTTGGTTTATTAAAACTTGCTTAAGGATGTCTCTCCTCTTGCTCCTCTTGCCTCTCTTGATTTTCTTCAACATTGACAACAAAATCCCAAATCAATTAGAATTCAAATTGGAAAACCCAAGGACCCAAATGCATGAAATTAACCCTAGAAAACATAAACCCATACATTTCCTAAGCTCTTTAAACCAAAAACCTTTCAAAACTCCTAAAGATTAAAATCAACTTACCTTAAATCTTCACCCAACAATGAGTTTCTTGGCTCTAATGGAAACTCTAATCTTCCTCTTTCTTTTTCCTTCTTGAAAAAACTTCCAAAATCACTCTTGAAGGCTAAGAAAAATTGAAACCTAGGTTGCCCTTCTTTCTTTCTCTTTTTTTCTCCTCACACGACACTCTCTCTTCTCTCTTTTCTCCAATTTTTGTTTTTAGCTTCTTCTTCAATGTAAGACCACCTTTTCTTCTCCTTTTTATACCCTTAATGAATCTCAAATGTCTAATTTACCCCTCCTTCAATGCCTTATGATTTTACAACTTAAGTGATCTTCCAACAATACCCTTTATGCAACTGATCACCTTAACAATAATTCAATTCAGCTATGTCACCTAATCTCATTAACATTAACATGCTAATTAACTCCAACATACATTAATCTAGCAAGACCCCAAAATAAATCTAATCATGCTTGATCAAATAAAAAATTCAGGGGCCAACAAAGATCCTGTTTTCTCTCATCGAATGCTAAACAACATTAGAGAAAACTTATTTTTCTCTCACTAAATGTTAAACTACATTAGAGAAAACCTTTATGTTCTCAAACTGAATGTTAAATAGCATTAGAGAACCTTTATGGGATTAAAACCTTATATCCCTCTATGCCATGTGAAACTTTAAGGATATCTATATAAACTTTATGTGTTAAATGACATAGACTCAAGGTCAATCTTTATATATGCCCTATGACCTTTAAAATGCTTAAGATCAACACAAATCTTAAGGCTTCCGTGTGTATTATGACTATATACAAAAGTAGTTATTACTGAGGATAAAAGAAAATGATCATCTTTATTAATAAATAACCATAATGTCATAATACATCAAAATATACAAAATATTTATGAGCAAATACAGTGATCCCTAACTACTATTGTCTGAGGATTTCAACACGCCCCTACTGGATACATGTTTAACAAACACTAATGGGTGAAGTCCTTTAGTCAAAGCATCAGTTAACGTCTCCTCAGTCCTGATATGCTCCACTTCAATGTCACCCTTTTGAATCAACTCCTTTATGATCAAATACTTGACCTCCGAACACTTAGACCCTATGATACTCTTGTTGTTGTTACTGAACAACACTGCAACAAGATTATCACAATACAACTGAATGGGTCTAGCAATCGAATCCACCACAAACATCTCAGAAATCAAGTTTCTGAACTAAACCACCTGTGTAGCAGCTTTGTAACATGCAACAAACTCTGCATGCATGGTCGAGGAAGTTACCAATGTCTTCTTGACACTCTTCCACAATACTGTACCATCTGTCAATATACAAATGTATCTCGATGTGGATTTGCGATCATCTGGATACATAGCAAAATTGAAGTTTGTATATCTAGTGAGATTCAAATCACTGACTTTTCTATATGTCAACGTATAATCCTTGGTACCCTTTAGGTATATCAACACTTGTTTAACTGCATTCCAATGGCCCATACCTGGGTTTGCCAGATATTGACCCAGCAGTCTAACAACAAATACAATGTCCGATCTACTGGACACCGGGGCATACATCAGGCTACCAATTGTACTAGAGTACCAGACATTCCTCATAACCTCTCTTAACTCCATTCTTTGGATATTATGCCAAAGATAATCTCTCTCCTTAAGAGATGGGTGCTACAACAGGTCTACAATCAGGCATATTAAACCTTTGTAGCACTTGCTTGATGTATGTGCTTTGCGAGCGGCTCAACGTGTGTTAAGATCTATCCCAGTGAATCTGTATGCTGAGGATAAAAGATACTTCAACCAAATCCTTCATGTTAAACTGTTTGGCCAAAAGTTGTTTTACTTCATACAACATGGTCAAATCATTCGACACGAACAAGATATCATCGACATATAGGAGTATGAAGATGACTTTATACCCCCTGACCTTATAGTATAAACATCTTTCGACTTTGTTCTCCACAAAGCCGAATGAGATTAAAACCTCATCAAACTTTAGGTACCATTATCTAGAAGCTTGCTTCAAGTCGTATATTGATTTATTTAACTTACAGACTTTGTCAATTACATCTTAATCCTGAAAATCTTTGGGTTGTTCCATATAGACCTCCTCATAAAGGTCACCATTTTGGAAAGCAGTCTTAACATCCATCTATTGTAGCTCCATATCATAATGAGCTACTATTGCCATCATCATTCTAAATGCATCCTTCAAGAGAGAAGGTAATATTAAAGTCAACTCCTTCTCTCTTAGTGAATCCTCTAGCAACTAAACGCAACTTAAACTGTTCAATTTGACCCTGTGTGTCCTTTTGGTCTTAAATAGCCACTTGCAATTGATAAGCCTGTAATGTTGAGGTAAATCAACAAACTCCCCTACCTTGTCATACCTCATAGACTGCATCTCATCCTTCATTGCTTCCCACCACATATCTACATGAGGTTCAGAAATGGCTTCTGTAAAAGTCACTGTATCCACAACATGTAGTCTTGTTCACCTAAATAGACTATGTTATCTATTAAGATAGCATATCACCTCTCTCTGGTGGATCTGCGCAACTACATAGGCTTTTGTACCTCAGAAACCTCTTCTTGAATAGGAGTAGGTTCTTGTGTCTGCATAGGCACATTACTCGGGCCTTCATCCATTGGAACTGACTGTATGAGAGATAGATACACAATAATTGTAATATCGTCCTACTATCTTCTGGAGGATGTGAGGATCCTCCCTTATCATAGACATTGTATTCTAGAAACTTCACCGTCTATGATTCCACTATTATGGCTCCTTCCTCTCAACAGTAAAATTTGTAGTCTTTAGAGTGGTCGGGATAAACCACTAAATAGCAACGAGTTGAACGAGATTGCAATTTACTCTCATGAGGATTATACAACCTCACCTCAGCAAGGTAGCCCCCCACATGAATGTGTGCAAGGCTTGGCTTCTAGCCCTTCCAAAGTTCAAAAGGTGTCTTTGACACTGACTTGCTTAGGACTCTGTAAAAAAATATATATTGCTACCTTGATGGCTTCACCCCAAAAGTATTCAGGTAGGTTATTCCTGCTCTGCATTGACTTTATCATGTCCTTTAGGGTGCGATTACGCTTTTTGGCAACATCATTTTGCTCAAGACTACCTGGTATAGTGAACTGAGCCACTAATTATAACCGATTCCAAACACCTAGCAAATTGACCTTTTTCTTGTCCTGCAACCCCAAGTTTGTCATAATATTCCCCTCCTCTATCAGATTTCACAATCTTTATTGATTTTCCCTAGTAGTTCCTAACTTCAGTCTCAAAGATCTTGAACTTATTAAGAACTTTAGACTTCTTTTTAAGTAAGAACACATAACTAGAGTGAGAATAATCATCTATAAATGTCAAAAAGTATCTAGCATTGCATAACATGATTGTATAAGGACCATTAACATCTGTATGTATGAGGTCCAATAAGCCAAAAGTACGATTTAACCCCTTTTTCTTTATTTTAGTCAACTTACCTCTACAATAGTCGATACATGTTTCCAGTTCACTGAAGTCCAGAGCTGGGAGAATGTTATCCTTTGTCAATCTCTCAACCCTCTCCCTGGAAATGTGGCCAAGATATTTATGCCATAACATGTACAATGTTTCCTTTATGAAGGTTCTCTTTTGAGTAATAGGTTCGGCAACTTAAGAAGAGGCATACATTTTATTAAGAGTAAGACACATTCTATACAGTCCATAGGATAACAAGATAGTACCGATATATCTTGTATTGATAAAAATATTTACAACTGCATTATCAAATACAAAATGAAAACCTTTATTATCCAAAACTAATACAGACATCAAATTTCATCTAAAAGACAGTATATAAAATGTGTCCCATAAAACCAGTACAAATCATGTATCAAGGTTTAATCCTACATCTCCTACGTACAAAATATCCACCTCTTCATTATTGTTGACCATCAGCTTCTCCTCTCCTTTAGTCGGCCTTCTCCTGGATCTGAACCCCTGCATCATGGAAGCAACTTGGTTAGAAGCTCCACTATCTAACCACTAAGAACCTGATGTGGTTATAGCAACATTGGATTCATGAATCATAAAGGCTGAGGAGTTACCTGATAGTTCCTGTTTGACCTTATATAGCCTGTATTTCTGGCAATCAAACTCCTGTGTCCCTACTTCTTACAAAAGAAGCATCTCATACTCTTAAGGTCATATGGGCCTTTCATAATGCTAGACTACCCACTCTGAATCTGAGGAGAAGGTTTGAGTTTCTTACCCTCACCCTTCGGCTACTGGAGTTTGGCCTTCCCTTTACCCTTTGCAACTGCATACATAGCTAAATGAGGAGAGCTCCTGATCTTCTCCTCTGCTATAGTGTAACATCCCATTTCTTATACTAAGGGTTAGAACCCTAAAATACGGTACATGTGAGATCAATGAGAGATTAAGAAAAATGCATTTCATACTCATGCCTAATGTTAGCATACACGTATGTGAATTTGAGTTTTTGTACACATTAAAATGACTATACATGCATTCATTGACATTTTCAGATATAATTGATTTATATATCTAGAATGTGATTTTTATTGAGAATTGTGGTTTTTGTATTGGAGAAATTTTATACATGATTTTAAAATTTTTAAGAAAATAATAATTAAAAAAATTTGGGAGACAATTATAGTAAAAATATTGGAGTTGGTTAGACTAATTAAATGAGAAACTAGTTAAAGTCTTAGGAATTGGACAAGTGTCCAAATCCTAAGCCCACGTTTCCTTTAACTTTGAAAGACAAAGACATTGTTTTGTGTTAGGACCCGATCCGGGAACCGGATCCCAACCGAAGAAACAAGAGAAACGAGAAATAAACGGACCGAAAAGAACGGGGCGAATAGCGAAATGCGGAAGCCAATACCAAAAATGAACACAAATCACAAAGCGAAACGAATCAAATCACAAAATACGGAAACAGAATAAAGCGAAAGCGGAAACAAATCGAATAACAAAGTGGATCGAATCGAATCATACAAAGCGAACGAAATAAGTGAACTGAATCATATCCGACATCCGAGAACAATGACCAAAGAAAACGATCGCGTTAGAAACCTTAAGACTAAACCTATACGAAAATCTGGTTTTTTCTTTTCTTTTCTTTTCTTTTTCCTTATTCCTTCTCTTTTTCAATTTGGAAATCATCAATTCCAAAATCTCAATCAAAA
>JANVCQ010000004.1:31305605-31321230 GCA_025531925.1 Erythroxylum plowmanianum
TTATTCTCTTGGGCCTAATTTATTAGGCATTGAATAAATATATGTGGATATATTTATTGGGCTAGATTGAATTCAGTTGTCGGGTTTTTATTATATGAGATATAATGGGCCGAAACTTATTGGGCTTTAATAGAATTAGGTTTTCTCTATAAATAGAGAAACTTAGGTCTCATAAAAGCGTGACACTATTGTGATACGAAACCCTAGCCACTATCCGAGAGAAAATTTTGCAGCATTCGAAAGAGTTTCAGGACTTGTTAGCACACGATAGCCGCAGCCCGGATCCTGCATAGTCGTGTGGATACTGGTAGAGGACATTTGCGTGTAGTAGTGTCTACGAATTCGAAAAAGCAATCACCAATCCGTGTCAAAAAAAAAGATATTTTTTGCGCATCCTATATGTTTTGGTTATACATCGTGTTGTGTTATGGTCTTTTCCGCAGCGTATTGTGAATACTCATGCCATACGCGATCCAACAATTTTAATGATCAGTTTCTTGTTAGGAGTTTCATACATAAGGTTTAGAAGGTTAGATTAGGATTAGATGCAGAGGAAATAAGGAGTTTTTTTATATGGTAATATAAAAGCTAACTCACTTGCATTAAGAGAATTAGGCCTGAAGAGTGTTGGTGAAGAAAGATCATCAACGAAGAACTTTATTACTTTCATTAAGCAACTTGAGTCCTGAAATTATTGGCAGGGTGGGATTGTTATATTGCACTCAGTGATTAAGAACTAAATTTGTGATTTGCCTACTTGAAATGAAAATTACATAAAATTGAGCATGCTAAATGTGTACATATAGATAAATCATGCTTATGTTAGCTTTGATGTTACAATTGTTTTCTTTTCTTCTTAAGAAGAATTTTTAACTATACTTGATTATGTTCTAAATTATATTTCATATAAAACATTCTCCTCATATTCACAATTTTAGAAAAGCAATTATAATATTTTCAATTCACTATTGGAGAAAAGTATTTTAAACATAAATTATGTTAAATTTTTATTTAATTATTAGTTTTAGATTTAACGTTTTATATGGTAACTATTATTAGTACTTTTGTTTGCTTTTAGTAATTCTATATGTATTAACTATTACTACAATGACTCTTTAAAATGGATCAATTTAAGTTATGATCATTTGTATATGATTATTATCTTTAATCACTACTTTCCATAAAGATATTTTTATTTATGACATGGCAATTTTAAATAAAAATCATAAATAATATTATAATTTTAAAAGTTGCAATGGTATGTCTTGAATTTGTAAACAATGCAATTGGTTGTTGCTTCTTCAACAATAAAATGGAACAATAAATTCATTCACCAATTATTTTGTTTTTTAATAACATTAAAATTTAGTTTAAAGAAGTATAGTAGCTGGTCTAGTGAAAAGGTCCCATAAGGGGTGGATAAAAGATCATATAGGAACATTGGAGAAAGAGTCATTACTTCAAGGGTTAATTATTAAAAAAAATCATAAATTTTACTCAATTTTACAATATTAGCCCGAACATTAAAAAGTGGTACTAAAAAAATCTCAATTTTCAATTTGATGCAAAATAGCCTGTTGTCGCTGATATGGTAAACTACGTCAGTTTTTTTTAATGTCACGTATATGACACGTGTCCCTATGATATGCCACATATATCACAAATGTCCTTATTAACTCATTTATTTAAAAATCAATTAATTAATGCACAAAAATTAAAACCTATTCCTAATTTGTTTTCTCTACATAACAATTACTCTCAAGCTTCCCCATTAACAATGTTGTCTTTCGTTCTTGACGGGACAATACTCTCCTACGATTGGTAGTGTCTCTAAAGTGTTGATGTCTTTTACAATTTTGAGTGTTGTTGTCGTATATTTTTAGTAGGTGAGTTCATTTAACCCTAGGTTCATTTTTTTAAGAAATAATTTGTTGTTGTTAAGTTTGGTTGTTTAGTCTTCCGCAAATCTTCTCATTCTTCTATTCAATTTCAACCAACTCCAATTCTTTTTAAGAATCCAATTCACTCAATTGAATCACTACGCAACTTAAATTTTTCTCTTATATAAACTTAAAGAACTTGAATTCAATTGTTACAAAACTGGATTGAGACAATGAATGCTTATTTATTGATAAAATTGTTTCAACTTTTGATAGCAAACAAAGCTTGAAAGTTGGGGCTTTCACTACATGCTTACATTATGGCAACTAGTTTCTTTGCTAATCTCCATTTTCCATCAAATTACTAATTTTTATGGGTAACTCTATGATGTTTCAAATGCTTGAAAGGTGTTTGATAGAATTCCCCAAAGCAGTATAGTAATTGGATAGCACAAATTTCTTGCTATACATATAATGGTTATTACTAAGATGCACTTGGGGTGTTTTTGGATATGCATCATTTTGTTGAAGGTGTGTATTGGTTTGAGATGTTTGGAGAGGATGCTACAAATACAAGCTTGTGCTTAGAAGAGTAGGTTTGCTAATAACATAGTTGTGCCAAGTGCTTTAGTTGATCTGCATTTAAAGTGTGGAAAGATGGATGATGATTTGTAATCATTTTACAAAGAAAACAAATTGGGAATATGTTTTACTTTTTGTGTTTTTTATTTAATTGATTTTTAAAGAAATGATTTAAAAAATCAGGGACACATGTTATACACATGGCATATGAAAAAAATCTAACATGGCTTGCCAGGTCAGCTACATTAACAGAAAATTTAACGTTAGATTACTTTTATAACAAACTAAAATTAGGGTATTTTAGTCCCACTTTTTAAAGTTCAGGCTAGTATTACAAAATTAAGTAAAATTTGGAAATTTTTTATAATTAATACTTACTTTAATAATGAAATAGTTTTTATTTAAGGTTAAACGACATTAAATGGAAATTTAAAAAAGAAATATTTTAGACAAATTAAACATAAAAAATTCTAAGTACAATAATCTTATTTGTTGTGATGATTTATAAATTAAAGAGTTACATCTTTGAGAAATTAAATAAGTAAAATATTAAAAGATGGAGAGTTCTTGTTCAAGTACTTATTTAAATCAACTAGCTTAAATACAATTGAATGTTTTTAAGCTAAAAATGTATATTATAAAAGCACCACAATTGAGTGTGGAATTAAAAATAACTTAATAATTGAGGTCCAAGGTTACTAACAGTCTAGAGAGGGTTAGGAGAAAACAAACTCTAGTTAGGTTATTATAGCTATAAACTGGAGGCTACTGAATTATGCTTTATAACTAATTGATTGTTTATAGTTTTTATGATGTAAGTCATTATTTATCTTATATGTTTTGCTTAACTGACTAACATATAACTTAAAATTTATGGGATAAATTTTTTTAAATGAAATAATGATGATATCATAATTACTATATTCATATTATATTTATATATTATTCCTAAATTATTTCTAATTGTTGCTTTATTAAGACTGAACATTAAAAGAGCTGAAAGACTAGTACATATTGTATTTCTTCCTTATAAAGGAAGTCATTGGTCGTATAGACTAAAATAAGGAGATACCTAAATAAGCATGTGACTATTTACTGTAGAGCAAGTTCACAAAATTAACCTAATATTGTAATTTCATTCAAAATGTTACTTGTATCTCTATAGAAATTCTTATTGTGATTATTGTATAAGTAATCCTCTATGTTAAGTTTCGAAATTATATGAATTTTTATGTTTTAATACTATTTATGACTTATCTTATTCAAGGGTAGCTTGCTTAATTGTCATTGGATATAGCATAAACTATATAGAAGTAATTGAGTGATTAATATAGGACTCATCATCCTCAAGTAATTAAGAAACATGTTCTATTATTCTCAATTTGTATTGATTTGGGGAATTCTTGGCCAAGGTGGATGATATTGTGAAAATACTTTTCAAATATCTTAAAAGAATCAATTACTAATGGAGGATAACTAATATAGTTGAACTTAAATATAGTATATATTAATTCTATGCTCTATGTCAATCAAAATATTGTATGATAAAATGATTTAGTTATACAAATTGTAAATTGTAATTGTAAATTACAATTAATGTTCGTGTTCCCCTATAAAGCATTGATTAGTGATAATTAGGTTATGATTTTATCATTATTTTGAGAGTATTTAGTTTGTTTTTAGATGGTTTCTATATACTTTGGTACTTAATATAGCTTATATTTCATCTACAAGCCTTATTTTAGCTCTTTAATGAAGAAGAAATGAATAAGAATAAGTTAGACTCAAGTTGGAGAAATTTTAAGGTAATTTTGGATGAACATGAGTTAAACATTGATCCGTGTTTAAAAATATGGCATAAACATTGACCCATGCTTAACCATGTGTACACATATCAACCACACATATCTATTTTTTAACACAACCTAAAATTGTTTAACCCCATGTAATCTACTAAGCCATTTAGCTTCTTTAATAACTTGGTATACAAAGGAACACGATTCAACACATGGACTCATGTCCGTGGCCTTCACACCTATTTGCACCAAGTGAATCCTCGAATTTGCAGTAGAGGATGTACTAAGCCAACACACGTGAAACACGAAAAGTGTTGGATATTTGTGTTGGCAGTGATGTTCACAAAAAGTAGGATTTTGTGCAGTTATAAAGAACATATGACCAACGTAGGCCCGTATTGGTAGAAACATTAGTTTTTTTTTTATAACTCAGGTTTTGGGTTTCGTCCGACTATCTTGGGACCTATGAACCACCCACTTAGACTCATAGATAAGTAAATCTGGGTCTAATCCTAGATAGTATCAGAGATACCTACTCCAAAGGATGGGCCACTACTAGGGGGATTACATCACCTTAAATAAAGGCTGCTTTTCCTAAGGCTCGAACCCACAACCTTTCCACAATCCTCTCCCCCTTTCTACCGCTAGGCTAAATAGAAGGGAGAGAGATACAAGATTCATCCAAGAGGCCAAAGAATGGTATAAGAGAGAGGACTGGACTAAAGGTCATAACACACGAACGAAGTAACCTCTGGAAAAAAAAATCCAACCTATTAACTATAATCTCGTCTAACTTGCAAGTGGTGATCAAACCTAGAACTTTATCACACTGAATTCCTTCTTTTATGGATTATGGCTATTCATACCTTCTTTTGGGTATTTTTATATTAGATTTTGTGGATTAACTTATTTTCAACAGAACAGTCCTAGGTCCTACCATATTAATGTCAATTTGCAATAGTTTTGTCAGCGAGGTTTGTATTAGAATTTAGTACCAAAGCATAGTTTTATATTAAAGTTCATTCTTGATATCATTATTGACATTATTGTGTTTTTCCTTATATTTAATTTCTTTATTTGCATCATTTGGGGACAAGATTCATAAAAAAAGGTAAAAATATTTCAGGTTTTTAATTTTTGTTTTCGTGATTTTACAAGATAATAAAAAATCTTATCTATTGTCATATTTTTCCTTATCATTAATTCTTTTTTTAAATTTTCTTTTCTTTTTGTTAGGACTAATAAGGTTCCATTGAATTCAAATTTTTTTTAATTTTCTTATTTTTTAGCATCTAGTTGTGTTTTTGTTGTTTGCCTTTTGTCCAAATTTACTTCTTTAAAAGTATTTAATGAATGGGAAGATTTAAAACTATCTTTCTTGATTTAGATTTCCTAGTTTGCAATGAACCTTAAGTCATGAGTTAGGTTATGAGTTGATTAAAGGTTTAAGAAAAACTGAGGAAATGTTTTGCAACTAACTTTTTATGCAAGGATACTATGAGTCAAACTTAAAGTAGGTGAACCTTGTCAGAAGGTAAGGAAGTTAGCAGGGGGGAAAGAATGAGAATAAACCAAGAGCCCTTTGAAAATGTCATCCAAGGCTAACTCAAGAAAATTGTTCAAACACTGGTGAATTTAGGGAAAGGATAGATAAATAGGATGTTGTCATAGTTGAGTTATAATATAATCCACCTACATCTACTAGGGTAGATGAAATTGAGATGAATTATGAAGTTAAGAGTGTTGCTAACTACTTGTGAGAAATAAATCTAAGGGGTTGTGGAGGAGGAAGGACAAGGAGATAAGGAGGGGACATGTTTAGTGTAGGATACAAAAGAGAATATGAAGAAAATCTGGATAACAATATGGGAAGTACTAAAATAGTGATAGTACCTTTTGTAGGGAAGATAGATCCAGATGCCTATGTAGAGTGGAAGAAGCGTATCAAGATATTCTTTGATTATTATAACTTCTCATAACAGAAAACGATTAGACTAACTACTATAAAGTTTAGTAACTATGCGGTGGGTTGGTGGGATCATTAATTTTTTACTAGGAGAAGGAACTAAGAAACCACCTATTAGAACTTCAGAGAAGATGAAAATGGCGATAAGGAAGCAATTTGTACCGAGTTCTTATTACAGGGAGCTCTTCCAAAGGTTCCAAATATTGACTTAGAGTTCAAAAAGTGTAGAGGAGTATTATAAGATGTTGGAGCTTGCCATGGATAGGACAAACATAAAGAAGATAAGGAAGTGAAAATGGCTCAATTTATTTTTGAGTTAAACCCTATGATTTCCAATATCGTGGAGCTACATAATTATGTGGAATTAGAGGATGCAATGAATATATCTATGAAGATGAAAAGACAATTCAAGAGGAGGCCTACTGATGGTTTTGGTGTTTCTACTATAGGTTCTTCAATATGGAGCAATTGAAGGAGTAAAGAGGAGGACAAAGCTCCAAAGAAAAAGCATAAAGTAGCTAAACCAAAAGTTCATGGGCCAAATAGAGGAAAAGTTAAGAATGATTCCTCTTTAATAATTAGGAATCAAGATCTCCAGTGTTTCAAGTGTTTAGGAATAAGACATATAGCTACACGATTTCACAATAAGAGGATGATGTTGATAAAGGAGGATATAAAGTATGTATCAATAAATAAAGAGGAGGTGGATAATGTAACAACTCATTCTCATATTAAGAGTTAGAACCCAAAAATACGGTACATGTGAGATTAATGAGAGATTAAGATAATTGCATTTTCATGCTCATACATATTGTTAGCATACACGCACGTGAATTTGAATTTTTGCACACATTAAAATGACTATAAATGCATTCATTAACACTCTGGGTATAATTGACTTATATATGTGAAAGGTGATTTTATTGAGAATTATGATTTGTTGCATTGAAAATTTATTTGGAGAGTGTATTTGTTAATTTTGAATTTTTAGTGAATTTTAGGAATAAATTTCGAAAATGTTGAATATTATTAGACTAAAAAAAATGCCACTTAGTACATAAATTGATGGAAGGAAATAGAAATAAGAAACAAATGATATTAGAAAAATTTTATAGACGATTTTAGAATTTTTAAGAAAATGATATAAAAAATTGAGAGACAATTGTAGTAAAAATATTGGAGTTGGTTAGACTAATTAAATGAGAAACTAGTTAAAGTCTTAGGAATTGGACAAGTGTCAAAACCCTAAGCCCACATTTCCTTTAACTTTGAAAGACAAAGATATTGTTTTGTCTTATCTTAAAAATATCTTCTTAGTGGCTTTCTTCTCGAACCTTCTTCTTCTTTCTCACGGATTCTCACCAAACCTTCATCAATGTTATACACTTGGGTTTCCTCTACCTATTGTTGCTCCCACTTTGTTATTTCTTTCATTTTCCCCAAGAAAACCTAACCCAATCCACATTCAAGATGATGTACATGAATGTAAGAAGAGTTAGGTCTTCTTAAGATTTTAAAGAACTTGAATTTTTATCAAGTATTATGTAAATCCTTATGAGTGGTAGAAATATGAATCAGCTTTGGTGATATATTTGTCATTACATGATCATTAGAAAATGGTTATTTTCATGAATACCATGGGTTTAAGATGAAAATATAGAATTGTGGTTTTTACGTATTTGATGATTAATATGTCATAAGAGTGTTTTAAAATGGTTTTTGAGTTGGAAGATCAATGAAAATAGGCAATGAAATGAGTGCAGAAATTTTTGGAGAAGAGTTGATATATATATAAGTATATGCTCTGTTTCGTTACTGTCATTTGCGAGTATTTTTTAGTATCTTTAGAGATGATTTACAGGAGTTGTGAGTTAAGAAATAGATGTAAGGTGATGTCCTGATATGGGAATGATTAAAATGATAAATGAGAGATAAAGTGAAAATGTTCATGGAGATGAAAAAATTTGCAGCAGTGGAAGGAAAGTGCAAAAAAATGAAGAAGATGCATGAATAAGTGATGCTTTTGATATTTGGTGTTGATTCTTGGGATTTTATCTATTTTTTAATGTGTTGGGTCGAATGGAAGTTGAAAATGGGATAGATGTAAGTTAGAAATGTTGATTTAAGAAAAAGAAAAGAAGAAGAGAAGAAAATCGGGGTATCGGAAGAGAAGAAGAAAAGCAAAGAAATTGGAAAAGCACGGTCGTGCACCTTTTCTATTAAGTTTGAAAGTCACGATTGTGTTAGAGCATGATCGGGACATTTGAATCCCGCAGGAGCATGATCGTGACTCCTATGGCTATCGAAGACTATTTTCGAACATCCTTCAGTATTTTGGCTATAACTTCTTCTTTCAACCTCCAAATGACTTGGGACTTAAACCATTACACTCAAAACACATTGTTTTACATCTCCACCAAAAATTATAACAATATTAAATCATTTGGGAGAGATTTAGTGATAAAATTGGGACAGAAATTGGTTCTGGAGAGTGGGTGTGCACAGTCGTGCGTTAAGGTTGCACGGCCGTGACTTGTTGGTGTGCATGGGTGTGTGTGAAGGTTGCACGTCTGTGACATGGTTAAGTTGGAGTGCACAGCCGTGCACTTATGATGCACAGCCGTGACTTATTTTGTTAAAGTCTAAAAGTGCACGATGCACGATCATGCACCCGAGAGCTTTTTACTCACTAAATATCCTTCCTTCTTTTGCCTATAACTTCTTCTCTAGTTATCCAAATGAGATGATTTTTAATTTGGAGTAAACTAGAGACATAGAGATACAAATTGTCTAAAGAAATTGAATTTTAGTTATTTCTTTAGAATTCCATATTTTGAATTAAAGTTGAGTATAGGATACTAAGTCAGTATAAGAATAGTCCAAAAATGTTTAGGGTATAACTTTCAGATTACTGAACCAAATTGAATGATATTAGTTTCATTAGAAACTTAAAAGATAGGAGAACAATTTTATAGAAGAGAAAATTATCAAATTACTTCATTTTAATTATCTAATTGGTCATGGAAAATAGACCCGAAGGTTTGGAATTTTGGAGAATTTATAAGAAAGAATGAGAGTTTGGATATTGTATGATTATATAATGTTAAAATAACATTAGTGAATGAATTGTTGGTATTAAAGTATCAAAGACATATGTATAACGGAAATGAAGATATTCATATGATTGTAGTTGTGATTCAAAGGAGAGGAGTAATGGGTATCAAGTTAAGGTGAATGAGAAATTGTTACTATGAGAGCAAATAATGCTAGAAAATAAATGATGAGTGATTGAATTGTGAAATGAAAAAGAGCATAAGATATGAAATTGGATAATATACTTGGGATTGTCATTGAGCATGCATTATACATTACACACATACATATGTGTAAAACTGAATGTTATATGATTGTGCAATTATTAATATATGTGCAACGTGGGTATTGCATAATTGTGATGAGCAGGTTAAACGTTCGCATTCAAATATTTCCAGATCATAGAAGCTAATGCTAATTTGGAGTGTACTGTGAGTCGATCTAGATGGTCTTATTTTATTGTTTGTTCTTATTTCAATTTCTAGATTGAATTACTACGGTTATGATTATTATGCAATGTGAATATAATTGATATAAATGTGATTTGCTAATGTTGAAGTGGGACAATAAAGGTCTGAGAATTGATGCATAAATGCACTATTGAAGTGCTACTTGTATGTGAATGAGAAGAAATAAATGTATTCTCAATTTAATTGTTGAATGTCGGACCAAGGTCCGATGATGAATGTGAAAGCGATTGTGAATCCAAAATCATGTGATTGATTGATTGAAAATATGTGAATGTGATGCATTCCATTACATGAAAGCATGAAACATAAAGGCAGTTGTGACAGGAGTCACCAATGGAAAAGGGCTTAAAGCTCGATAAGTGATAAGAGCCTCAGGCTCAATTGTGAATGTTCCTGGTATCCACTAAGGGATATGGGACATTATTTGATACAACTCGGTATCCACAGGGGATATGGGTCAGCCTGGTATCCACTAAGGGATATAGGCCAGTGAAAAAGGTACTCGGTCACAACAAAATAACAAATTAAAAACGAGTCTCATAAGCATTACATATGCATGCGATATGTATGATTTAAATAGTTTGAATGATTTCTGAATATGGAATATATCTAAAGTGAATCTGAAACGAAGGTGATTTTATGAATTGTATGTGTTATGTGATTGAGTGAGCCATTGAGGATGGTCACTCACTGATTTTGCAAAACTCACCCAAAATTTGCAATATTTTTCAAGTTCTGAAGAGTTACCTCGTTAGGCTAACGGGAGTATAGCCACTGCATACAAGTAAGAGATAGAGGTCAGGATCAGTTTGCGTCTATGTAAGTATTTTCATTAATTTTATATGAAAGAATGTATTCCGCAATTTTTGTATCATGTGTATTTGAATATGTTTCTGTATATAATAACTTTTCAAATTAGAAATATTTTGCAAATGAGATTGATCAAAGTGTAATAATAATTGTGATTTTGAGTTTTATGAAATGAAAGTATGGGCTCGAATTTGATTATTGATTCCTGCATATGCTTGTACTATTTTTTTAAAAAATTATACTAAGTTTTCGAGAGTTTGACCGTTCTAGCATGCCACCTTTGCGGGATTTGCACTTGGACATCACTCAAGATGTTAAGTACATGTCTTGCGAGAGTGGAGTGCTACAGATAATGATAGGCCAAGTTTGGAGAATGCTAGTGATGATAAGTATGTTGTGAAAACTAAAAAGGGAAAGTTGATAGTCATTAGTAAGGTATTGACCGACAAAAAAGGGAGGATGATGCTAACAAACAATAGGAGAATATTCTCTATACTAGATGTGCCATTAAGAATAAAGTGTGTAACATGATCATAAATAGAGGGAGTTATACCAATATAGTTAGTGTCAAGTTAGTGGAGAAGTTGTGATTGTCAACTATAAAACACCCTAAACCTTATAATCTACACTGGTTAAATGAGATAGGAAGTTTAGGGTAACAAACTAAGTGTTGGTTTCTTTCTTAATTGAGAGGCATAAAGATGAAGTGTTGTGGATGTGATTCTCATACAAGTAGGATACATTCTTTTTTGATGCCCTTAATAATTTGATAGAAGAGCCACATATGAAAAGCAAAAGAACAAGTATTCCTTTTCTATAAATTGAAAATTGACTACCACTACTCCTTTATCACTAAAGAAAATTTATAAAAATTAGCTTAAGATCTATATGAGTAAGTAGGAGAGTTTAAAGGAAAAGAAATGAGAGTAAACACTTGGGGGTAATTTAAGCCTTTTGGGAAATAACAAAAAGAAACGCATACATTGTCAAGTATTAAGTACTATTTAATTTTATAGATGAAGGTAATGATTTAAAGACAAATCATTTTAAAGAAAGGGAAAATGATGGGAATCAACATCAACTCGAGATGACGAGTTTTTACATTGGTGAGGCAAGAAGAGGGGTTTAAATGGTTTATGGAAGTTTTAAGTAAAGTACTAAAAAAAAGCTACAGATTGCAATTACATAACATAATTGGCATCAAACTCATAAATAAACTCACACAAGTCTTTAATAGGTTTACAAATTAGAGAAGTAGAAGCAAACAAGTGCCAAAGTAAAATATGTAATTAGTGGTAGACTCATCTTAGAGATGCATAATAAGAGTTCTAGAACTAAAACTAGCACCTGTTGTTTCCAAAACAAGCATCAGATATATATTTCAATTAGTTAGGAAGTTTTTATTTTAAGACGTTATTTCCTTTTAGGACTATTTTTTTCTTTTTTTTATTTTTGAATTTTGTTTAGATATGATTGAATTATCTTTTCAAGTTATTTGTTTTCTAATTGGAATAGATTTAGATTATTATTTCCTTATAAGATTGTAGTTCTTAGGGTTTTGATGTTATTAGCGTTTTAGGACTATATAAGGCTATGTTATGGATACAAAAAGTGGGAGTTGTTTTTAGATTACTCAAATTATCTTGGAAAGGTTTTTCTTTGTCTTGTTTTTAGATGTAGTCTTATATTAGGTTCTCTATTAACTACAATCTTATCTGGCTTACAAGTAGCGAACAAAACTAGAATCTTTTTACTTCCAACCCCTTCTTTTCTAGTGTATGTCAATTCATAACCTTCTTTTTTGTTCTTTTATATTAGATGTCATAGATTAACCTCTTTTTAATAGATCAATCCCAGGTCCTATCGTATTAATATCCAATCTCATTAGTTTTAATAATAAGGGACATCTTAGAATTTGGTATTAAAGTATAATTCTCTATTCAGGTTCATTACTAATAGCATTTTTACAATTCAATATTATTGTGTTTTCTTCCCTTATATTCAATTTCCTTGTTTTACCATTATTCGTGGACAAGATTCGTTAAAAAAGAAAAAATATTTTGGCTTCTTGTTTCCTTTTTATGATTTTATAAGTTACTCCCTCCTATCCAAAATAAAAGTCGTTTTAGAGGGATTTTAATTATTCAAAATAAGTGTCGTTCACGATTTTTTATGCATGTTTATAATTTTATTTTTAAAATTACCCTTTAATTTCTCTCACATCCTAATTATACAGATTACATTTTCAAGACAATTCAACATGCAATTAATAAGGGTATATCAAACATTTCACTAGCTTTTTTAATAAGTGTGCATCTCTCTAAAATGATTTTTATTTTGGATAGGAGGGAGTAATAAAATTTTATTATAACTATTTGTCTTGTATTTCCTTATCATTTTATTTACACAAGATTTTTGGGAAATGTAAAAATGACAGACGCATACTTAGTCATGCATCAAATGCTATATGATTTTGTAAATGAAGGTGTTAATTTGAGGATAAATCATTTTTAGGAGAGGAAAATTATGGGAATAAACATTAACTCAAGTTACTCAAGTTTCTACATAAGAGAGGCAAAAAGAAGGACTTAAACAGTTTGTGAAAGATTAAAGTCAAAAACCAAAAAGAAATTGGAGAATGCAATTTATAACGTTACTAACACTAGAGTCATAAGTAAACTGGCACTAGATGTTAATTGGATTTTGCATAATGGAGAAGGAGAAGCAAATTAGTGCTAAAGTTGAAAATGTAACCAATGCCGAACTTGTTGGACCCCGTTTTCGGAGCCCAACATTCGGAGTCATAAAAACGTGGGCAAACTCAAGCCCAACAATCATTCCGAATACCATAAGACTTGAGCGTGCATATTACCTTGTAGGGTTGTTCAAATGAACCCTCATTAGCCATCATCCCACATGGGTAGCATGCCCACACAAGTCAATCATAAAAAATGAACTCATTTCTCCTATTTCCGAACAGATTTTGGGAAACTTTGAATAGGAATTTCAATTTGGATTCTTCAGAAAATTTATTCCCCATTTTCTTAAGTTTCTAATAACACCAAAATCGTTCAATTTGGTTCAAAAATCTAAAAGTTATAGCTCAAACATTTCTGGGCTGTTACTAAACTGAAACTGTACACTATACTCAACTTCCTCCCAGAAATTGAAAGTCTTAGAGTCCAAATTAAAATTTGAATCCTTCATATAATTTATATCTCTATGTCTCTAGTTTATGTATAGACAAGAATCATCACATTTGGAGCTCTACTGATTAAGATATCACCAAAATACTGAAGCATGTTCAGTAAAAATATCCAACTCATACTCTTCCAACCGATCCCCTTACTTTGATTCAATCCATCTTTTTCAAATTAAATCCAAAAGCTATAAAGTTTTTTAGAGAGATATATTAATGTGTTAGGAATCTAAGACTTTAAAAATTAGGTCATTTAGAAGTCGGATGATAAAGTTATGGTCAAAAGAGTGAAACATGTTCTGGTGAGGGGGAAAACATATGGGCCGCGATCGTGCTTCATGGAGCGCGGTTGCGAAAGTCGCGATCATGCTTCATGGGAAAACCTATGGGTCATGATCGTGCTTCATGGAGCGAGGCCGCAAAAGTCGCGATCGTGTCATGAAGCGTGGCCGCGAAAGTCTTCTCGCGCTTCTCCTCCTGCTCTTCTTCTTCCGACATCCCAACTTCTAAACTCCATAACTTTTGATTCAGAACTCTAAATTTTGTAAAATTTATATAAATGGAAAGCTAAAAGAAATATATACAACTTCTATTAAGAACTTAAAAACAATTTCTGCCTCTATAAGGATCAAAATTTCAAATCAAAGTAGTTATCCCTAAAGTTTCATCCTAAACAGCATCCAAACTTCTAATGATCATATCTTCCAACTCCATTGTCCAAAAATTTCATACTTTATATCAATGGAAAGATAAAAAGATAAGCTACAACTTTTGTGAAGCCAACTTTAGCTAATTCTACCTATATCAATATAGTTTTTCCTTTGAGTTCAGAACACAATTTCTACATCTATGAAAGCTTGCAAAATGCAATACCTCTTCATATCAATCCACTATTAAGTACCTTTTGGTAACTCTTGAACCTCACCTCAAGTAATTCATCCCACACATCCTTTCCAATCTCTAATATGCTATTCTAAAATAAACACCCATTTGCAATTTCAACAAAGAAGAATATGCACATACACATCCCTCTTCCATGACCTTCATACTCAACCTATAAAATAGCATAATCATACACAAAATCCTTAAATTCTCATTCTCATTTCTAAACAAAATAAATGTTCATACATAGCTTTAATTACATATCAACCTACACATCAAACTTAATACAAAATACAAAAGGATGCTCATGATTGATATGCTTATAAAGCTATCTAAAAGTCTAGCCACTAACTTAGTCACAAAAGTCTCTAATATCTTGGAGTTTTCGATGCCTTGCAAGGTTCAACACTCGTCTTGTTTTGCACCTGAGGAGTGGAAAAATATGGGATGAGCTACAAAGATCAGTGGCTAATATATTTATAGCCATCGATAATTACCACAAATTCAAGCATATGCTTTTAAATGTCTAACAATTCAATCATTCACCAATTTAACTCAAAACTCATAATTAAGCAGTTAATACATAACACATAGCATAGACTTTATCCATTAAGCAAATCATTCAAATACACTATACTTAACAATTTAAAGATGCAATGCACAACAAATAGCTCGAGGGGTCCCATGGGTACAAAATAGAGAAACTGAAGTTTTCACCATGAACAAAATGAGTCCATTTTCGGAGCTCATACGTCACAAACGGGTAGCTGGGAGAAGGCTCTTGTCTACGTGCATGTGATGAGCAAAATGGTTCCTCTCTCGCCCAAACCAAAGCACTTATTTATTTTATCATATGTTCACACTTTCATTCTTTTTCCTTCTTTTCATTTAATTCAAAATGTTATAACCTCTTTCAAGGTATAACATACTCACAATGCATCATGCAT
>JANVCQ010000004.1:31321330-31367594 GCA_025531925.1 Erythroxylum plowmanianum
ATTGTTTAGCATAATGATTTGTGGCTAAAACTTTAATTTCTCTTAGGGATTTGATATTTTGGTGATGCTTTAATATTGAATTTTGCTGGAATCCATGACTGAATATTCATATGCTTGTTGATTTTTTTTCTTGGATTTATTTGTTATTCCTTTGGACTATTGGAAAGTGTCTTGGTATAAATTCGCCTTTGGAAAAAGGGAGTTTTTGCTAGAAAATTAAAGAAAATTTCGACTAGGATTTTCTTGTGAGTTGGGAGACTCAAGAAACTTAGGAGGTGAAAATTGAAGTTTGGGACTTAAGAAACTCTAAGAAAAACTTAAGTAAGGGATTACTAAGTAATGCCTAGAGTAGATAAATTAATTTATCTTTGAGAAAAGAGGATTAATTACTCTTAAAATTCACCTACAAGATTAGAATACTTCAGTTGCGGAGGATAGCTAATTCAATATTAAGGTTGACAAAAATATCATTCCCTAAGAGAAAGTCATTTCCCATTAAATTTAATACTTTTAATTAGTTAATTGTTGCAATTTTTTCTTAATTAATTATTGCACAAATTTGTCATTAGTTATTTTGGTTGCATTGAATTGGGCAATTGTTTAGAAATTTATTTAAGTTATTTTTGTTTTAAAAAAAATTCTTTACATTAATTTTAATTTTCCAAATTTTCATCCAACCCGATTTCAAATACCATTAGCTAGCATAGAATTAAACTTTCTCATAATCCCTGTGGACACGACTCGATTCTTACCGATTTATTACTCACTTCGACAACCGTGCACTTGCGGTTTGCGAACAGTTACACAAGACTACTATGTAAAAATGTGTAGTACATTCTATTTTTGGATCCTCCCAAACCATTATGATGTGCTTATGTGCTTATAATATGTCGACAAGTTGATGCATACATGATTTGTGTTATTGTGAATTGATTGAGAATTTTAAGAAATAAGTGTTTGGTGATTTTTACATGCAACATTTACTATGGTTTCCAAAATGTATAATGGCAATGAGTTTTGAAAATGGTTTTTGCTTGTTTCTCGATTATAAACCTGCTACCCACGAGCTTTCAAGCTCACTCCCCATTCCTTCCCCTCTTCAGGTAATGAGCAAGAGATTAAGTGATCAAGAGCATAAAGGCATTTGGCAACTACAAGATAGTTAGCTTTTGTACTAAGTTAGTTGATTTTCAAGTAGCTTTAGTAGCATAGCAAACATGAGCATCCGTGTGTATTTTGCATTAAGCGAATGATGTCGTGTTGATATGTGATTAAAGTTTTGTAAAACTCTTTACTTTTGAGGTTAACGAAATATGAATTTGCATATGGATGGGGTTGAGTTGAAATTTGGTATACTTGAGGAAGTTATCATTTTGAGATTGATCATTTTGATTATGAATTGTTGTAGCATATAAGTGAGATGTGATATGGAAAAAGGAAAGATAGCAAATTTTGAAGAATGAGAATTAGTTATAAGAAATAAATTAAATGTTTTAAGAAAAGAGATTAGAGAGTATGAAGAGATAACATTGGTAGTTGAATTGTCATGAAATGATGTTACCTTAGAGGGAGTGAATTCGGGACAACTTAGAGTGAAAGTAAGGATTGGATAGATGGGGAAACCTAGGGAAGGCTCTTGAGTAAACCCTTCCGAAAGGTATTATTATGGAAAATTTTATATCTTCGCCGCGGCGAACTTTTCCCGAAGGGTTTCCATAGAAGTTCTTGTTTGTTCACCACTGAGACCCAACGATCCATTATTTATGGTATCAAAAAATAAAGATGAACCGATAATGGTTAAGGAGATTTTATTGGAATACGCTCATGCTTTAGGGTTCCGTAGTTGGGTTTCGGAATCGGGGCCAACAAAAACAGTCCGAAAAAGTTTGGGGTATAACTTTCAGATTACTGAACTAAATTGAATGATATTGGTGTCATTAGAAACTTAAAAGATAGGAGAGAGTATTGTTAAATTACTTCATTTGCATTATCTAATTGGTCATGGAAAATAGACCCGAAGGTTTGGAATTTTGGAGAATTTATAAGAAAGAATGAGAGTTTGGATATTGTATGATTACATAATGTTAGAATAACATTAGTGAATGAATTGTTGGTATTAAAGCATCAAAGACATACGTATAATGAAAATGAAGATATTCATATAATTGTAGTTGTGATTCAAAGGAGAGTAGAAATAGGTATCAAGTTAAACTGAATGAGAAATTGTTATTATGAGAGCAAATAATGCTAGAAAATAAATGATGAGTGATTGAATTATGAAATGAAAATGAGCATAAGATGTGAAATTGGATAATATACTCGGGATTGTCATTGAGCATGCATTATACATTACACACATACATATGTTTAAAACTAAATGTTATATGTTTGTGCAATTATTAATACGTGTGCAACGTGCGTATTGCATAATTGTGATGTGTAGGTTAAACGTTCGCATTCAGACGTTTCCAGATCATAGAAACAAATGCTAATCTGGAGTTTACTGTGAGTTGACCTAGATGGTCTCATTTAATTGTTTGTTCTTATTTCAATTTCTGCATTGAATGATTATGGTTATGATTATTATGCAATGTGAATATAATTGATATGAATGTGATTTGCTTATATTGATGCCAGACAATGAAGGTCCAAGACTTGATGCATAAATTTGATATTAAAGTCCTACTTGTATCTGAATAAGAAGAAATAAGTGTATTCTCAACTTAATTATTGAATGCCAAACCAAGGTCCGATGATGAATATGAAAGTGATTGTGAATCTGAAATTATGTGATTGATTGAAAATATATGAATGTAATGTATTCCATTATATGAACGCATAAAACATAAAGGCAGTTGTGACGGGAGTAGCCATCGAAAAAGAGTTTAAAGCTCAGAAAGTGTATAAGAACCAAAGGCTCACTATGTAAAATGAGCCCGGTGTCCCCAATAGATATGGGATAGTTATCAATGAGCCCGATATTCACAATAGATGCGGGATAGTTATAGGCATTTGGTGACAATAAAGTAATAAATAAAAGTGAGTCACATGTGCATTGCATATTCATTTAATATGTATGTCCAAATAATTGCAATATCCTGTTAACTTGTAATTGAATGAGAATGTGAATGTTGTGAACAAAGTGATATGTGATTATATGAACTGTATGTGTATGTGATTGAGTGAGCCATCGAGGATGGTCACTCATTGAGTTTGCAAAACTCACCCAAAATTTTTAATATTTTTTAGGTTCAGAAGACTTACCCCATTAGGCTAACAGGAGGATAGACATTGCATTCGAGTAAGAGATAGAGGTCGGGATTAGTTCACATCTGCATTTGCTTTCTTTATTTTATGTCAAATTGAGTCTTCTGCAATTATTGTAACTTGTGTATTCGAATATTTCTATTTTGTAATAACTTTCCAAATTAGAAATGTTTGTAAATGATTTTGCAATGTAATGAAATTATGACTACAAATATTTTGTATCTGTAATGGGCCCAAATGGCTATTAAAATTCTGATGATTATATTGATGAGATTGAAAAAGTTTATGAATAAAGTGGGCCGATTTGATTATTGATTTCTGAATTTGCATGTGATTTTAAAAAATCTATAATGAGATTTTACTGACTGACTATGCTAGCATGTCACCCTCGCAAGGTATGTTCTCGAACATCACTCAAGATATCAGGTACGTGTCTTGCGAGAGTGGGGTGCTACATGTAGCACAACGAGAAATCAAAGCACTAATGTCCTAGTTCTTATCTTGTGAGAAGTAGGAGGTGGCCAACATCTCAAACTCTTAAAGAAGAGTGTTTAGTACCTGATGCACTATAAACGAGTCAGTGATCGGTATATCCAGTGCCTTCAGCCTGCTCTGCAGATGCCTGGATGATATACTCCCAAACACCTCCCTCTCCAATGTACCTCATGGAGAAATGTTCCTTGATCAAGGCACTCTGCTCAGTATGAGAAGAGACCTTGTACCTCTGGGATATGTTGTCCATGAACTCCCGCGCCACAGTCGTGTCCGCCAATCCACTTAACAGATGATCGGGTATCGACCTCTTAATGGTCAAATAACACATCCTATTTGACCTTTCCTAGGTCAGCATCACTGCTCTGTTAGCCTCTGAGCTGACATCTGTAAGTGGGGGAGGCCTCTTTATATGCATGGCCATACTGACATCTGCCATCTCCAATATGAACTCCTTGTCCTTCCTCCACTTCTTGAAGTTGAAACCATTTAAGGTTTCAATGGTGACAGCATTGTTGTTGACTGAGAAAGTGACTGAAAAATAAAAAGACAATGCAAAAATAAGTATAAATGTAGGACAACAACGATACTCAAAGCATTAAAGCAACATCTCTACAGAGAATTTGATTACACATATTATGAAATACCTATGGGCAGAAAACATAATATATGCAATTAGACCTCCACATAAAAGTGATCAGAGTACAAACCATCAACTCTCATGATACTACCACTTGTGGGTGAATAGATCATTTAAGCGACGACTTTCCTACATCTAATGCTTTTATATACATCTCAAAATCTCATATAAGGTAAACACCTATGGGCTGAATAACTAAATATGAGATCAGAAACATTCCCCAACATGTACATGGTACAATTCAAATATTGACTTGAAAGGCCACTGTGGTGACTGCAATCTTACCAGTACCTGAAAAGACCACAAACATAAAGGATACATCTTTATATCATCCTCACATTCTATATGGGCATAATGTATGTGAAAATTGGTAATTAATGAAAAAACTAGATTCATAATCACATACTATTATTGAAAACATTGTCTTTAAATTTTATTTGAGAATTTTAAAATAAAAAATCTCAATGAGAGTGTCTATCGTATTTTCCTGAATACCAAACCTTCCGTACGAGACATAAAACTTTAAGTGTCTCCCTCATGTGCTATTCAGAGTACGAAAATGCACTCAAAATTAACTTGAAAAACTTTTAAAAATTTTTCTGGAATCCAATTATCAATATAATAAATCCAGAAAAATTAAAAAACCATTTTGAAAAATTTCTCGAACCCGAAAACTTATCCAAAACACCCGGGGATAGTTTTATAGGAATTTTTGAAACTTTGTTTTATTTTTTTGAAAATACTATAGCAGAGGTGGTATGGTTGAAGTGATTGGTGCGTGCAATGCACGCCCCAACCGTACCGCCACTCCCTTGACTCCTGTAGCAACGTTAGGCGCGTGTGTGTCACCTTCCGACAGGGAGGGCAATTTCTGGTGTCCCAGGATCCCTTTTTTGGTCCGTTTGGCCCATTTTTAACCCATTTTTTATAGCTAGTCTTATGTATATCACTTTTATGTAATTATATACTTTTAAAAAACCAAAAAATGAATCAAAAACTGGAGAAAATCATATTGAATAAAAATTGAAAAAACCTTCGTTTCCGTCAACCCGATCACGTAAATGGTATGATACCACATGTAATACGTAGCACAAACCCTATTATGTACCCAAGGCCATACATGAAAGGATAAAAACGAATAAAATGCGAAATACTTGATTTCTTTTCCATTTCGAATTTCAAAGCGATTTTTGCTGCCAAAACGAGCTCCGATCCTCCTTTGACAGTTTTCTTAATACGCAAGCTCTCTTAACGGGCCAGATAATTGTATGCTTATGATTGATATGAGTAACTGCAAGATACCTTAATCTTTATATAACTTCCATATCGAACTTCCCTATCACAAGACCGATATGGACCAGGTTCACACTAAAAAATATCTATTTTCTACTCGAACTTCAACTCATTAATCTAGATCATTTATTGGGGCAATTTATTACCCTTATCTGGATCAAATTATGTAACTTAACCGATAATTTATTGAAAACCAAAATTACAATTAATAGTTGTATACTTAACAGGAGAAAGACAAAAATGCCCCTAAGGGGAAAAATGTCTAACATTAACCTCCTCACACGTCGGCTTTATCGCTTACCCTAATAATTTGCGAAGACCATTTGACGAAATAAGCATATAACAGGAGCAACATTTGGAATACGTAATGATACGATGAAATAGTTTGTGAGGTCCAAGTGGCTGTAGACTAGTATTGACGTTAACATTTTCAACAACTCTAGCAGTAAACTAATTTGAAGAAGTTGCCACAGACCACCATTTGTACGCCATTTTATTACGAGCAATTTCTTGACAGTTGTGGGCGGTCCGAATGTGCAGAGAAATAGGACGGACTTGGATCCCATCATGGCCATTGATCCTTGTTGAGTAATGCTGGCCTAGAACATAATCACTTTCTCCAAGCTTTCAGGACTTTGACTAGAAAATTTTGTCCAAGGTAATTTGGGGAACTTTCACAACCTCACCGAGAATTTTATGGGGAGTCCGAAACCAGATCCGTACTCTTGTCCAGACATCAAGGAAACTACAACCAACAAATTGATGAAGTACATGCAGGGGAAGTTTTTAATCATAAGAACAATAGATTGATAATCGATTCAAGAGCTTTTAAGGAAATAATTATCACTGGTCAGGACTTTCATTTTACGATGATCAACGGGCCGAGCTCCTTAGCCACTAAATTTATAGCTTGTTGCTGCTTACTTTCTTTATTCAATTTTTGTATCGTATTGTTTCTTGACATCAGAAAGTTAATATTATATGATCAAAGAGATATTTAAGTTCAAATCATGTTGCTCTTGTTTGTAATAAATAATGTGACGTCATATAATTGTCTGCATGCATCTTGTATACATACACATGTTAGAATAATATTTGAATTATTTCTTTGACTTAACCAATATGGTAATCATTGACAATTCATGGAATTTAATTACCTAGGTTACCACCAAGTGTGAAATGCATTGCACGTTGGCTTCCTCATTCACAACACGGTAGGACTATGACCATTCGCATTCTATTCTGAGAACGACAACCTGGTCAAGTAAAGACTTAATCTTCCTGGTAAAGCGGATAAAATTCAACCATTAACGTAATTTCCTGTTTGCATCTTGTCAGAATTCTAACCACAATTTAGATTATTGCTTTGTATTCATTCCTCTTTTAACTTTGACGTGGACATGTAGTTCAATTAAGAAAAGTTGCATTCTTTTGGAGAAAAAAAAAACTTTAATTAACTGTTTTACCTACCTTACCGTGTTCTAAAACTTATTTATCAATTCTAAAAGCATAATTAACTGTTTATCAATAATGAAAACATGTTCAAGCGCTAACGTTATTTCGTGGAGGGAGATTCTCTATGCCGGAGGCACGGAATTAGGATGGAGGATCGTGTTCGTGTGACTGAAATTTTACCTACAAAAAAGCAATTATTGGGCGTGTAAAGGTGGACGGTGCACCTGTTAAGTCCACCGTTATTTGCCCTGACAAAACTTTGTACGAAAACAATACAGCTGGACTTGACTTTGCACAAGGCTTTTTAGTCTGAAGACAGCTACCTCCACTAAGCCACTTGGGACAAACATATAATCTGTTTTAGTCTCAAGACAGCTACCTCCACTAAGCCACTTGGGACAAACATATAATCTGGAAATGTATGGTCGTGTTCCTCTATCAGGGAGCTTTTTCTTGGCCTTCCTGTCCCCTAGCTCGCTGCGTAACTGTACTGACCACGGTGAATTAAAGTCCTAGTATATGACAAATAAATTGTCTGGGAGATGAAACGATTTCTAAAACCCAGAATCAACTATGCGCTGTTTTTTTGGTTTAGCATCTTTTGCCTTGATTTGAAATGACACACGTAAAGCTTTTGAAGATTCGTCCCTTGTTAAATATCAATTGTCTGAGTCCATTCCCTCAATTTCGCTGAAATAGAAAAAGCTAATAACAAAAGACATGCACCTGAAATTAAATCCCAAGCCAACAAAAACCAAAAGCACGTATAACAATTATTATTACAAATAAAATATTTCCATATTTATCTATGTTGTTACCATACAAATTTGCGTTTTCATTAGGGAGTCCCTAAATGCATGGTCCGTTAACGAGATCATATATAATATGTTATATAATAGGAAAGCCTAAACATAAATAATATGAGACTAATAATCAGTTATAATTATGAGTTGTTAGGCTAAAATGGGACTCGTAAGACTTTGATTTTGCAAAAAAAAAAAAAAAAAACCACGAAAAGATCAACTTATATCGAGAAAAAATTTAGCATTGTACTAATTGCTGTAACTAATGTAAGAACTAGAACTTAATGCATATTGTAATTTATTCAATAAGAATTTAATTTTAAACAAATAACTATACTTATCAGAATGAAATACTTGTTTTGTCTCTTTGTATTGTTTCTAACACTTCTTTTATAATGTATCGTACGTGTTGATTACGTTTTGTCTACTCATTAAACCTTTATATAAATAATTGTTGATAATGATTCACCAAGTAAAGAGATATGCTTGTTGAGGTGGATGTGAATATCAAATTTTAGATTAAACTATAAAAAATTAATATAAAATTTTATAACACTTTATATTAACATTAATCTATATTAGTTATTCTAAAAGTTATACATTTTTAGGTAATGTAATACCATAAAATTTAAATTATCAAACTAGCTACATTAATTGTTATAAATTTGAAATAGTATTTTTCACAATTACAAATTACGTTATATATAAAATGGGTAAACAACTTTTCTTTCAAGTTCATTCCATAAAAACATAATCTAAATAAATAGTTTTTTATATAAACTATTGCTAACTTGTTAATAATGCTCATAATTCAAGTCTTTAATCAATATGATTAGGTAATATTTAAATTAATAATTGTACAGTAAATCTAGAAAATGAAAGGTATGTCAAGAAAGACAAATCCAAAATGCACATTTATGTATATATTAAAGAATAGTGGTACATAAGATTAGACCAACTGGTCATCTCTCGCGTAAACTACTATCGTATAATAAGTTCCCGAAGCATGTTGAAATTGTAATAGAAAATAATTGAATATTGTCTTTAAGAACAAGCTTGGTTTAAAGAACTTGAATGCAATTGAAAATTAGTTACTAACAAAAAAGTTTACAACCCATTTTCACGAAGGGGTTAGGAAGACGTCACCATCTTGACTTAAAAAGAGGTCGTCCAACTTTAGCGATTGCGTCGTGTCTTCTTGCAAGTGGAATATTCTAACGTCTTAGCTTCGGGCTTGTTCAGAATAATTTCTTGGAACCAACTTTTGTTCTAAAGAGTCCCTTTCTGCTTTTGCCTTTTAGCTTTGGCATTTTCCTTAGACCTTCCAAGTAATCGTCACATTGTCTATACAAATGCAAACAAAAGTCTAATACGTTGAAAAGAACAAGACAATATCCACAGACGGTCACATCACTATATTATGGTGAATATAGAAAGAGATTAATGTTATGTTAGATAATCATATTTTATAGAAAATAATGAAACACTTCAATATAACTAAGCTTATGAGCATAATCTATTTTGATATTAACTTATAATTATAATAATTTTTAAATTATTATTAGCCCTTAATTTATGCGTAGGAGAATGCTGTGCTTGTATTGGAATACTTCGACTAAAAATAAAAAGAGACTGCAATTAACTTATTGTTAGATAAAAGGGAACAAGTTTGCAAAAAATTTCGTTACAGTTAACGAGTGGCTCAGTGATTCTTTGAAGGCATTTCATTATCTACATATGAACCGGTTTTCTAAGCGTTTCCTTGGTTTAGCGTGAATCATATGCGCATTTATGTAAAGAATTAATATTATCCTTTTGTCAAATTTATGAAATCTTACATTTATGTATTTACATTATTTCTCCTTTTGCATTTCCTTTATAATTTAATTTTTCAATGTTGAAACCCTTTGAGGTTTCGTTAAATTGGAATTACAAACTTGATATAGAGTGATATATTGCTAGGTTATAAGGGAGTCGCTTTCAGAGAGAACAAAACCCTAATGATATTTTGGGGGAGAAAATGAGGATATAATGAGCAACTCAAATAAGACTTTTTAGCAAAAACTAAACCAAATTTAAACAAGACTTCTTTACAAATAATCAAATTTAAATAAAATACCATTTCACTCTAAATTTTAAATTGGTCCATTATATTATATCTCTATGACTCTGTTTTAAGGTCATGACGATTCCATCTAAAATTACACTAGTTTTTGTTAGCTCAAAATTTATGATTAACTATTTTGATAATAATTGTATAATATTTCAAAATTCAAATTGGATTTATTTCCTTGTATAATTAACGGTCTAATTCTCAAAAGGAAATAAAATCATAAGAAATATGTTTTCTTTCTTGCGGAAACCTTCTTTATAAATTTACCTTATTAGAAATGGTTCATCCAAAAAGATCCTACAAATTATGAAGGTCATATATTAGTCTCGAGATCACTGGAAGATATTTTGACAAAGATGACATTGAAGTTGTTTAGATTAAATATATCCAGTTAACTAAGGATGCAAGATGAATTAATAGCTAGTTGAAGAAAGACTATTTAAAGAAGAGCAACAATACTTGTGAAAAATGAACATACTCAAACTTTCGAAACATTTGAGCAACATCTATATTCTTAAGAGTCATATCATTCTTATTATGCCTAAGAAAGTTAAATCGTTCTATCAAAAAAGAAATTATTATTTGGGAACTTACTTTTGATTTTACATTTTATTCTTATGTGAACTTTTAGAAGCTTGTTATACACTTCGAGTGTCAACGATTCAAGAACTTTGAAAAATACGTATTTGTGAGCTTAAAGAGGCTTGTCAAATTACTACTTAGTTTTTATAGTAAAACGTTCAAGTTGGATACTTGGAGACTGAACTTAGGCATGGATTGTAAATCAAATCAGTATAAATAGACTGCATCCTTCTTCTCTCTCTCTCTCCTTATCTTTTATATTTCTACATTATATTGTGTGTGTTTATTTCAGCAAGAGACTCCTTCCCTTTTATAATAGGCCCTTTTTGTTTTCAACTTACTAACAATTTGATTCATTTTAACAGGCGCCTTCCTTTTTATTGTTTTCAACAGGACTTATAATTTAGTAGGCTCTTGTCATTTAACAGACTATTATCGTTTGAAAGGCATATATTGTTTTAATTTTTAATAGGCCATTGTTTTTTATACGAATTGAAAGTAACTTGCGAATTTTTTAAAGTCACACACAATTCACCGTCCCTCTTGCCTGTGTTTGCTTTATCATTTGGTATCAGAGAGAGGTTTCACATTTATTGTATTTTATAGCACATGATAGATCATGGCAAACACCTTGAGAAGTTTTGAAGGACAATCCGTCTCAAAGTCTTCTTACTTCAATGAAAACAACTACTTATACTGGAAAGAGAGAATGACCATATATCTCCAATCTATAGATATTGAAATATAGCAAGCAATTAGAGTTGGAGCTACAATTCCCACTTCCGATAACATAGAAGTATAAATTGATGCTGACAAGAGAAATGTACAACTAAATGCTAAGGTAAAACATCACCTAATATGTGCATTGTCTCTAGAAGAATATGAAAATATATCCTACTGCTCTACAGTAAAAGAAATGGGGGACAAACCACAATTCAGGTTTGAAGGAACAAATGAGGTAAAGAAGCATAAAATAAGTCTTTTAGTACATCAATACGAAACTATGGGCATGAAATAGGGAGCGACTTAGACGAATTCTTCAAACGCTTCAACAACATCACCACGACCTTATAGAACTTGGAAAATATATATGCCAATGATGAGCTTATAACGAAGATTCTAAGGTCACTACCAAAGAAATGGAGACCTAAGGTGATAGTTCTAAAAACGACAAAGGATCTAAATACTATTTCACTCGACTGTCTACAAGGAAGTATGATGATCCATGAAATTGAGCTTAGGCAAGATGAAGGATACTCTTACAGAAAAGGAATGGCACTAAAAGCAACTGACGAATCAAATGGTGATGAAAGTGACACTGGGTTACAAATATATGGAGATGACAAGTTCAACTTTATGGTCAGAAAATATGCCTGCTTCCATAAAAAGAAGCAGATGAAGAAAAGAGAAGAAAACAAGAAAACTAAAAACAACAAATTCCTATCAAAAGGCAGCAGTAGCAATAGCAATACACAAAACAATCAAATCATATGTTATTATTACAAGAAGCCTGCACACACAAGACCAGAATGTTCTCTTCTTCCAAACGACAAGTCTGATAATAGAAAATCCAGAAAGCAAGCGATGACTACAACCTGGTCCACTACAAGAAAAATAAGAATTAGTAATGAAAAATTACCGATAGAAACGAAACCGTTGCAAATTACTAACGAAAAATCAATTTTTGTCAGTAACATTGACGGGAAAATTTTTGTTTAACAACAGTAGTAATATCTGTCGATAAATATGGAAAAAAATCATCCCAGCAAAATTTGCGATGGACTTTGGCGGAATAAAAAAGTTTTAAGTTACCGATAAAAAATTTGTTTGTTGGTAAATTCCATCAGTAAATTTTCAAGATAAACGTCGTCATCTGCTTTAACTTCAACATTTTAAAGTAAACAAAAGATGACGTCATTTGGTTTAACACCAAATGGCGTTTTCTTTTACATTAAACTCACCTAAAAGGTCCTCCACCCCCCTCCCCACCTACGTCTATTTTTTGTCTGCTTCGTCTCTCCACTCGTGCAATTTTCTTCTCTCTGGTTTCTCTGTCGTGGATGTCTCTTCAACTCATCGACGTTTGTCTTCTCCGAACACTATCATCGTGTCCTTCGGTGGTGGTTTTTTTGCAGCCACTATCATGTTTTTCTTCCATATTGCATGAAAGTTGATTTGGGTATTTGATTACTTTCATTTATTTGTGTCTTCTATTATTAGAAAATAATTTTAGTTATAAATGTTAGTGATAGAAGGGACAAGACATGATTTTTTGGTTATGATGTTGGGATGAATTTCTAATGCATGTAAGGTGTTTGTTGAAATGTCTGTTCTTTAAAAAATGATTTTAGTTCTTTATTTTCAGTTCTTTTTTAGTATGAATCTCATAATTTCAATTATTTATATAAAGTGTAGGGTTAAAGGGTATTGCTTCTTTTACCTCTTGTTGACTTGAATGGTGGATAAAAGAGTGAAAAGAAGGGGAATGTGTTATATTCAATGTAAAAAATATATTTTTTTCGCATGTTTTTTTCTATTTTCTTTAGTTTTATATTCAGAAGATCAAAATTTTCAATCTTTAAAGCATAAAGACATCATAGCTCTTGTGGTATTTTCCATTTGCATGCTTTACTAATCCAAATACAATGATTATCTACTACCCAAAAGATAATACGGTTGTCATGTATTTGACCTTTAATGTGGTAACTCATGTATAAAACCAGTCATGCACATAAAAGAAAGCAATTATGACTTATGAAAACTTGTACAAAAGAGAATGGTGTGTCTTTTAGGTTTTTGTATGATTGGCTTGAAATATGGAAATTGAGTTGGTGGGGGTGGGAGTAGGCTGGTCTCACCTTTTTGTTTTTGTTTATGGCAACAACATTGGTTATTGGTGTCATGAAATACCAAAAGTACCCTCTTCAAGCACTTGAAATGTTTAATTCTATTAAAGATGAAGATGGATTTGCACACACGTTTATTACTTATAAATGCATGGTTGACAAGTTTGGACTCATGGGCAGTTAGAGACATAGAGTGTAAGCTTTAAAAAATGAGGCTGATTGTTGATAGAACTTTAATGGAGGCGATAAATATTGAAGCAATGACAAGTTATGGAAAGAAATAAAAGATTCAAGAAGTTAGTAACGTGTTTGAGAGAATGGACTTCTATAATTGTGAACCATTTGTATGATCTTGTAATGTTGTTACAAATATATATATTGGTCGAGTATGACTATTTTAATCAAGCCCATAAACTTTATTTGAGAATGAAAGACAAAGGTGCTACTTGTAGTATCTACACTTTTACAGTTAGGATGAAGTCATTTTGTAAGAAAAAACAACCTCATCTTGCCTTAAGGCTTCTTAACAATATAATTGTTGGACCCCATTTTCGAAGCTCAACATCCGGAGTCATAAACTTTGAGTTTATTACCCTGCAGGGTTATTCCAAATAACCCTCTTTAGCCGTCATCTCACAAGGGTGGTGTGCCCACACCAGTCAATCACCAAAATCCTAATTGACTTCTTCAAAACAATTATAGCTCCAAATCTCTGGTTTAATTTGAAGCAAGAACTATCTCAATTGGGACTCTGTAGAAGAAGTTATGCTTAAAAAGCCAAAGTATGTTCATACCCCAATCATGCTCTCCCAACTGACCCCTCACTTTCTCTCCATCAAACTTTCTCAAATCAACTCCAAAAGATCCCAATTTTTATGGAGAGATAGATACATGTGTTAAAAATCTATTGTTTTAAGAATCACTACATTTGGAGGTCGGACGATGAAGTTATTTCCAAAAGATTCAAACATGTTTATATCCTCAATCACATTGTACCTATCTTGGGAGAATCGGAATAACTTTCTCTATAAAGGTTGTATTGAGACCATTCTTAGACCATTTAAAAGAAAACTTCTAGATCTACAACTTTTATGAAGACTACAAAGCGATATTTTGCCTTTAATAGGGTCAAAAATCTCAATCTACTGTAGTTGTCCCGTGAATATCCGTTTAACAGACATACATGTCCGCCTAAGAGACAGACTGGTTTGGAAGCCATTTTTCACCCGAGAAGGTCCGTTAAACGAACCTAAAGTCTGTTAAATGGACATGGGCAATGCTGGGGGTCATTTTTGACCTGATAAGGTCCGTTTAATGGACCTGGGGGTTTCCCAAATCCCTCCAAAGCCCCTCCGATGCTTCCTACATCCATTTTAACATCATATTCACTCCTAATCTTCCCAAATTCACTTCTTCTAAAGAAATAACACTCCTTAAACATTCAAATACCAATTTAGGTGCATTAAACTCCCCAAAACTCAACTCAAAAAACTCATCACAAACACAAACTCTCATCATTCACCATAGCTGTCATGTTCATACTTCCCATGCAACATCATCATTTATAATGCTCATATCTCTTAACTCCCATACCCAAAATTTAAGTACTATATAGCGTTGGAAAGCTAAGAGGATAAACCAGAAATTTCTAAAAGACAACTTTGTCTATTTATAACTATATCAATCCCGTTTTCCCCTTGAATTCAGAACACAATCCCTACCCCTATGAAAAACTTTAAAATACAATATAAAGACTTGGAGAATCATGAACAAAACATGATGCATATGTATTTCATTAACATCAAAAGACAAGCGTTCTACAATGCTTTAGTGGGCATTTCAAGTCACTTACATCATAATCCAAAAATACAAACTTTACAAAAAAAAACTAGAATCGCTCAAAATGCGACTAAAGCATTATTTTACAAAAACTAACTTAAAATACAAAATAAGCCAATTCTGGAGTAATGCCTTTATGCTCAATCACTCGATCTCGTGCTCCTCACCTGAAGATGGGACGGAATGGGAGGGGGTGAGCTTAAAGCTCGTGAGTAACATGTTTATAACCGAGAAAAATGCAAAAATCATTGAAATATTTATTTCGATTGTAAAATTCACATTGAAATTCCCTATAACACATATTTCCCCAAATTCACAACTTATCAAGCAATTTATAAACATCATAAATCATGAATTCATCAAACTTGTCACAAATCATAAACACATAAGCACATCATAAATGATTTGGGTAGATCCATAAACATGACGAACTACACAATTTCACATAATAGTCCTGTGTAGTCGTAAACTTGAGAGAGTCCATGAAAGAGCTCCGTGTTACTAGCGGGCGGGCGGGAGGAGTCTTTACTTGGTCAACGTGCACGTGACATTCTTGAGTTGACTACACCAAACCCACTTAACATGTAATTCATGAACTAAATACCAATTGCCCAAATGGCACATTTTGAAAACTTGCCTTTCATGAGCATGAACTATTCATATGCAATTATATCATCATTTCACACTTCATTAACCAAAATCCCATACCAATCATATAACCATTTTCTCAAATCATCCAAAAGCCACAAATACAACAATTATGGAGCAATTTGAAATCATTCCCATATCACTCAAAATTCATTCACAAAATTCATATACAAAAACATGTAGCACATTCTCAAACCATTTTAAAGAACAATAAATGCACATTATCAAGGTAGTTGGAAATCATTTAATTCCATTTATTTGAAAGCAAATTTAATAGCTTATTGACTCAATTATAAAAATGTCACCCACCTTAATTTCCTTGCTTGAAAATTTGGTCAAGGATGTCCCTCTTCTTGCTCCTCTTGCCTCTCTTGCCTCCCTTCAACATTAGCAAAAATTCCCACTAAATAAGAATTTCAAATTAGAAAATCCAAAGAAACCTATGCATGAAATTGATCCTAGAATACTTAAACTCATGCATTTCCTAAGCTCTTTGAACCCAAAGCTCTTCCAAAAATCCAAATATTAAAACACAAGCTTACCTTGAATCTTCACCAAACAATGGGTTTCTTGGCTCTAATGGAAGCTTTAACCTTCCTCTTCCTTTTTCCCTTCTTGATCACTCTCAAAATCCCTCTTGAAGATTAAGAAAAATTGAAACCTAGGTTAACTCCCTTTTTCCTCTCAACCCATGTCACTTCTCTCCCTTCTTTCTTATTTTTTTGTACTTTCTCTCTTCTTTCATTCCTTACTAACGTTTTCCGGCTTCTAAAATGCAAGCCAACAATTCCTCTTCCCATTTTGCCCCTCCTTCAATGCCTTAAAACTTTATCACTTAAGTGATCTTCCTAAACTACCCCTCATGTATCTTACCACCTTAGCACTTTAATTCCCTTATCCCCTATGTCATAATATCTTACTCACATTAGCATGCTAATTAATTCCAATATACATTAATCTAGCAAGACCCCAAAATTAATATAATCCTGCTTATTTATCAAGAAAAAAAATTTGGGGCCCAACAATAATTTGTCAGAGGTGTGCGTATAATGTAATTGCCTATTGTACGGTAATTAATGGGTCCTCTGAAGATAATCGTCAAAATTAAGAACTCTTATTGGTCCAAGAACTACAATAATTTATTAATCAATAGTGAAACTAAATATAATAGAGCCTTAGGGGAACTTGACCTAAATCTAGCTAATTCATAGTTTGGTATATTCTTGATTATTTCTTTGCATTAGTATTTAGATTGTCACTTTATTTTATTTATCCAGTTACCTATAAATGTTAATATATCTTGCTAAGTTTATAAATAGTGGGTAGTTAATCAAGAATCCTTATCGGATTGATCTATACTTACATTGTTAGATATAACTATATTATGCACTTATGGTAAAACAATTAAAACGAACAATTAAGTGATGCAGAATGCATCATTGGCTTTTTGACTTTGAGTGTTCCATTTTACAAAACCTATCTAGTACTACAAATATTGAATCCTTACCATTTCTAGAACTAGATAAACCTAAAGAAAATTTATTAACGAATCTACCTATTTATGGGGTTGCACTTGAGATTTAGCCTATTTATAAATAACACATCTTTCACATATTCTCTTTATATTTGAAGATTCTTTTTTACTTTAAATTTTCCTAAGCAACAATAAATTTAAAATTTATTTTTCATTTGTTAAATTAGCATAATTTGTTATCTACACTTATTATTCGTATTAGAAGCACTATTTACATTCTATTTAAAATTAACCTAATTATTTTGATTTGTTTTCAGTTCTTTATTGCATCACTAAATTGTAGGATCATAGGAATTATATACTCACATTCATTCAATTAAAGGAAAGGAAATGGTATATTTTATTGTTTTTCATCATTCTCTTTCCAACTTATAGAAAAGGAGTTTCTTTTGCTCAAGTAATGTCATTAATTCACTCATTTCATATTGTTGGCTTCGCTTCATATTTTAAATAATCATTGTGAAATTTCATCTGGATAGGATAAGGAGGGCGAGAGATATAAAGAGGAGCCTGATTTTGATTCTAATTCTTCAGAAAAAGAAGATGGTGATGATTTTTATTACAATTAACTGTTGAGAGCGATTAATTTGTGTTTGTAATAAAATATTATATTCAACAAATTAATTATTTCCTTTTCAATATATTGTGTGAAATATTGAATTGAAATTGTTATATTTCTGAAATATTTAATCAAATATGAATTTCGGGTTGAAATATGCCACCAAAAAGAAAACAGGATATAATGTGACCAAGGTTCAAATCACGATTTGGTGTCAGTTACTATCCAGGTAAAGCATCACATTCTGCAGCTACAACCAAATCAGATGTTGTACCTCCAGCTACTACACTTATAGATGAGGCATCACATTCTGTACTTGCTGCTACACCATCTACCATCCCTATACCGACAGAGATATCAGGGGTAATTAAGTTATAGGATTAAATTTAAAAAATGGTATAAAATTAATTGTTTTATATTAAGTTGATTTATTCTGGATCAAGCTCAAGAAACATGACATCTAAATTCAAGGAAAAGATTGATCTTGAGAGTTATATTGAAAGAATATCTCTTAGGCGATAAAGGAATTTTACTATCAAGAGATTGACGTACCAAAAAAAATTTTATTTTTAATTGATTTTTATACATTAATTAGATAAATATTATTACATTATGAATACTTATTGTATGTTTTTTTTTTGTCTTAGAAAGAATTTTGTTTGGATTTTAAATTTGACGCAGTCATTTATAAAGTATGGGAGAGACGAGCAAGTACATATCATCGAAACTTTGTTGGTGAGATACATAAGACTAGTGTACGACTATCTTATATTTTTGACTAAATATGGAGTCGTTAGCAGTAGTATTGGACATTACCTGAGGCAATGTCCATTTCAGAGCATAATTCTACCAACAGACATGAAGGACATAGGAGAAAGTCCCTATACTAGATGATCTATTACCCACCATGAATGTATAAAGAGAATTGTAAGTATCTACACTTTATATTTATATTTTTTTATTTTGGTGTATTTCAATTTAATTTGATGTATGAATTTTGAAATAAAAATATGTGTATTATGGAGAATGATAATGTTATAAATGTTTGATGCCATATATGGCTGTGTTGTTGAGTTACTTTCTTTATTCAACAAGGAATAAATATTATAAAAATAGACAAAATTCTGTTGAAATTTTTATAAATTGTAGTTCATTTATAATATTTTATTCTGATATCTATAGGCACAAAGCCTACACCCCATCAGCTCTTTTTGCACACTCACATTAAGAAGCATGACGATGTGACCTTTGTCAACACTCGATGTAGAAAACTAAATGTATGTGAAATTTATGCTTTAATATTAATACTTAATAATTATTACTTACTAATATAAACATTGCCTTTTGATAGAACCAAATACAAGAAAGCATTCAACGATAGTCTCAGTAGTCTGAAGATGTTGATGGGAGTCAAACCTATCTTCATGCAATGGGAGGTAGAGACCGTCGTTTAAGAATATTTGACTTAGGTTCATTTATTAACATATATTATTCGCAATCCTCAATATCTAATGCAGCAGCATCTAGTAGGCGGTCCGCACCTAATGAAGTCCATGAGTTTTTGAGCATAGTACAGACATGGGCAACTCAGTTAGAATAGTCAATGGAGTAAATAGCTCAGCTCCGTAATGAGGTGGATGAGTTGAAAGGGAGAAACAACACCTCATTATAGCAATCAGAGCATCCGCAGTCACCAAAAGAATAGTGTACTTGTAGTCATTTCGTGTGAATTAAATACTTATTATGTACAAAATAATTTTTATTATCAATTAAGATAATTTTTACTTTATATCATCAATCAACTTTCTATTTTAACAAATTAAATATATAAACAAATCAAAATATTATCAACCAACAATTGATAACTATATAATATATGCATTAACCACAAGATCATCAAATAAAATAAAATGTAGAAAAAACTAAAAAACAATTTTACTAAATTTACTGACGGAAAAACAAAGGTCGTTGGTAAAATCTATTATATTTATCAACAGATAACTAATAACTATTAGTATCAGTAAGGTCACTGACAGACAAATCTTGTCTGTCAGTAAATTTACCGACCAAAGCAATCTTTCCGTCACTAAACTTACCGATAGCACAAAATAACCGTTAGTATATTCATCGACGGTAAAACAAAATGTTCATCGGTAAATTTGCAATAGACATACTGTGGTTTGTTGCAAATTATTACCTACAGCTATTTCTCCAATATCTTTGTTCGTCGGTAAATTCCGTCGCTAATTTAGCTTATTGACGGAATGTTCCTTTTTGTAATTTCCATCGCTAAACTTTATTTTTCTTATAGTGGTCAGATGAGGATTCTGAAAACTTTGATGAAGATGAGCCAAAAGAGGTTAGCAACGTTTACTTCAAGGTTGAATCAAGAGACGATGAGGTATTATTTTGACTCTGATATTGAAGTTGATGAATTGAAAATTGCATATATTGAATTATATGATCAGTACAAAAGGTTGACAGTGATGTATTTTAAAGAAGTTGAGAAATTCAAGAGCAATGATGCATTGCTGAAGAGTAAGATTAAATCATTGGAATCTGTGAATGAGAAATTGGCAACCAGGAATATGTCTCTTGAGGTTGACTATAAGCAAAAGATTTTTGAAAAGGAAGTTCTGGAAGAAAGAATAGTTAAGTTAGAAAATACACTGCTAAAAAATGATTAAGGTAAGGAAAGACAGTTAGAAGAAAAAGTCGTCGTCTTATAACTTGAAAAAGAGAAAAGTGCTGGAAAGATCTTATCTCTAGAAAAAGATCTAAAAAAATTTGTTGATAGAAGGAAGATTCTTGATGCATTGCTGGGTAGTGGTAAATGCATTTTTGGTAAGGCAAAAATAGGACACAATGAAAATAACAATTTTAAGTCATACAAAAACTTCTTTGTTAAATCCAGTAGTAGTTATAGCTAAAACAGTAGGAACCTACTAAGTGGAAAAATATCATAGCAACTATCATTCATCTTTTTTGTGCAATTATTATGGTAAACATGGTCACATTAATCATTCTTGTAATTTTTTTAAAAAGAAATTATCTCATATGTATGTTTGGAGACTAAAAGGTCAAACTACTAACCCGAAAGGGCTTAGAAAATATAGGTACATAAAATGAGATAATGCTTTCTGTAGATATGTTTCAAAACGGAGACAAGGGAGAGTTAATGGATAGTTGATAGCGGTTATTTGAGACACATGATAGGTGAAATATCACACTTCAACTACATTGAAAGAAAAGACAGAGGTAATGTTGTCTTTGCAGACAAAAATAAAACAAAGGTCACCAAAATTGGTAAAATTGGTAATTCTGACTCTACCTCTATTGATAATGTTCTCTTTGTTGATGATTTGAAACATAACCTGTTGAGTGTGAGTCAACTATGTGACAAAGGTTCCAAAGTCATTTTTTATGCATATTATTGTGAAATTGTCAATATTTATAATGATAATATTGTCTTTGTTGGTTTTAGAAATAAGATTATATATTATGCTCAATTGGAAGACATGTCTTCACAAAGTGTTAAGTGTTTTGTTTCTCTATAAAATGATTCATTTATCTAACATAGAAGATTTGGACATGACAGCATGAGCATTCTATCAAAATTTTCCAAAAACAAGTTAATAAGAGGACTACCAATCTTAAAGTTCGAAAGTAATCAAGTTTGTGAGGCTTGTTTAAAAGGTAACAAGTTAGAAGCAGCTTTCCTCCTAAAAATATTGTGTCTACTAGCCATCCACTTAAACTTGTGCACATGGATTTATTCAATCCCACTATGACTCAAAGTTTTAGTAATAAACATTACGATTTTGTTCTAGTAAATGATTGCTCCAGATTTACATAAGTTTATTTCTTATCAAATAAGGATGATGCTTTTAAAGTGTTTGAGAAGTTTTGCAGAAAAATTCAGATAGAATAGGGTATTGTATCACTTCAATTCAGAGTGATCATTAAGGAGAATTTGATAACAGAAAGTTTGAAGAATTCTGTGACAAGGTATGACCCACAACTTCTTTTGTCTAAGGACGCCTAAGCAAAATGGAGTTATAGAGAGAAAAATCATAACTTTAGTTAATATGGCTAGGACCATGCCGTGCAAAAGTGGACTACCTTATGAATACTAGGCAAAAGCAGTACCCACAACATGTTATATACTTGATAGATGCCTTATAAGACCTTTTATGAAAAAGACCCCCATGAGCTATGGAAAGGAAGAAAACCAAATTTTGCTTACTTTCAAGAATTTGGCTACAAGTATTTCGTTCTAAATAATGGAAAAGACAACCTTGGAAAGTTTAATGTGAGATCAAACAAAACTATCTTTTTGGGCTATAGTACCCTTAGTAAAGGATTTAGAGCATATAATAAAAGAACAAAGAAGATAGAAGAATCGATACGTGTGGTATTTGATGAAGCACTACCTTCGATAACAACAACTAACTTAGATGATGAAGAGCAACCATTGGTACCTAAAAATACATATGAGAATCAAACTATACCTATAATACCTTCAGAACTACAAAATCAAGAAGGCCCTCTAAAGCTAGAATAGAGCAGGTTCCTTCATCTCAATAGGAGCCTATGCAATGAAAAACATCGAGAGAATAGAAAGGTATTGATACATATCAATATATTCTAGGAGATCCCTTTGAAAGTCTAAGAACAAGATCGTCGTTTAAGAACAACTTTGTTGCTCTCATCTCACAAATAAAACCAAAGATCGTAAAAGAGGCCCTTACTGATGAAATTGGGTTTTAACCATGAAAGATGAACTGAATCAAATGCGCAACAAGGAAAGACATCAATACTACAAGAAAAATTTCAATCAATGGAAGTTGAAGTTTGCTATAAAATGCAGTATAAGAAAAGAAAGGTGGTTGCTGGGTGATTATTGCCTTCATGATGTTTGATGACATAGGCATACCTATCTCTCGTTACTTTGTTACCATTGGTCGGGAAAATTTTTTGAAATTAAATGAGATAATATGCGATGAGTTAGTAAATATATTCTACGCACATATGAAAAAAAGAAATTAATGGAAAACTAGCCATCATCTCATAAGGATATTCTACGCACATATGAAAAAAAGAAATTAATGGAAAACTAGCCATCATCTCATTAGTGTATCAATATGAAATTTTAATTTATGAGGAAATCTTAGGAGACATACTGGAAGTAGCTCCTATGGGGAGAACTAATTTTTCCTATCATAAATGGGATGTTGATGACCTGAAGTTAGTCAAAGTTGTCAAATCCATCTGCCTTTATGCTGAAAACACCCAAGACAGGAAGCCCTGGAGTAAACAATTAGGCTTAATACCATGATGCCCTGCATTGCTTTCAACTACTTCAATTTTTCCCAGGAGTAGCTCAGTTAAAAGGTGCAACCTACCGAACATTTATGTGGTGTATAATTTGCTAAAAGGGAATAGAATGAATCTTCCAGCTATGACCTCGAGGTTCATAGTGGATAAGAGGAATCATAAGAATACCACAGCCTACCTTATGGAATGTTGCTCATCAATATTTTCAACTATTATGGAGTTCCTTTTACAAATCTAAATTGGTATGCACCAGCTAAGTTTCACCATTCCATTCCTTATCAATTTGGATACAAATTGCAAAACAATGTTTGGGTAGACAAAAGATCTAAAAGAGTAGCAAAATACTTATATCTTGCCCTAGACCATCAAACTCCTGTCCCTCCTCAGAATGAAAATATTGCAAATCTTCAACAACAGCTAAAGGATAATCGAGCCAATCAAGACCAAATGCAAGAACAAATAAATAGCATGCAAAATCAACTTCTTGACATACAGTTTTTGCTTAGAAGAACCCTTGAATCTCTTCAATAACTCTGTTGCTATTTATGCTTGGCTTATTTATACTAATGATTTTGTTTGATGCATTATTTACTCTTTCCCTCTATTTCATTATATTTTATTTCACTTCCTCCCTATACTTTATTATTTTTTATAATGACAAAGGGGGGGAGTTTATGTAGTTATATTTTTTGCATTTTTGCATATTTTTGCATATATGATGATATATTTCACAATATAGCCTCGATTATAAATGTGATTGATTATGTTGTTGAACTTGTGAAAATATGTGATATATAAATGATAGGGTCTTTTTTTAAGAAACAAGCTCCTTCTAAATGTCTAAACATATAAAAGTCACAGGCATCTTTCAAAAGCATCTATTATCTCTTTGAATTTTAAAAAATATATCTATTATTGCTTGTCATCATCATAAAGGGGGAGATTGATAGCTCAAGGCTTATGATTGATAGTTTTGATGATAAATGTATAATATTTCAAAATTTAAATTGGATTTATTTCCTTGTATAATTAACGGTATAATTCTCGAAAGGAAATAAAATTATAAGAAATATGCTTTTTTTTCTTACAGGAATCTTCTTTATGAACTTATCTTATTAGAAATGGTTTATTCGAAAAGATCTTAGAAATTATGAAAGTCATATATTAGCCCTAAGATTATTGTAAATTTTTTGGCAAAGATGATATCGAAGTTATTCAATTTTAAATCTACCTAGTTGACCAAGGATGTAAGATGAAGCAACGATTAGTTGAAGAAATTAACTATGTAAGGAAGATCAATAACACTTGTGAAAAAACGAACATACTCAAACTTTCAAAACTTTTGAGCGGCATCTATAATCTTGAGAGTCATATCATTCATATTGTGCCTTATAAAGTGAAATCACTCTATCGATAGAGAAATTATTATTTGAGAACTTACTTTTGATTTTACATTTTATTCTTCAGTGAGTTTTTAGAAGCTTGTTATATACTTCGAATATGGAAGGTTGGAAAACCTTAAAAAACAGGTACTCATGAGCTTGAAGAAGCTCGTCAAATTACTATTTAGTTCTATAGTAAAACACTCAAGTTGGATATTTAGAGATTGAACGTAGGCTTAAATTATAAATCGAATTAGTATATATCGACTGCGACCTTCTTCTCTCTCTCATTATCTTTTATAATTTTGCATTATGTTATGTGTGCGTTCATTTTAGCAAGAGGCTCATTTACTTTTATAATAAGTTCCTTCTGTTTTCAACTTACTAACAATTCCTTTCATTTTAACAAGTATCTTCTCTCTTTTTATTGTTTTCAACAAGACTTATACTTTTTTTACTGATTTACTCAAAAAAAAAAAACAAGACTTATATTTTACGAGATGCATGTCATTTAACAGGTTACTGTCGTCTAACAAGTACTTATTGTTTTATTTTTAACAGGCCTCCGTTTTTTATACGAAAGAAAAGTAATTTCGTAGGCAACAGGAAAGCTATCACTGTGATATTTCACGGACAATTCACTTTATCTGCTTCATCAGTTTTCTCCCTCTAATTCAAAGTCAAACGAACTTTTTCTTTACATCTCCAAAATTTGTCTTCAATTTTCTCACGTAACAATTTTTCTCGTTCTTCAAGGCAGTCTATTCCTGGTCGTTGACTGAATTTAATCAGCAAGGCTTTGTTTCCATGTCGAAACAATACCATTATTAGCCGAAAGTAGTGGAATCAGACCTAACATTAGATTTGGGGGAATGTAAAAACATTAAATACAACTATTCGCAATCATAACATTTTTAATTTGGGGGAATGTAAAAACATTAAAGATAACAATTCGCTATCATAACATTTTTTTTGTAGTACAGATATTTGCTTTTAATTTTTTCTTAATCATTGCCCTTCTCTAAATTAAACTATTTTGTGAAACCTCACATATTTCACCATTTTTTAAAATAATTTTAGAAGTAGAATGTTTTTGTATTTCATGTCACATATCATGGTTATGCTTCACTATTGCGTCTTCCTTCACTCTTCTTCGTTAGTCTCTACTATCCAATGATCTCTCTGCTTTATTCGTTCTCTGGCGCAATCTTTACAAGCATATCTTGCTCTTAAAAGATTTGAACTGATATCTTTACAAGTGCACTTAAGATTTGCTTGACAAGAGTACTCATGTGCGTGTTTTAAATTCTATTACCATCCTAGCGGATTCTACCACTCTCATCTTTCTTTCGCTAATTAGTCTTTCTTCAGATAATTGTTTTTTCTTACGCTGATAGCTAGAACGATTCTGTTGATAACATAGAACTTACATTTGGTGTTGATTTTAGGATCAACCCCTTAATCGTCCTTACACCAAAAACTATACAAATTATTAACACAAGTTATATTTTCTTTATAATGGTAGCTCAGACATTTTTACTGTTCTATAATAACAGTTTGAAGTCTTTTCACGAGAAAATAAAACTCTTTGCTGTATTTCTGGGCTCAGATTTGGCTCTTGGTCATCAGATAAACCGCTAAATATCTCTCATTTTACCAATGAAGCTGAATATCGTCCTTTGACAACTTTGGCTTCTGAAGTCACCTAGCTAGCTAGAACGTTTATTTCTTGAGATTTGCTGTCTTTGATCTACCCCATCAAGGTGATGGTGCAATACACTTTCTTTATATCATACCCTAAATTCTTGTTTCCTCTTGGAAATCTATTTTGACTTTAGAGCAGGTTTAAGTCTAGGAAATTACCTGAAAACGGGTCTAAAAGACTAATAAATTGTATCATTTTAGTATAATTAATCAAATCCACTTTATTTTCATTTGCACATTTAAAATTTTCAAAATTAAATAAACTTTGTTTTATTAGTAACCGATTCAAAGCAAACTTTGAATCACGCTCAAGTTAATAAAAAATAGACATTAAATTAAGTTAATTTAATCTTTAAATTGACCTATTTCGATCTCTAATTGTAATATCTCAATATATCACTAGTAGGATTTGCGGAGAGTGATTCCTTATACATAAATAGGATTTGATATTGCAGATAGCAGACATTGATATTGTAATAAAATAATCTCTAATTGTATTTATGTGTAAGTTTAACTTTTCAATATTGTAATAAAATACGATAGAGATTGATATTATATTCATTATAACGGCAATTAGATTTATCAGTCAAATTAATTATAATTATACTCATATCATTTCTCTTTAATAATTCACAATCTCAACATAACTCATCATTCCCAATTTTATTATAATAGAATATAAGTGCATAATTCTCAGTTTTATTATAATAGAATATAATTGTTTGCATTAGCCTTTTTCACGACTAATCTATAACATTTTACATTCTTGAACTAACTTCAGGTTATTCTCATCATCAGCATGGGTTAAACAAAGCATACAAAACTTAATACTAATCGTCGTACGTAGAATTACTTGAACTGTGAATTCTGAGCTCAGCGACACCAGTCTAATCTTTCCCAGTCCCATGAAAGATCTTCGTCCATAGATACTGGCATGTTGCTACTTTCAGCGAACTTTGAGGGATTTCTCTGATCTCCGGATGATGAACTCTCAGGCGAACTTTTTATCTCCACAACCGGAGGGTTATGATGACGATGAGATGATGTTGTCCCATCACAACGGACTGTTGTATCGACCATTATCGGTCCCAATGGTCGTCTATCAAATGCTCTCAGGTTCTTCGATTTCTTGTACACCCGGCATAGACTGTATTCTTGCATCAGCTATACCAGTGAGACAAATAACAGGTTAACAGTGGAGTTAAATGTTAGATCCATGCACCGAGAAATAAGCAAATTAATTTTAAATTAACCAAGCATTTAAAATGCACATCCAATATGAGCTTTTAAGCTTAATCTAAAAAAATCGAACCATAATTAAGACTTTTAGTAACTTAAAGGGTTTTATCAAAAATAACATAATATTGGTGGGATTAATGTTTTCAGAGGAATTTGATAATTGCCCAAGTGAAACACTTAATAGGATTTGAGTTTAAACCATTGTATGTGCCCTGGCAATGGAGGAGGAACCTTCTCGTAATTGTATGGCTTTGTACTCGTTGATTTTCCAGTCAGTTTTTCGACCGATAGGAGCTCTTCCCATGTAGAAGACCATGGTTCTTTTCATGCCGATAATCTGGTTAATGCTGGAGTAAACATGGGAAGGAGAACCTGTTGCTTTCCAGAATCCAGTATCTGTGAGTCGCTTGGGTCTTCCGCCTCTAGCTTCCCTCTCTTGTCTTGGGACGAAGAAGAACCACTGCTCAGGGTCTCTATTGCACACTTCCCCTGAAAATTCTGGGCAAAACAAAGCAAATAAAATCCAACTGAAAGATAATATACCATGCATGTACAATCGCTAGCTAGAAATCAAGTAGAGAACAGCACACTATATCAGTTCCAAACCAATATCATGCAGTAGAACCAGAAAATTGTAACGCTATGCTTGTATGGTAGACACTGTGTTTGTAATTTCCCAAAAAGAAAAAAGAAAGCTATCAAGCGAGAATGAACGAAGTTAATTAAAGAAAGTTAATTTACGTGGAAGATCCCATGGACTGAACTGGTAGATATTAAGGAGAGGAATAACCCTATCAATGACCAAATTCAAATCATCTCTTCCGCCTTGGAGTTTGTTTCGCAGATAAAAAGAAACTAGTTCTTCTTCTGTAGGATAGAAACGAAACCCAGGTGGCCACTCCATTTCAATCGGCTCTCTCTCTAACCAATGATTATATGCAAATTGTGGCACTAATTGGGGCTCTGAGTATTGTTTTCTCGTTTATATTTATATATTCACATGTGCTTGTAATTTTTACATTTGTATCATCGTGGATCGAGTTATTGATCTTGGAGAGAAAAATCCAGGAAAGACCGGAGAGGAAAGTATCTGGAAATCACGCGCCTGTCCGTCAGAAAATCCACGTGTACCTGCAAGTCATATTTGGTTCGTCCATCTGCATTAATTGCCCTGCATTTTTGCTTCCATTCCGCGGCGACTTGGAACTCTTTTGCAGACTAATTATAGCATCATCAAAAGCTTTTTAATTTTCTGTTCATAAATAAGAATATTAATTAATCGTCTGGTTATACCAGACGTACGAATATTTTCATGTCTACTGCGTTGGAATTTTACAAATTATTTCGCGTCATATATAAATTCAAATGAAACTCTTCTCCTAGGTACGACGATAAAGAATAGTCTTCTACTTCTGATCACATTTGTTCTTGATTAATCTGTTACAAACCTTCTCTGGGGCTATATCAAAGCCAACTCTCGTCTTGGTCAATAAAAAAATCGATGTTTCTCCTATAAGCTCTTTGTGGTACATAATTTTCCGTACAACATTCTTAATTTTCATTTTATAATCGAAAATTTAGGCCTGACTTAGACCAATTGTTCATTTCTTTGTAAAAATCAGGACTTGATAAAATGACAAAGAAATCATCTTACTAACATATGACTAGTAATAGAAAATTTTGACTTGTTGAAATAGAAATAAAAGATTAGTTCCTTGTAAAAGAATTCTTGTAAATGGGTTTTTTAATTTAATTTGTTTATTATTATTATTATTATTTATGTGGAAATATCGTTTTTATTAGTTAAGAGTAAAATTATATACTATTAGATGTTTTTGAAATTTTATTAAGTAATTGTTATTGGTAGAGCTGAATTGAAACTTATCTGACATTAATTGGTGATTAGAGAAAACTTTTACTTTTGGTTTTTTAAATTGACAAAATTTTGGTGTATTCATAGGTTCATAGATTAGACATTTTAATGATGAGATTTCTGACGACAACATTTGGAAATTAGTAAATTAAAAGTTCAGCTTGTAGCATATCCACCGGCACCAAACTCCGCAATTTCCGTAATTTTTCGTCCAGTGCTGCGCTGCACTGCTCGTGTTAGCGTATACCGAGTACCGAGGGGTAGGACCCAAGAGGTTTTATGTATTATTGGATGAGAATCCTATAACTCACAACGTAACATTTCTTGCAGTTGGGAAGAATATCTTGTTTTGTTAGTCTATAAAAAACTTTAAATTAATTAATATAAACTACCATAATCTTATGATAGTTAATCATTTATAAGATGAACGTAACATATATAGATCTTCGAGTTTAATCATGCACCAATATAATCCTAACCAAGTTTACTTAATTGACCTTGGGGTTCATCATATTTAACCTGTTTGATTTACTCTTTTCTATTGTTAATTTGGAGAATTAATTATGTGAAAAAACTTGGTGAAATGGATTCGTGGAGTCTTAGATTGTTTTATTCTAAACAATTTCTATCATCTTAGGAGGTTAGTCTTTGATTTTATTGTTTCCCTAACTTCAGAAATGAAACTATATATAAAAAAGAAATAAAGCCATCGCTTCCCGAGCTAGCAGTAATGTCATATGCATTAAGGTAGTAATATCTACAGCTAGAAATAAAACCTACATCTACATGCCTTTTAATTAATTAGAGTTATTAATATATGTTGCTATTAAGAGAAAAAATAAACAGTTACAAATGGAAGAGGATGTTCTGAAAACCCTTGTGCCATTCCATAACTATTATAGTTTAAGGTGTATTAATTCGTATAGAGTAGTTTCGACTTGATCAATGTCAAGTAATCAACAAAAATTGTTACGCCAAGTTGATTTTTAATTGGACCAAAAACACTAGTGTGAGATCTCATTCAGACATAAGCTGCTTCAATTAAATCATCAATTGTTATGGTGAGAAAAGGTCAAGGAGAATCAGAAATAAAGTCAATTAAACGTGTTAAGCAGTACAAAGTCACGCAAATTTCACTTGTTATTTGGAGATTAACTAGTCAATCAATACGGTGCCTTCACTGCCTCTTTTTTTTTTTTTGCTTGCATAGAACGGAACAGCGAAAAGTTACCGTAGAAATTGGTTCCTTACTGATGCGGTGTGGACAACTTCAAGGAAAGTTATGAGTATATTATTTTCCATTAGAACAAGTATAAACTTGCAATTAGCATAAAATTTTTTAATAATTCAATTTACTATTAAGTTTTAAAGTAAAAAAATTGAATAATTTAATTATAAAAAGGTAAAATTAATTATATCAAAATAAGTCAATCCGGACGAAGCTTGAATTTTATGAATTTGGTCTACATTTTTAATTTTGAGACAGGTAAACTTAATTCATTTATATTTAAGACTAAAATTTATATAAGTTTGGTTGAAAGAGTACATAATCATCTCTAATTAGGAGTTGTTTGGTTCACATCTTTTTTCTGCTGTTGCTATTTTAGTTTTTATTTTTCTTTTAAATGAAAACAAAAACTTATTTAATTGCAACTACTGACGAAAGAGCCATGTTAGAGATAAATTATTTTTTGTTAACTAAATTTATTATAATTTCTTATATGGTATTTATTAATAAAAATTATTTTTATTTTACTAAAATAAATAATCCATAAATTAAATTTTATTTATAAATTAATATTTATTTCAAATATATTTTAATTATTAAATCAAATTTATTTGAAAAATATATAATTTGAAGATTTTTAATTTAGTTATATTTATTAATAATTATTTAATTAATTTAATTTAATTGTAAACATTAATAAATTGTCAAGTTAAATTAATTATTCCTTTTTTACAACTAATTTTTATTAATTAAATATAGAATTAAATTAAATTATTCTTATTTTATTAATAATTAATATATATTTAGTTAATATTAAATCAAATTTTAAAAAATGAATAAAAATAAAAATTACTTTCTGTAGTTTTCATAAATATTAAAAACTAAAAGAAACCAAAACTAAAAATAAAATAAAAAACTTTAAACAAACAGAGTTTTTTAAAAATAAAAATAAAATTCCTTAAATTAAAAAGTAGTAAGGCTGAAAAACCTATTGAATTATTGGATACGTATCATTATTCTTTTTTAAAATATCCAATCAAATCCCAAATGCTTTTATTTTCTATTGATGTCCGATCCTATTGGTTTACTTAGTTGAGTAATAGAGCCCGTCCATATAGGTCAAAAGAGAAAATGTGATGAATCCAGCAAAACATAGTTTCTTTTCAAAACAAAATGGAGACTTGAACAAGTCATGTTGATAATACAAGTATAGAAAACGTGTATATTTAGAATTAAAAAGCAAAGTCAAGTTGGGAAAAAGTCACCATTTGTACTTTGGTCCCCTCCAAAATGAGAGACGTTCTCATCTGTTACGAACTTTATTGGATTTATTTTACATTGCACAGCACGAAATTGCTCCTTAAATTCTTATATTATTATGCTTAGATGAATATTTCTCATATAATCTCAAATTATATAATGATATTAGTAATTATGTATCTGATTGAAACACCTCTTTTATTAAGTGCTATAATTAAAAGTGTTATAATATGACAACATTTACTATTAGATAAGTAAAAACATTTAATTATTTAAGAAATTGCTTTCAAAATAATACGACTGTACATAGAAATAAAAATAATAAACAGTATTATTAATAAATGTCTTTAAAATGAGACAAAAATTAAATTAGTAAGATATAAGTTTTAAAGGTTTAAAGTATAAGATTTTCCAAAAAAAAGATAAAAAATTTAATTGGTATCATATTGTCATATATAATATAAAAAAAATGGAACAAAATTGAAGAACTTAAAATATTAAAGTACATCAAAAAGTTGAACAGTGTAACAACGGATTTAGTTTTTTAATCATAAAATTGTATTATAGAGATTAAGTCCAACCAAATTTCTAGTTCATTAACCTACGTGCAATTGGATTAGGAGTTGCATCTGTTCACCTGCTTGATGGCTTCTATCTCTTGTAATGTGAATAGCCTTCAATGTCGTAAAAATAAAAAATGTTAGACAACACATGACAGTTTGAATTTTAATGAAATATTACTAACCGTACGACTTTAGATTTTAGAATATAGAACGTTTTTTTTTAAAACAGATGAGAGATGTATAATAATAGCATGGTAGGAGAAGAGTTCTGTACAGAAAAGTAAAATCAAGACAAAGTAGAAAGTCTATTATTATAAATTGGATTTAAGACACCTTTTTTTCGCAAACTATGACTTTTGTTTCAATAAAAACGTATCAAACATTATTATTTAATCATTGTTTTGAGGGTTGTTTTTCAAAAAATGTTAATTGAAACTTTTTAATACAAACCCCTATCCAGAAACTTGAGAGAGTTTGGAAAGCACTCCCAAACTGGACATTACCATACATTAATCAGGATATAATTGCATTACCCTTTTAACTAGTTTGGCTTGGATAGGAACTTCAAGTCTCATTGTGGATAGATACACTGAACTTTGGTGTCACAAATTAAATATCAGGAATTTGATGTTGACCAGAATTAAATGTTAGGAGAGGCAAAAGATGAGTGAGAGAGTCATTTTGCACATGTATGCTGGAGAACTTTGGTGTCACAAATTAAATATCAGGAATTTGATGTTGACCAGAATTAAATGTTAGGAGAGGCAAAAGATGAGTGAGAGAGTCATTTTGCACATCTATGCTGGAGGACGGTGGGTTCATTTGAATACCATCCACAAGCTACATGTCTGCTGGTCTTCATGTCTTTTTAGTCCAAAATGATATGCCGTGGCAGACGAATTTTCGGGATCGAATCTTCTGTACCTTTTTTATGTACCCGTATGTTCCAAGTAATATCTAACTATATAATAATTAAGAGAGAGAAAATTTAAATAATTGAGATATTGTTGGAACAGAATTTAAATAGTTGAGATATTGTTAGAACAGAAATTACAGAAGAAGAAAAAAGACTACTGAAGCCTGGATTTTCCATCTGGTACCACTTCACGCCTTGTTTAGCCAATAGATCACATGTACAATCTTAAGTCATAAGATAATTCTCGCAGACATAGACCAGGCGAGGAGAAGCCCATTCAAAACTTAGCAAAAGTCCAAAATCCACTTAGTCAGGTATATTCCGGCTTTATAGTGTGGAGAAGTGGATTGGATCTCTAGATCACAGGCCATTCAAAATTCAGTATAGGACCACTTAGCTCAGGGTTTTCACTCCCGCTATTAAGATTTGACCTTCTCATTCACACGACGCAGAGCTATAAATTCTCGTCCGCGGCCTATACCTAGCGCAGCGAAAGTGTTGGTGGCCTGGCCGCAATTCGCCGTCTTTTGTCTTAAAAGATTTTGTTTTTCCTACTTATAGGTTCTTACAGCTTCAGGGTTTTGTTCATCTTACCTTTCAGCGCTGCCCTTAATATCGCCTTCCAGTTAGCAATGGAAGCGTTTCGAGTCATAGCTGCGCAATAGCGGTCTTTTTCTTTGGGTTGTCTCTCTTTCCTGCTTGTCCCACTTGGGTTTTTTCATGATCCATCTGTTTCTTTGCTTGGGTCTAATATTCCTTCCCTGCTGTCTAGATTTGGTTTCGTTGTAAGCTATAATGTCTCTGGTGTTCCGAGTTGTGAAAGCTTTCAGCTTTTGAAACCCTGTAAATGGCTCATTTTCTTGTCAGAAACATTTACAGGGTCTCTTGGGGGCATGCCTACGTAAGGTGAATTGGTACATTTTGAAAAGCTTTTTCTATTACCGTTTCTCTGAAGGTTAATGAACTGGCAAGAATGATGAAACAATTAGATGGGTGAATGGATTCGATCCATTATGATCTCAACTTCTGAGGCATATGAGTTGCCTGACTTGTCTGTTTGTCAGTACCTGCGGAAACGATGTTGCCTTTTTTATATTTTTATTTAAATCGATTTGTTCATAAACTGTAGATGATTTTATTTGGTGTTAATTTCGCTGGAATTACATTGGCAAGGATGATGAATCAATTAGATGTGTGAATGGCTTCATCCATTTTGAACTACAATTTCTGAGGCATTTGAGTTGTCTGACTTGCCCCGTTACTTTGTTGTTCATCTCAAAACTGGTAGCTTTACTATTGCTGATTGTATTTGCAAAACTTTGAGTAGACGTCTTCCATTTATTCCATAACTCGTGTTTTAAGTTGACGATGACAAATCCAAAGGCTTGTTTCTCAAAACATTCGCAGTGGCCGCCTAAGAGCTTTCGCCTTCGCCAGGCTTGAGAGCTGGTGCTGCTCTTATCCTTCCTTGGATGTCTGAAACAATTGTTAACAATTTTAAATTGTGTAATCTGTTGCTACTGGCATTAAAATGGAAGAGTGATAAAATGGAGAGGATTGAAATGACAAGAAAACTAGATTGAATAGAGTTCTTCTTCCAATGGTTTCAAGTATTTTCATTATTCTTTCGACGTTCATATATATAGAGCATCTGAATCTGTCTACGAGATGATGCATTCAATGGCCTAGGCGGTTTAACGTTCTTGTCAGAATATTTATTCGTCACTTTCATTTTTTCAGCCGGCGGATAGCGTATTACAGTATTAATAAACTACTGCATTTTTCTCCCAATAGCCATCCCTTAGGACTGCTGACTTTTCGTATTTGGTAATACAATTGCATCACAGTTTTATGGAGGTGTGAAATCTTTTGTTTTTTGGTTTCCCAATGAAAATCGGTTCGGTGAAAGAACCCACAATCATTACGCACTAGAAAAATTAACCCAAGGTAGAAAATCAGATATGCAAAAGAGTTAGCTAACGATTTAGTACAAGTCGCCAAAGACTAGACAATCCAATTATAAGTTATACGAAGGAAATTGAAATTTAAACAATACCAAATTAAGACATATGACTTAGCATTCTTGACAATTGTACTAAAATATATCTCAATCACCAGTAAGAGTCGCAACCGCAGGCTAAATTAAGTCCAACACATGCTTCAACCAATAATGGAAAAGGACTTGATATAGTAGTAACCGTTACAAAGTAACCCCTCTAATAGACAACAGAATTAAGATCCTAAGTTCCATCAATGTTTATTTTAGAGATACCTCCTGACGGGAGATTCCATCTATGAGGAAACCTTGTTGGAATATTTAAATCGTCGTGAAGCAGCATTCCATTCATTGAAAAATTTAACGACACTTGAGACCACAGAAGGAATAGCCACTGTGTTCTTGCCATGCCCAATTTGGTTTCTATTAAATTGGAGCATATGACAAAAAGAATGATAAAATCCTCATAATAAAAAGTAAGAATCTAGTGAAACCATTGCACTAAACTTGAAATATGTAGAGTCAACACGCGTATAAAGAGGACAAAGGAATCAAAATGTATAAGTAAAGTGTAAGCACATGAAAAATGGACTCATCTTCCACCTTGCACACGTAACATGATTGGCTTATTGAAGATAATGCTTCAAAAATTCCATTTTGTTTTGTTTCTTTCTATCTCTTGCTCCAACAAACCTCAAATTTTCTACTTATTACTTCGTTAAGTTCGGCACAAAAAACTTCAAATTGAAGAGATCTAAGTTGGAGGCTGGTGAAAGTGAGGCTTAGGGAGATGCAGCTGGAGATAGAAAAAGCACAAGCTCCCTTCTTAACCTTTGATTCAAAATTTTAAAGGTAAAATGCAACATTCCACTGCCGTAAGACAAATACCCGAAGAACATTCAAGTATATACCCTATGATAATGGTATGTTGGAGCAAAAGTAAATCCAACTTATACATGGCATCACTAACATCATTTAAAAGTTAGCAAATTTTGAAACTCTTCATTTCATTCATACACCTAATTTACAATGTTTCCTTTAAACAAATATTTACAAAACCTTTTATAGGTTCTAGCTAAAACTACAAAAAACAAGACTCCACACTTCTGGGGCCAGCTAACAAACCTCTGAGCTATAACAAAATCCAAAGGATCCTTAAATCCTGTCTAAAGCACTAGGTCTCCTATCTCATACCTGAAAAATCACATTGCAATTTTTGATGAGTTTTGCGAACTCAATGAATGAACCATCATTGATGATTTCACCGGATCACATACGCACATCACATATGCACAAATATTCACTCTAAACATCATAACTCACACAACATGGCACAACATAGGATCACTCAATATAACTTTGCAAATCATTTATAGATTTCAGTCTTATATGAATGCTATATGCATGAGACTCATATTCATTCTTATTGTTGTGGCCTAGTGTCTATTACAAACTTATACAAATATTGGCCCATAAGGTTCAATCAAACAAAATCATGGAGCATAGCTCTATGTGCAGAATCAGAAATCACGAAGCAAAGCTCTACGTGGAAACGCTTCAAACTGGCTACTCAAGTCATAACGTCTTTATCTGAGCATGCATTTTATGAAATGCATCAAATACTGAATATGTCATATATCACAATCTTATACAAATGCTCAGACAAAGTTTTCACATTCATCGTACCTAAGTCTGGTATTTAGCCTTCGTTGAGAATCAAAGTCATTCGGGAATTCGTATCAAATCAAAATACTTCCAATACATGCCCAACTAATAAACTTCTCAAACTTCAAGTCCGGAATTCAGAAATAATTAGCAAACAGTTTAGTAATTTTTTTTGAAAATATAACAAATCAATTCAATTCAAAACAAATCAATCATAGGAAATCATCTAGGTTGACTCACAGTACGCTCCAAAATGTTATTGCCTGGATGGTCCGACAATGTCCGATTGGCGTCTAATGAGCTCTTTTATATCATATAAAACACATTTACAAATATCACACTTTTGCACAATTGTACAAATATTCCTTAATGCACACGTACTTATACAATATGTACAATGCATTTTCAATGACAATTCTAGGGTACTTTATCGAGATCCTTCTAAACAAATCATTCAGATATCAAAGCCCTCGTTAATACCATTTATACTTATAATTTGGACCAATAAAAAGAAATGTGAAACCAATTACATAACTTCATTGACCACTTCAAATTTTCTTCCAATATACATACAGGTAAATATTGCATAATAAATCAAAGTAAATGGAAAAATTAGGCAACACTTCCTTTTACAAAGTTATTTTCCAATGTCTAAAGTTTCTATTGATATTAAAATCACTCAATTTGGTTTAGTATTTTGGAAGATATACCTCAAAACTTTTCCGACTATTCTTATTCAAAAACAGTTTACCATGTACAACTTTCACCCAGAAATTGAACATCTTAAAGACTGAATCAAAATTAGACTTTTTCATATGATTTGTAGCCCTATTTCTCTATTTTACTCCAAATTAAGAACCATCTCATTTGGAATCCTATAGGTCCAAATATAATCAAAACACTAAAGTATGTTCAGTAAAACAACACTAGTTTATACCATTCCAACAGATTCTCTCAATTTCGTGCTATCAATCTTTTTCAAAACAATTCATAATGCTACCAATTTTTTTGGAGAGGTAGGAAATTGTGTTAGAAATCTATTGTTTTAAGAATCAATTCATTTGGACATCAAATGAAGAAGTTATAATAAAAAGATCAAAGTTTGTTTAGAAAATAACCTCCTTTGGATAATCAGGAAAGTCGCGATAGTGTACATACACGATCGCGACACTCCAGGTGGTCTTTGTGAAGTCGCAATCGTACACTTGTATGATCATGATATTTCAGGTGGTCCTGCGAAGTCACGATCGTGCACATGCACGACCGCGACACTTCAATGGACCTGCGAATCCTTCTTCTTCTTCACCGACATCACAACTTCAAACCTTCATAACTTTTAATCCAGAACTCCAAAATTTACAAACATTATATCAATAGAAAGCTAAAAGAAATATCTACACCTTTAATGAAGACAATTTTTATCAAATCTACCTAAATCGGTACATTAAATTCACTGAAGTTTCAGATCAAAAACTCACATTGTTACTATTCATTCCTAGAAAATTTCTAGACTTCATTCTCTAAAATCGAACACTTCAAATTTTATTTCTAGTTTTTCTTTTCCATTTCAAACAACTCATTTACCATAAATTCATACTACTCCAAAATATACAAGCTAAAATAAAAAATCATCAAAAGCCAAAAATTCATATTTAACCTATTCATGCTCTATCAACTTTCTACATTTCTAACTTTCATTATCAATCTCCATGTTTCCTCTCAACTTTCATTTAAATTCTTATTCTCATCTCAAACCATCATTTTACAATTATTCTTCAACTCAAAAATCATTTTCTTGATCATCTCTAAAGAATTCATTAACTCACGTATACAGTTATGTATTTTCATACATACATAGTGAAGAACAGAGCATGTTTCACTTTTTTATATTTAATTTTCTACACTAATCCTATACATCATTTTATTGTTATTTCAAACTCCAAAACTCATTTCTACAACATCTGATCACTAATAATCATCAAAACTAAAATAACACTATATCCATGTTTTCATCCCATTAATGCAATGTTTATGAATATATACACGTACATCCCTTGTTCATGCAGATGACAGTGAATTTATCAAATTTATTTCATAAATCCATAACTCTAAAAGATTTTCTCAATGCTTGTTAAAGATTCCAAAATCTTCAACTATCCCAAAATCCTAAACTCTATTTAAGAACAAGTAACCTACTGTGAACTCTAACTAACTTCTGGTTTTTCTTAAGGCAGAAGAAACACTTAGCAGTGGGGGAAGTGGTGAGGGATATGAAAAAGCAAAGTTAAGGAGTTTGATAGAAAACTCTGTGTATGGAAAGAAATTCGGAGAAGGTGATGATAAGAAAAAACATGCCAAATGTGTCCAAAGAAGAAGAGCAGAGCAAACGAAGCATGTCCAAAAGTAAACTAACCCCTTGGGCTGCTGCGAAAAACATCAAGTGCATCTCTGACTTTCCTAGCTGCATGAAACCCTAGATAGACAAAGAGACCATTCGAGGGGACTTCCTTGAGAGTCGATATTCCGTGTTGGGTCAATAGAAATATGCTTTACAAGAATTTTTTGGTAGATTGTGCCATTTCTTCTAAGAAAGGGTTCTCCTTCTCCCAAGCTATTCCATTCTTGATAAGGTATCCCTAGCTGGTAAAGTATTCGATCTCAAAAGTGGCCAGCGATTTGCACGAAAACGGAGGGCAGGATGAAAAACTTTTTGAATTACTAGTAGAAAGAGATTTCGCTAATGAAAAAGCTTTCAACGCTGACCAATATCCTTTTCGTTTCCAAATATTTTTTCATTCTTTTGAAACTAACTCTATTAATTATATCTTTATAATACAACTATCTATAATCTTCTTTTGATTCCTTTTTCCTATTTTCCATAAAAATGCATAATTTTTGAAAATCACCAAAATTCACCAAAATTCAAAAATATCACAATTCCACTAATCAATAATATTTCCAATATAAATAAAATTCAAATTCTAAAAAATTTTCAATAATCACAACTTAATACAATTATACCTGAAAAATGTCAATGAATGCATGTATAGTCATATGAATGTGCAAAAATGTGCATGTCACACTTAACTTATGCATGACGTAAATTTTCCTAATTTCTTAGTGATTTCTCATAACTCACTATTCTAGCCTTAACATGGGTAATGGGATGTTACATAAAATTTATCATTTTTAAGGTCTTACGAAAATTATGTTTTATTTTATTTATTTATTTAATATGTCTAAATTAAATTTTTATCCCTATGTGTTATATTTAAAACGAATAAATACTTGCAATAAATAGGCAAAAATTTGAAAAATAAATTAAACACAATTATTAAAATTGAAAGAGAAATATTTAGAGGGATGAAAGAGTTAATGAGCATTTAATATAGAGAATGTTTGAAACAAAGTTTTTCTTGAAGGGTAATTAATGAATTCATTAAAATAGCTCAAATTGTTGCTGAAAGTTAGATCCCTAAGTTCTAAAGTAACATGTATTAAAATAGTGAAGGGTCTTAATTAATAGCATTCTATTAGGATAACAATGAAAAATTACAAAAAATATTAAGCGAAGAAAATCGAATGCTTATCATTGTTGATCCTCTCTAAGTCTTTGAGTAACAATTTTCAACATTAGATTCCTTATTGTTGAAAATCTTTTAATTTCTTTCAATTAATATATAGTACACCACCATTATAAATGTTTATCTGAATATCTTTAGGACTCCTTTTGACTTGGTATTGAATTTTAGTAGCCTAGTAGATGACATTAGACCAAAGGGAGCAGTCATAATGGAGTTTATTGAGCTTAAGAATGTGATTCTAGAGAAAGAGGGCAATGTTATAATTAAAGAACAAACAGTTCAATTTCTCATTATTGGCATGACATAACACACATTTTGGATCCCCCTGGACTAGTTGGAGAGGCAATCTTAGTTCCTAATTTCCCTTTGACCATAGGCCACAAAATAAAAGAGGTATAAGGGGTCTAGCTAGAATCCCATACTACCTACATAAAGAGTTTGTCAGCTTAAAAGCTTTGTTATACAACCATAAGATTGACTCATGCTTGGAAGAATTAAGAGAATACATATAAAGATTTTTTTAATGATTTCCCTAATCCCCAAGTGGTATGACCAAACTAGCTCCACTTGCTATTGTTAATGATTGTTTTCACTTTGGAGTTAACTATAATACTTATTTTAAGAGGCTAAAAATCTTGTAATTTATACAAAGTTCTCAAGTTATGTCAATTATCAAACCAGAAGTAAGTATCCTTACCATTACCAACTTTATGCTTGATGGTTAGGCTTACTATCTCCCTTTACTAGAAGTATTTTTCTTAGGGTCTATAAAGTGTTAGAATTTACCCTCACTAACCATATCCTTTCCCTTTTTAAGAAGTGTAAATGCACTTGTTTGACCCAGAGAGACTCTTTGTCAATGCATAGTTTCCAAAGTCTTTTGATAAGTAAAGATATGCTCTTGATCTTGACTAAGATAATTTCTAAGCCTCTATTCTTATTTGGTAAACATATATCTGACCACTTCACTTTAGGCACTTTTATTTTATTCTCTAATCCATCTTAAAGGAAATTCCTAAGCATCTTATCAATGGTCTCCATTATCTTGTTTGGAAAAGTTATATGAGAACATTATAAGATCACCTAGTACTGAAGGTATAAGTTAAAGCTTTCCTCTATAAGATATGATTTTATTGTACAAACTATTCAATCTTTTGTGAATAGAATCTATAAGTAGAGAGCAATCAAAGTAGGTATCCTAGATACTTCAAGGGGAGTTGTTCATGCTTGAATCCTTTAGAGATAACTAGAAGTCTTACATTGTCACTAGATCTAGCATATATATGTATATATACACACATACACGCAAGGAACTCTGACTTGGATTGAAGCACAAGCCTAATAAGGATTTGAATTGCTCAAGATAATTGATCAAGAACTTTTGTTGACTTAGTTGTAGCTTCAAAGAGTAGTAATAAATCACTTGCAAAAGTGAAGTTAAATATGCCAATTCTATTGCCTTTACAAATGGAATTTATATCTGAGCTCTGTAGAGAATTTCATTATGTGAATTTGGTGAACATTTCTATGTTAAAGGAAAATAAATAGGGTAGTAAGGGGTCTCTCTTCATGTTAAAGGAAAATAAATGGGGAAGTAAGGGGTCTCTCTCCATGTTAAAGGAAAATAAATAGGGAAGTAAGGGGTCTCTCTATTTAGTCCTTTATTTTTTTTGAAGATGTTTGTAGGTTTTCCATTTACAATATGAAGAAGGAAATAGTTGGGACATATTTCCTAATCTAGTTGATAAATTTGAGAGGAAAACTAAGAGCTTCCATTGAGAAAAAACAAGAACTTCCAATTTAAGCAGTCAAATGCCTTAGTGAAGTAAACCTTCAAGGCACAACTTCTAATTTTCTTCTTCTTTTGATAACTTTTAAAAAGTTCTTAAGCAATCAATACTGTATACCCAATGCACCTTCCTTGAATATAAGAACATTGACAAGGATTGATAATATCTTAAGTACTCCTTTCTGTTTGGTGTATAATATTTTTGAAATGACCTTATAAATAATAGTACAACATAAATAGGCCTATAGTTATATAATGATGATGAATTTGTAACTTTAGGAATTAGGAAAATGTGAATTTTATTCAACTCTTTAAATAGATTCCTATTACTGAAGAATTTAATCACTAAATTGATAACTACATTGCCTATTAAATCCCTTTTGCTCTATAAGAGCTTCAAATTGAATCCATCCAGACTAAAGGCCTTGTCAAGGTGCAAACAAAACATTGTTTCCTTCATTTCTTCGCTAATAACATCCTTAACAAGTTCAACTCCAAGGTGATCAGGAAGAGAATTAGTTAAACAACTTTTGAATAAATCAAGTAAAGGGTTTACTTTCATCTATACTCCCAGTAGATTCTTGAAATGCTTATAGGTGATTTCCTTCAATCCTTCCTGATACTAGTACATGTTAATTTTTGATACTATTTTAGATTAATGTTTTAAATCATGAAATAGTTTATCAATTTTTATAAAATTAAAATTTAGTTCATTGTTATAATTGAAATTAAAAATATTAAAATTTAATTTAATAACTCTATGTATTAAGATTAATATAAATTTTATTTTTAGGCATAATAATAATTTAAAAGATATTTTTATGTTTAAAATATTTAAACATAAATATAATTTTTTTAATATAGTCCTTCAATTTTTTGATTTATAAATATGATATGATATTTTTCAATACCTCGGTATAACTGAAATACCAAATTTTTTTGTATAGTAATTTAGAAAGGTACAAAGTAATTTTGTAATAATTTTGACTCGTAACATTTTCATAAAATTGACTTTCGTCTTTCACGAGTGAGCAATAGAAATCATGCAATATTGAACAACGGTGTTTGATGAACATTATGGTACTAAAGAGTTGCATGTACCTCATATGCAGTCTAAGGGGGCGCTTGGTTCATGTAGGGCAATGGTAATAGAAATAAAAATGAATATAATGAAGAATAAAAATTGATATAATCATTAAAATTATGATGGTTGGTTAGGACGAAGGAATAATTACTATTACCATTGATAGTAGTTGGTTTATTAAAAATCTTAAGAAATAAAAATTTGTTAAAATTTTGCTTACATCAAATTTTCATATATTATAAATAATTATATTTAATTTTGATATATTCTAATTAATTATATTCTAATTAATTATATTGTTTTACTAAAAAGGGAAAAATTAAAATTTTATTTAATTTTTATTTTACATCAAAATTTAATATATTCTAATTAATTATATTTAATTTTAATATATTCTAAGTATTTATATTTATTTAATTATATTGTTTTGTTAAAAAAGGAAAAAAGAGAAAAAAGAAAAACAAAAAAAACATAATTGTCATAGGCGTGAGGCGTGACAATGGCCACTCACGCCCGTAACACTTGCTCATTACCCATGAATGACTTTCATTAATCTTATATTCTGAGGGTATGAAGTAATATCCAAATTTTGGATATAAAAATATCAATGTTTTAAAAATCGGACCGAACATCGACCCGTCGAAGGAAAGGTTTAAGATTTAGAGGTTCAACCGGTAGTGATCCACTGTAAAACTGGTATATGATAAATAAGAAATAAAACTTATAAGAATAAGTAAAAATAAAATATTTATAGAAATAAAAATACACCAATGTCTATTGTTATATAATGATTAATAATAAATAAATATAAGTCTAATATAAATATCAAAATAACAATAAAAATCAAAATTGTATTTCTGAAGGAGGCTGTGTCTCATCATCATCAAAAGCTCCAAATTCTCCATCGCTATTTAAAGATAAGCTTTTATCTAAAGTATTTGCATCAACTTCTTCTATTGCATTAAAATAAATTACAAATTAGTAATGTATGAAATTATTCTCAAATGTAAACTTGTAATACAGTATAATTTTAACTTAAATATGATCAAGATAAGATATGAACTAACTATCTGTAGATGTTCTTAATTTATTCGTTGTGACAAATGCATTTTTTTTTCATAAATCGTCTTTTCAAGTTCATTATAATCAATATCAGGCGATGGTTCTTCTTCGTCGATCCAAAAATTAGTATGTTCAATACAATCAATATCAACTGGATCATATGCTCTCTTCTTACTAAACGATCTGAATACATAATAAAGAAATTATAAAATCAATAATAAAAATAATATTATTGAGATAAAAACAAAACTATAAAATAGTAAAATACCTGTTTTTCATTCTTAGATTATAAGTAATGTAAACAAGGTCATTAAGTCTTTGATGTTCCAAACGATTTCGTTTCTTTGTACGAATACGTTCAAAAACACTCCAATTACATTCACAGTTTGATGCAGAAGCTGTTTGACTGAGTAACTTAATAGTGAGTTTTCTCAATGTTAGAGTACTGTCACTGAATAATCTCTACCACTCATCTGTATTTTAAATTAATAGTTATGATAAAAATATATATTATTAATAAGTAAATAATGAATTAAAAATATAAAACTTACCTGGTTGCATTTTTTTCAACATAAGTTCTCTCTTTCCTGATGATCTAGCAAAACTCTCTAAACCTTCATGATACAATTTAATTTTATTTATCGCTTGTGATTGCTCTTCAATAGAAAAATACCTTTGCATTCAATCACATCAAATAAACCGCCCATAATATTAATTGTACGTTCTTCTCCACTATATAAGCAACAAGGATTGAGAAAATATGCTGCTAAATGGATCATTTGAGTAAGATGCTTATCCCATCGTCGATCAATAATATCTATATAAGGCTTGTACAATTTATCCTTCCCTTTAAAAATATCTATAATTGTTTTGTGAGCTCTATACATACATACATATATATATATATATATATATATATATATATACACACTAGAGATGGCTTCTCATCTGAATCAATAATCCTCAACAGTCTTATAAGCGAAGCCATAATCTTCACAATGATCAAGCAAGCATCCCAAAATTTATTAACTAGAATAATAGCACAAATTTCTTTTCTTTTTTCACTCTTTGATAATTTCTGACTTGAAAAGTGTTTACTTGTCACTAAATTTTGAAGTAGTTAATTATGTTCATAAACACTTTTTAAAATAATAAATGTAGTTGCAAATCTGGTAGCAGCGGGACGAACGATCTCAACCCAATCTTCTTGTTTTCTTAACCAAGACAAAAATATGACATGATTATACACAAAAATTGTGAACTTAGATGCGCGTAAAGCAAGACTAGAAATATGACCCATACTACCAATATCTTTTAAAATAAGATTTATACAATGAGCAGCGCATGGAGACCAATAAATATGCCCATACTTTGATTATAATAAGTACCAGTTGATACATAATTAGTTGCATTATCTATAACAAAATGCACAATATTCTTTGATCCAACCCACTCGACAATTTCAGAGAATAATTCAGATAAAGCATTAGCACTTTTTACCATGTCAGAAG
>JANVCQ010000004.1:31373907-31386311 GCA_025531925.1 Erythroxylum plowmanianum
AAATCACATTTTTCATAACAATCACATTTATTCACAATTATACCGGGAAATGTCATGAATGCATGTACAGTCATTTTTATGTGCAAAAATTTACTATTCACTTATATGTATATGCATGAACATATCAAGGCAATTTTATGCACTTATAAACTATTCCAAATTACTATTTTACCCTTCCCATCGGTGATGGGATGTTACATAAATGGCTCACAATCTAGCCATAAAGTTCAATATTCTTAAGGGAAGAATAGGAATAACTTCTATAATAACATAAAAGCCCACTCATAACCCTTAACACCTTTAATAAGTATGCATCGAGCCCTCATTCAAAGTAGGTATCATACATATAATCATGGTAGGTCATTTCTCTACCCTACGAAACTATTTAACACCTATAATGTCCAAAGGAAGTTTCCTCATTATACATACACATATAGTAATGCATTTATGCATCATCATCACTCATATAACATAGTATATCATTTTTATGGTAAGTTTGGATACGTTGATAGACTTTATTTTCTTAAGCAAAGAATGGAAAGCACTTTTGAAAATATGGTTTAAAAAGAAGAAGAGGCCTAATAATCCAGGAATCGAGCTTATTTGGATACCTAAACCATATTATTTAGCTTATTTTGTAGGTTTCTTAAAGAGAAAATGGTATGTACTAAAGATGGTAGTTATTGAATTGAGTATTATTTTTTAAGAGTTTATATTTTTTATCTTAATAAATCTAACATTCTTATATCCAAGAAAATCTTTAAAATGTTTATGTAGAATGTGGAGAAAATTTCCCTTAAACAGAGCAAGAATGATCAAAGACTTTTTAAAAGAAACAATTATTAAACTAAGTAAGGATGATAAGAAAGATGAGATGCCTGTAATAGATTGTAAACTCAAAAAGAATCTTCATTCAAATCATTCATAAGTAATGACCAATAAGAGGTAACTATTAGTTCATACCTTAGAAATTTGTCAAATATTGCTCTTATTTATTAATTTGAGAATAAATCCTTAGTGTTAGCAACTTGGGTTTAAATTATGAATAAGGTTTTTAATAATTATTTTTATAGTGTGAATTTTAGTACTTAAACTTAGAGATTATGTGAAAAATGAGGTTAATTGTATAGGCATTTTTTTAGTCACCATATAGACATAATGATCGACCAATGCCCTCTTACAGTAAATAATGCCCTTGTATTTGACATTTCCTTTTTCAGAGAGTTTGTAAGGTTGCTCCTCTATTCAATCACCTATATATTTTGGTTAGCCAATATCCTCTAGTGGTTGACTAGTGCCCCTTACCTAATAAACTTTTCTTTCCAGTAAGTTTGTAAGCATATTGATTACATATACTATTCGACCACACCAGTCATTAGTTGACCAATATAGCTCTATGGTTAGCCAATGTAGCAAATTCAAAACAAATGTTTAGCACTGCTTCATCTATCCAATCTGGGATAAGCACTGGTCGACTAGTATAATTTTGTAGTCGATCAATATTTGTGCGCCAAGAGATTTCCCCTTCTCTTTTCTTTTATTTACCTTTTTATTGCTTATGCCTCTCAAATTCTTAAACAACTCATTCTTTTCTTTGGAAAAGATTATCCTCCTTAACAACTAACTACCCTTTTTATCATAAACAAAAATATTATGTACTATTGATCTTTAATATTTTCTTTCCCCTTCATATTAAAGATTCTTTGAAGTTTTCTCTATAAATTATATTATCCATTCAAGTTTCTTTTTAGAATTAAATGTGATTACATCAAATTGAAAATTTGTCATTCTTGATCTCAATCTGAAATTTTCAAATTGATAGTTCTATAGTTAATTTGTAAGAGTCAAGGTTGTTTCTTTTTCGATTATATTGATAAATCTTTAATTTGTTCAATTTTGGTATTTTGGAAAATTTTTCATATCTTTTTTTTATTTTTCAAAATTATATATTTTTTAAATTGATTGTTATATATTTCAATTATGCTTATATTTGTTATAATTCCAACTCATAATTTTATCAAAACTAGTCTTTTTTACTTTAATTGATTCTTTTTTACATAGGCGCAAGACTGAAATTAGGATTGTTCAAAATTAGACATTACTAAGGATGCTTCTTTCAAAATTAAGCAATTATTTTGATTCTTTAAATATCCAATATCCTTCTTTCCATAATAAGCTTACCAATATTAATTATATTTATTTTGATCGCTTAACCAAGTTAGCTTGATGCGTGACATTTTATATTATTCATTTATGGATAAATGATTTCTTTTTGATGAATTTAAAAAGGGGGACAAAGAGTATTGATATTAGATTTAAGAAGCGTGACGAAATTTAGGGGGAGTGGTTTTTGTATTTATTATACTTTACGTGACACGCTTGAGTAAATTTATGTTATCTACATTTATGGATATTTCTTTGATATTGAATATCTCGTTTGTTCTTCATATTGAATTATGTTTTTAATATTGTATTATGTGTTGTATATGAATTAAGGGGGAGCCACTATCTTTATAATTGTATGTGTGCTTAATAAATACAAAATTTTTAAATGTCAATTAATTTTCATAAACTACTTTTTGCAAGCAAAAATGTCAAAACAAACAGATAAAATAAACTTGCGAAGCTGTTTGAGTATGCATCAATTCTAATATCTATATCTTTGCCAATATTTCTCGCATATTTATAAAAAATATGCAAAAATCAATAGAGATAAGGATTTGTGCACGTTTGCATCTAGCGCTCGAATTACATCTACCTAACCACAAGATAACATGACATTCAAGTCTTTTATAACATTTTTAATCAATTTTTTCAAATCCAAGAATGCCAATATTACTTATCACAAACATGGAGTCTGTTACAAAGGTGTTTTTGGAACTTAAACTTTCACCCGAAGTTTCTTGCTCATATCCCACGGTAGTCTCGCTTAGATCCGTTAAAGCAAAAACTCAGTCTTTCCCAACTCTCGAAGTGTTTACCTCGCACACACTCGAAGAAACAATACTTAGAAGAACAATAAGAACAAAGGCAACAAGAATGCACAGAGATATGGTATAAAACCAACTTTATATACTTTCCCTCAAAAGAATATAAAGAATGCTCTCTCTGATTGAATGAGAAGAGCAAAGCTCGAATGAGCTATATATATAGGCATCCTAACTTGCCTTCCAAGTTACATTCAGAATCCTACTCAATATGAACTGCCTAAGATCGTGCTAGATCACGTCTATCCTTATCATATTACATCACGTGGACCAATTAGATGACACCCTCGTCTAAATAGGACTCTAACTGATAAGATAAGATAACAACAATATAAAGATTACATTCAATTCAGAAACTAACATCCTTGTCCTCGGAGAACTCTACTTTCTTCAGACGTTCAGTTCCACTGCAATTCTAACTTCCAATTGTCAACACATCATCTAAGATCTCCCCACTATCTCTATCCGCTGATGATGCAATATGATCTCGCCGAAGCCCACTAGCACATTGGCCTGATCCAATGCTCCCACAACAAGCCCATTAGTCATGGTCCATTTATCTGAGCATGGGCTAAGTCCTTAGTCTGTTAAGACCTTAGCCTGGGTCAAGTCAATCTCCACAAGGTCCGATGCTCTACCAAAATTCACACCAAGTCCAATCCCACTCGCCCACATTCGCCTTAGTGTTTTCGCATGCCTCCCTCATGCGTGAATCCAGCTAACCTCTTGCCTAAGGCTCCTCATAAAGGTAGCTGAGAAGTGCTCTGAAACTTAGAGGTCTAACAAACCACCCCCACCAGATGGATTCGACGCCCTCATCAAATTAGTCTAAAGGTAGGCATTCACCTGATCCTTGAACTACCACAAGGTTGTATCTTTCTCCCACGTAGCTTCCACGACAGGTTTAACCTTCCACTGGATTAAGAACTCGATCTGTCGATTCTTCTTATGTTGACCCATGGTCTGGTGGTCTAGGATCTTCTCCACTTGATCCTCGAACTGTTTTCTCACAACCGATGGTGCACGTTTCAATTGACTCCTATTCGGATCTGATGCATCCTTATAGTAAGGCTTGAGAAAAATAACATAAAAAGTAGGGTGTACCTTTAACTTTTAATCGGTACGCCACGTTTTTCACTTTCTGTAGTACTTCAAATGGTCCATCGTACTTCGACACCAATCCCTTGTGTACTTGCTTGCTTGAGATCTTCTTCCAAATCTGCGGGGTTAGTTTCAACAGAACCTTATATCCCACATCAAACTCCAACGGTCTCCTCCGAAGATTCGCTTGCTTCTTCATCCGTCGAGAAGCTTTGTGAAGACTGTCCATTGCCTCATCCAACAACTCTTGCTTCTCCACCGCAAACTTATGCACCACAGGAAATTTGCCACTTGTCCTTTGCTGAGTAATCTCTAATGGAGTGAGAGGCTGTTATCCCATCACAATCTCAAAGGGACTCTTCTTCGTAGCCGAAGATTTGTGCAAGTTATAACAAAACTGTGCAGTATCAAGTAAATTTAACTAATTACGTTGACTTGCACTTACGTAATGCCGAAGATACTCTTCCAACAAACTGTTGATTCGTTTTTTTTGGCCATCTGTTTGTGGGTGATTTGCCGTTGAGAACTTTAACTCACAACCCATCAAGTTAAAAAGAGACGTCCAGAATCGGCCTGTAAATCTGGCATCTCAATCGCTCACAATATCCGCTGGTACTCTGAAATACTTGACCACGTTCTTATAAAACAACTCGGCCGCAACATTCGAAGGACAAGTTACAGGAGTTGGCACGAAGACCCCATACTTGGAGAATCTATCAACCACCACCATGATTGACGCCATGTTGTCCACCTTTGGAAACCCACTAATGAAATCCATTGAGATCGACATCCAAGGTCTCTCGGGGATGGATAAGGGTTGTAGCAAACCGGCTTCCTTCTTCCTCTCCGGTTTATCCAACTGACACATAAGGCATGTCTTGACATAACATTCCACGTCATTCTCCATCTTCGGCCAAAAGTAAGAACGTGATAAGAGCGCTAGCATCCGTTGGACTCTTGGGTGACCAGCCTACTGCGAATCATATGTCTCCTTCAACAATTGTCTCCGCAATCTACCAAAACTCGGCACGTAAACTTGACTACTCTTAGTCATCAATAGCCCATCATCATTGAGTAAAAACCTACGTACAACACCCTCATTTACTTGAGTAATTAACTTATAGTACATGGTATCTAGCGGAGTTGCCGTTTTGATTTGCTCCAACAGGTTGGACTCCACCCTTGTGATCGAATAAAGGGCCGCAAATACCTCCTTCCTGCTCAAGGCATCTGCCACGTTGTTGTGCTTCCGCAATTTATGCTCCCACACGAAGTCATATTCAGCAAGGAACTCCTACCACCGGGCTTATTTTGCGGGCAACTTCTTTTGGGTCCTAAAAAGTGTGTTAGCAACATTGTCTGTTCGAACAACGAACCTGGTTCCCAACAAATATACTCGCCACGTTTCTAAGAAATGCACCACTGCAAGCATCTATTTCTCGTGGGTCAAGTACCACTACTCTGCACCATTGAGCTTTCGGCTCTCAAATGCAACCAGATGACCTTCCTGTACAAGGACTCCAACAATGGCTTTGTTCGAAGCATCAGTATGTACCTCAAATGGAAGATCAAACTCGGGTAGCTTCAACACTGGTTCGGTTGAGATTGCAGCTTTAAGTTTTTCGAATGCCTCCTCACATGCACTCGACCAACACCACTCTTGCTTCTTCTTTAGCAAGTCCGTTAATGACGCCACGTTCTTAGAGTATCCTACTATGAACCACCTATAATAGCTCGCCAGGCTGAGAAAACTCTGCAATTCTCATACTGTCATAGGAGCCTGCCACTCAACTATTGCTTTTACTTTCTTCAAATCCATCCTGACCTGACCCTTACTCACCACGTGACCCAAGAATCTGATCTCCTACTGAGCGAACTCACACTTCTCCATCTTCACATAGAGTTTGTGCTGCCTTAGTCTTTTGAACACTTGCCTTAGGTGTTCCACATGTTCCGCCATGTTCGCATTATATACCACGATGTCGTTTAGATAGACCACAACAAACTCATCCAGAAAGTCATACAGCACGTTATTCATTAGGTTGCAAAATGTAGCAGGGGCGTTAGTTAATCCAAACGGCATAACTAAAAATTCGTAGGATCCATACTATGTTACACATGTTGTCTTTTGCTCATCGCCCTCGGCTATCCGCACTTGCCAATACCCACTTCGAAAATCCAACTTCGTGAACACCCCAGCCCTCGACAACCTATCCATCAAATCTTGAATCAAAGGTACTGAATACTTGTTTTTGATCGTTACCTTGTTCAATGCTCAATAGTCTATACACATCCTCAGTGTACCGTCTTGCTTCTTCTGAAACAATACCAGGGCGTCGTACGGAGCTGTTGATGATTGGATGAACCCTGCCTCCAACAACTAACCAAGTTGTTTATGAAGTTTCGCCAATTCCATCGGGGACATCTTATATAGGGCACGTGCAGGTAGGATCGCTCCAGGAACCAACTAGATCCTGTGATCTACCTCTCGACAAGGGGGAAGAATTTTTGGCAACTCTTTCGGCATCACCTCCCGAAACTCCCTCAATAAATTTGCAACCTCATCAAGGACATCTACCACGTGATCTTCACTGATCTCCCACATGGCAGCGAGATAGGTCTCTATACCTTTCTTCAACCCTTTCTCAATACTCATGGCTGAAACATGTCCTACCATTGTTGTAGCCTTCGTCGTTCTACCATCGAACCTACAACAATTCACGTAGAAGGAATTTTGATCATTCATTAGCATCATACCTCCCAAACTTGGGTATAGCACCACCTTTGCTGCTTTAAGGATCGATCCCCAATATCATCTCGAAATCCTCCAATGGTATGATGATGAAGTTCATCTTGGCACGCCAACTCCCAATGCTCACTAAAGCGTTGTAAGGAATTCCCGCAACTGTTTGTGCCTTACCCGTAGGGGTTGTAATTTTCATCAGAGCCTTGGACACCCTCATGCCCAACTTTCGAACCATTTTCTCTCCTAGGAAACTATGGGTTGCACCAGTATCCACCATTGCGGTCACGTCTTTCTCCCCAACTTGTATACCCACGTACATCAGTTTTTGAAAGAGAACTGACTCAATACTAACTGCATTAAGCAAGGCTATCGGATTTAACGCCGCATCTTTCGAAGATTCACCGTCTTCTTTGACAATTAGGGCGTTCAACTTCTCCTTCTTTGGGCATTTTCTGGCAAAGTGTGGACCGCTGCACAAGTAACAAGCAATTTTGCCCTTTTTTGAGGACGTCTCCTCGCTTTTTGAGCCCCCATTCTACTTGCTCTTGCCTTTGAAGTCTCCCTTTTTGGAATCCTTCTTCTTCTTCCCCTCGGTCCTCTCTTGTTGGGCATGGCCTTTGCCCTTATAAGAATTCGAGAAGCTCGCCTTAGAGTCTTTTGCCAATCAAAAATCCACCAAAGCATCGACAGCCACGATTGCACCAACCATGTCCTTCACATTCTGTCTTCGTAACTCCATCTGAGCCCACGATTGTAACTCAGAAAGGAAATTGAAGAGCTTGTCCTCATCTGACATGTTCTCAATATCCAACATTAGAGAGCTAAAAGACTTAACATAATCTCTTACCGATCCATCTTGCTTGAACCACTTCAAGGCATCCCTCGGGAGCCAAGAAATATTCATAGGAAGGAACTGATCCTTTAGCTCCTTCTTCATCTGCACCCACGTTTCCACATGAACTCTACCCGCGCTGATCTCCGTGGAGGTCTTTATCCTCCACCAGAGCTTGGCATCCCCATCCAAGTACATGGTCGTCACATTGACCTTATCAGCATCGGATACTTTAGCAACTGCAAAGTACTACTCCATATCCCATAAGAAGTTCTCCAACACCTTGGCATCCCGCACGCCTTCGAACACCCTTAGTTAATGCACCTTCACCGATGATGAAAGTTGAGGTGTGGAGCTTTCAACTCGATCCCCATCACTCGTTGCAACAACACGCCTTAAGATAGTGATCTCAAATTGAGCATCCTCTAGAGCCTTCAACGTATCTCCCATCTGTTGTTACAACTGTTGGATCCATGCCTCCAACATCTCGAACCGGGTATTATGGGAAGTGATCTCTTCCTCCCCCTGAGGAATAGGACCAATGAGTGCCTCCACCCTAGACATTCGTTCTGTCAAGTTACCCACTATCATTCCAAACTTTGGCTCTGATACCAGTTGTTACAAAGGTATTCTTGGAACTCAAACTTTCACCCGAAGTTTCTCGCTCATACCCTTTGCACGACAGTCTCACTTAGATTCGTTAAAGCAAAGACTCGGCCTTTCCCAAATCTTAAAGTGTTTACCTCGCATACACTCGAAAAAATAATACTTACAAGAACAATAAGAACAAAGGCAACAAGAATGCATAGAGATACGGTATAAAACTAACTTTATATACTTTCCCTTAAAAGAATACACAGAATGCTCTCTCTGATTGAATGAGAAGAGCAAAGCTCGAATGAGCTATATATATAGGCATCCTAACTTGCCTTCTAAGTTACATTCAGAATCCTACTCAATCTGAACTGCCTAAGATCGTGCTAGATCACGTCTATCCTTATTAGATTACATCACGTGGACCAATTAGACAACACCCCGTCTAAATAGGACTCTAACTGATAAGATAAGATAACAACAAGATAGAGATTACATTCAATTCGGAAACTAACATCCTTGTCCTCGAAGAACTCTCCTTTGTTCATATGTTCAGTTCCACTACAACTCTAACTTCCAATTGTCACCACATCATCCAAGATCTCCCCACGATCTCTATCTGCTGATGATGCAATATGATCTCACCGAAGCCCACTAACACATTAGCCTGATCCAATGCTCCTACAACAAGTTCATTAGTTGTGGTCCATTCATCCGAGCATGGGCCAAGTCTTTAGTCCGTCAAGACCTTATCTTGGGTCGAGTCAATCTCCACAAGGTCCGATGCTTTACCAAAATTCGCATCAAGTCCAATCCGACTCGCCCATATACGCCTTAGTGTTTTCGCATGCCTCCCTCATGCGTGAATCCAGCTAACCTCTTGCCTAAGGCTCCTCATGAAGGTAGCTGAGAAGTGCTCTAGAACTTAGGGGTCTAACAGAGTCCATTATATACTTGCTTAAATGACCCCTATCAACCATACTCTCTAATAATAAAATTAATGAATAGTCACTAACAAACTGTCACGTATTCAATATTGCCCACCATATTACTTATATGGATCCTAGGCCTAAAACATTTAAGCACATCACTCATTGCATCTCCAAACACAACATTCTTAATGACCTTACGGTTAATAAACCAAAGGCAACATTTCAACCAAAAATACAAGAAGGTTAAATTATATTCAAACAGTATGCCCATCAACAGTCATTAAATTGTACCATAATAACAATGGTACCTCATTTTTAAACTAGCTTTTTCTTTAAGGAACTTAATGCACAAATATTCGAAAGATGGAGTTTTCTTACCAGACGTAGATTACTTCTCACATCTAGTAGGATATTCATATAAAAGTTAGCATCACTATTATATAAGGAGCTAACTTATGGTATTTTCTATACTATCTTTGAACAAAATTCTTTGCAAGATGAATGGTGACATTTTTTGCACATTAACATGTTATTGAATGTTTGGAGTTATAGTGTTGGTCGTACTTAGGTGTGATATTCTTAGTACTCATTTATGGATTTTCATATTAAAGTGAAGGTAATATTTATTTGTAATAAATGCTAGTATTTTTTATACGTAAGAATGGTATTGATTGTATAAAGGTTATATATGGTATTCTTTATACTGATTTATAATATTCTCATATTAAATTGAATGCATAACTTATTTGTTGTAAGTGGTGGTATTTTTTGTACAAAGGCATAGTATTGGATGTATGGAGTCCTGGTATAGTTTGTATTGAGGCATTGTATTATTTGTATGTAGAAGTGATATTCTAATATTAAAATAAACACGTGATTTGTCTATTATAAGTTATGGTATTTTATGTACATAGGCATGATTTTGGTTGTATAAAGTCCTGGTATGTTTTCTTTGAGTCATGATACTCTTTATCTTTAATGATAATATTATCATATTAAATTGAACGAGTGACTTATTTATTATGAGTGATTGTATTTTTTTATACATAAATTTGATAGTTTGTATTGAGGTATAGTATTCTTGGTACTCAGTCATGGATTTCCAAATTAAAGTGAAAGCATTACTTATCTGTAATGAATATTGGTATTTTTATACACCAGAGTGGTATTGAATGTATGCAGGTTATATATGGTATTCTTTATATTGAGTGATGGTATTCTCACAGTAAATTAGAGGTGTGACTTATTTTTTATCAGTAATAGTTTATTTTGTATAGAGCTGTGGTATTTATTGTAAGGAGTCATAGTATAGTTTGCACTGAAGCATGATATTTTTATACTCAATGATTATATTCTCGTATTAAAGTAAAGGTGTGATTTATCTGTTATAGATGGTGGTACTCATTGTATATAGGCATGATACATTTTCATAAGGTGGTAGTATGTTTTCTTTAATATAATTGATAGTTTTTTTTTATTTATATAGTATTTATAGCTTGTTAGTGAAACTTTATAAGTTTCATATAAGCTCAATCATCAATGACCAAAATCATAAACTTAATCCTAAAGTTGGAAGTAATGCAAGTTAGTATTTCATCTTTGTCATCCCCTATTGTCAACATAAGCGTGTAATATCCCTATCAAAAATAATGGTGGCTTTGTTTAAAGAAGAGAAAAGAGAAAGATCGCTGGAGATTAACAAAGTAGATCTAACAAAAAATCTGTTTTGAAAAATAGTTATGGCAACTTGAGAAAACAAAATTCATATTTCTTTAAACTTATTGTTGCTTTTTGCTTTTTGGTAATAAAGACAGTAAGGATGTTAAAGTATATATGTTTTGTATAATTTTTTTTCTATTTGTAAATCACAATATGAAACTTAAAAAAAACATTCCATCTTTTGCAATTGATAATGGAAGAAAAATATTAAGCACAATGAATACTAGGAAAAAGAAAAATTTTCAAAACAGATTGTCCAACATTATTTTTTTTTTCCAGTTATAAGTAAACATTACTCATTTACTTTTGTAATATATTTCATTTAAAATACATACGTGATGCGTGGATGACCACAAATAACCATCACCAATAAGGTCAGTCCCAGTTTGAAGTAATAGAGAAGTTAGATAAAAAGGATCATATCGATACTAGCATCCTATTTTATCTTTTGCATGTTGTTAGTTATTTTATTCTCAATGATAATATTCTCATATTAAAATGAAAGTATAACTTATTTGTTATAAATGGTGGTTTGTGTAGATATAGTATTAGATATATGAAACCATGGTATAGTTTGTATTGAGACATAAAATTTTCTATATTAGAGTGAAGGTATTACTTATCCGTAATGAATATTGGAATCTTTTATATATAGGAGAGATATTAAATATATGAAGATATTCTTTGAACTAAGTGATGGTATTCTCGTATTAAATTGAATGTGTAACTTGTTTGTTATGAGTTATACCCATATTAGTGGAAGAAATCATCCCTGCTTCCTGTGAACCTGAATTGTTGCTAGTCAGATACCATAATTTATATTTGTAACTTTTCAATGAAGTTTTATAAGATTTGTTATAAGGCCTGTAGCTATATAAGGACTGACCTTAATGCAGAAGCAATTGATCTATTTTTCGATTGTTAATCCACGTTTCACGGTTGGCTACTAGAGTCACCGTTAATCCACGCCTCAAACTCAAACCCTTGATGGTGTGATTCACGTGAGGAAGAATGAAGAGATTTTTCTTCTTTCGTTTGGATTTATGCAAACTTGCAGAGAGAAAAAGGAGAGAACCAAAACTTGTTTGGTTTCTAATATATTTGGTGTTTCTACAGAAAACATTACTCTCACAAACCAACGTCCTCCTTTTATATTAGAGAAAAACAAACTGAAGGGGTGTCATATATATGTGGCTATTCGTTTATATATATATGTGGCTGTTCATATAACTGCCAACAACTCCCACTCAGCCACATAAATCACGAGTTACATCTTCTCTCTAAAATTTCATGTGTTATACTGAGAATGGGGCGTGTGACCATTTAAAGAACCAGTAGTGTTATATTAAGTCACCATCTAACTAACATAACACTTGCACACAGATATGATACCCTAAATCATCCAAAACATCACTGACGCATACACTGTCCCTTTATGCTCATAGATATATCATATGATTATACACCAAGTATAATCGCCTGGGCTGATATGG
>JANVCQ010000004.1:31419542-31430002 GCA_025531925.1 Erythroxylum plowmanianum
ACAAAGACCCACTCCAATTAAATTTTCAAGCACAAAAATCACATTTGTCACAATAATCACATTTATAGACACATATACCGGGAAATGTCATGAATGCATGTGCAGTCATGTGCATAAACAAAAATTACTATTCATGTGTAGGTGTAGGCCATATTATACATGAACATGTTGAGACAAGTTTACACACTCATAACCTGTCCCAAATGACTATTCTACCCTTCCCATCGGTGATGGGATGTTAAATAAATAGTTAGAAAAAGTTTTGTTATTGAGAGATCACAATTCAATTTCTATCTATTTTAATTGAGATTATTTGATTAGATCTCAAGAGAGGATAATCATAACTATAGAATATCTAGGATTAAGTATGATTAAATCAAGAAGGGAAAGTGAAAACAAAAAAAGATAAAAGTAATTTTTTAACTTTCATCAATAATCAATCAATCAATTTTTATTGTTGCTTAGTTATTAATTCTTTGTTTTTATTTTAATTCTTAATTATTCATCGTATCGTTTACCTTAAACAAAGTTTACAAGAATTGATGAATAATTATCACAATCCTCATGGGACAATATCGTTTATACTGTAAGTTATGATCTATATACTTATAGTTAAGAAAGTTTTTCAATTAAAACTTCATCAATTTTGTGGAGTTGTTGTCGGGTGATTGTTATAGCATCTATTGTAGATTAAGTTAATAACACTTTTCTTATGTAATTTCAGGTGTATGAACACAAAAACAAGGAGTTCAAGTAAAGTAAAGGATACATAAGCTTCTGACATCAACAAGCAAGAGAGGGAGATTCGAAAAGCAAGACTCCAATAAGCGATAGAAAGAATAACAGCAAAGGAACATAATCAAGGAGAATAGCAAAGAACCCTTATGGACTTCATGGGTCAATGTTTAGTGTAAATTAACAAGGAATAAAGAGAATATCAGTGCAAACCAACACATTCGAAATCAAACCAGCACTACTGAATATACTGCAAACCAACATCTAGTTTTATGTATTGGCCAATGAGGATGTTAATACTTATTTGGCCAACTTCTTGGAGATATGTGATACTTTCTGATATAATAGATTGACAAAAGATGCAGCCAAGAATGAGGCTCTTTCCTTTTACACTTAAAAATCGAGCCAAGGCATGGTTAAACTCTCTTAACCCTGCGAATGTCATAATATGAGAGGAACTAATGCAAGCCTTTTGGGCTAAATACTTCCCCTTAACCATGACCATAAGGCTCATAAAGGAAATCACAAATTTCTAGCAAAGCAAAGATAAATCATTATAAGAAGCTTGAGAGTGATTCAAAGAGTTACAAAGAAGCTATTCATATAATAACTTGTCGAAGGAGTTCCTTCTGTAAACATTTTACAATTGAGTGAATTAACTAATGCGAGGCAATATAGATGCAACAATTGGTGACTCTTTAATGAGAAAAACGGTTAAAGTAGCACATGATTTGTTAAACAAGATGGAAAACAACAGCTCCCTATGGACATCGAAAAGAAGTGAATAGCAGTCAACCTTTAGAGATCAAAAGGAAGTGCTTGTTGTGGATTTAGTAAGCGTTACGGGCTGAAGTAGAAAACTTAGCCAAATAATTGAACAACCTGAAAGTCACTTCTTCCAACCCACTCAAGGCAATTCAGCATAGAAGCAAACTATTTGGACAAGAAAGTCATGTCTTAGCTAATTGCCTCTTTATGAAAAACAAAATAGAATAGCTCAACTTTATGGAAGCATGATATGGTCAGGGAGGTAACAACCTATACTCTAATACTAACAATCTTGGGTGGAAAAATCACTTACAATTTTCTTAGTCTAACAATATAGGAAACCTAATGAGAACTCAAAGTCCACTAGAATTTTAGCAAGATATGCTCAATTCTTTAGAATCAAAGATGGATTAGTTAATGGATGTTTTGAATTCTAAATTTGTGAGCCAAAATAAGAACCAAAAGAGGATGGAAGTTAAATTTGACCAAATTATGAAGAATCATACTTCTTCCATCCACAATTTGGAGTTTCAAGGAGACCAATTAGTTAATGCATTATTTATATGAAGTGTGGGGAGTCTCCCAAGTAACACAGAGTTTAATCCAAGGGAGCAATTGATGGCCATCAGACTTATAAGTGAGAGTGAGTTAGAAGAATCCCAAAAAATAGAAGACCAAGAGAAAAAGGACAAGAAAGAAGAGAAGAAAGAGGAAACTCCTTATGTTCCTCCCCCCTCCATATGCACCAAATATTCCATTTCTTCAAAGACTATAGAAGAATCAAATGGATGTATAATTTGCAAAGTTTGTAGAGAAGTAAAGAAATTCTAACTTAACTTGTCCTTTGTGAAAGTTTTGGAGAGTATAACCAAATATGTGAAGTTTCTCAAAGGCATCTTATTAAACAATCAAACTTTGGATGAGAACCAAACAGTCTCTTTGATTGAAAGTTGTAGCTCTATAATTACTAATCATATGCCTTCAAAATTGAAGAACTCAGGGAATTTCACTATACTTAGTGTTGTTGGTAATTTAGAATTTTCTAAAATTTTATGAGAATTAGGTGTAAGTATTTATTTTATGCCTTTGTCAATTTTCAAGAAATTAGGGTTAGGAGATGTGAAGCTAACATTCATGGTTATTTAGTTGGCAGATCAATATATTAAAAAACCGTTTAGTATAGTGAAAGATGTGCTAGTAAAAATGGACAAGTTTATTATTATTTTGGATTTTGTGGTGCTAGACTTTGAAGAAGATAGAACTTGTCCATTAACTCTTAATAGACCGTTTATGATTACATGAAGAGATTTGGTGGATATTTATAAAGGGAAACTCATTCTTTGGATATTTAATATGAATAAATTATTGAAGGATCCAAAGAAAAGCAACTCTTGCATGAAGGTAGATATAGTGGATGAGTGCATAAAAGAGCAAAAGAAGAGCTATAAAGAAGAAGTTAGTGTTGTGGAAGTAAAAGATAAAGGAGAACTAGGAAAGGAGGAGTTAGGTGATCCATTGAAGATAGAGACATTAGTGAAAACAGAAGCACCCATAATACCCTCCATTGAGAAATAACCATGTTTAAAGTTAAAAATTGATGGAGAATAAGAAAAAAGATTGTTGGAGATAATTAGAAAGCGAATGATAGTCATAGGACAGAAAATTTTGGACATAAGAAGAATAAGTCCTAATGTGATGATGTATAAGACCTTAACATCCAAAATAAGAGTGATTAAAATAATTGCACTAAAATGGTTAAGCTAGCGACCTTAAAATTAACATGTCATGGTTTAGTTAGATTTTCATAATTTCGTATTTGATAGTACATTGTTATTTTTATGTTTTATATTTACTTTGTAGTGAGTTGAATGATGGATTTCTATAATTTAAAGTGTATCAAATGGTTAGGAAAAAATATTCAAGAGTTAGCTCGATTCCATATTGTTGATTTGGATGGACTAACTCCTGTTTTTTCCTGAAAGATTAAATTATACTCACTTGAGGAGGGATGAGATCTTGGAGTCTCATGTTATAGAACTCTGTAATACTAGCTCCAAATCAAAAAATAAGCACAAGACAAGACAGGCGAGCTCTAGTTCCACACCAACACAACAACACTAACTAGAATCCTCTAATGAAGGGTCAGAAAAAGATGAAGTTTGGGAGATGGTGCTTGGCAAACTTAAAGAGAACAAAAATCACCTTGAGGGTCATAGATGCCATAGAAAGACAATTAAAGGAGGTAATGTGACATCATAGTTACCGAACCAAGAAGTTATTGAAGTTATTTTTAGTATGAGGCATCTATATGCCATATCTAACTCTATCACCTCCATATTATCCATGAGTATTCTTTCCTTTCCTTTCTGTTTATAATAATTTTCATTATTTTACTGGTTAGTATTTGCTCAAGTTTGTGTCTTGTTTTCCACATTGAGTCTAATGCATTATTCAAGCTTGGGGATATATATACACTTGTATATCATTATGTGTAAAATTGCATTTGCAAGTGTTAGTTTTTAATTATGTTATCATTGTGTAAACATTTTGCTACATGATGTATGTCTCGTGTCAATGTGTCAATGGCATAAAATTGAAAGGAATTAGCTTATCTATGAATATAACTAGTGGTATAGCTAAGTAATTGGGGGCATTCACTATAAAATATTTGTCTTCACATCAAAAGGCTAGAATGAAACTACAATCAAGCTTGATAATATGGTGTTAACAATAAAATTGAACCTATGAATTTTCTTGATTAATGTTAAAATAAGTTTTATGAATAGGTATTTAGTGATGGCCTTTAATTGGTATATAAGAATGAGTGCATACTTACAAGTTTCATAGTTGTATGAATATCAACTATGAAAGGTGTAGATGTTTTAGTTGATATGTGTAATTAAATCAAAACAATTGAACATGAATGAAATAAGTTAGTACATTGTAACTTTTTAATTGATTGATGTTTATGGCTAAGTTAATTTTATAAGATTTGATGTCATTATACTGTAATTGTATTTTCGCATGATTTTGTGTTTTGTATTTTGTTTGTTTTATGGTTTTACCTTTGATTAGGGACAAGCAAAGATTTTAGTGTGAAGATGATGATTAGTGTAAATTATAGTATGTTTTCTAGGTATTAAAGTGTGTTTCTAGTATTTTCTTAGATGATAATCATATGTTTAGGACTTAGATTTATGTTCTTATTAGTGTTTTTGTGTATTTTGTTTAATTATTTGTTGTTTAAGGCAAGAGTTTGATCTTAATTATATAGTTTAAGGATTGTTTGATTTGTATGGTGATGAGTAGAAATAGGAAAAAGTGAAGAAAAGCTAGAGAAATATGCACGATCATGCAGCTAGGAAACAGTAGATTGGAAGTCTCTAATGTTATCATGCAACCCATACACAATCGTGCCAAAAGGTTGGAGCAGTCCTATGCACGACCGTGTAAAGTGTTTTTAATATGCGAGTTTTTTCATATTTGTTTATGTTTGAGGGCTATATATATATATATATGAAAAAATAGATAAAACCCTAAAAGACTCAAGAGTATATATAGAAGAGGAAAACATCACTTAACGGTTACATAAACATAATTAAAGAAGATCAAAAGAAAGGAATTCTTAAAAAACAAGGCTATAGATTTTCTAGCTCAAAGCAAAGAAAAGAAGACTTCCATATTCAATTCTCTACTCTTTTCTTATTTCCTTATTGTTGTTGGATGTCAATGATTATTAAAATTAGGTATTTAGTTACATCTATAGATTGCTAAATTCTCTTTTAGGAATTAATCTTGAATTATTTATTGAACTTTACATTCTTAATTTAATGAATATGCTTGTGATGCTTATTATTTTATGTTCAATTTCATTTGAGAAGTTGGATTGGATCATCTATTTTTTGTTGCACAGTGAGAGATGGTACATTAACAAACCTATAAACATCAAATTAATAGCAATTGAAGAGAGATCTTAAGTATTTGTTAGTTATCCATAGGATTGCTTTAAATCTAGTTACATAGTTAGAAAGAGTTTTCATCTATTGAGAGATTTCAATTCAATTTCTATCTATTTTAATTAAGATTATTTGATTAGATCTTAAGAGAGGGTAATCATAACTATAGGATATCTAAGATCAAGTACGATTAAATCAAGAAGGTAAAGTAAAAAAAAAAAGCTTTCATCATCAATCAATCAGTCAACTTTACTGCTTCTTAGTTTATCTCTTAGTTATTAATTCTTTGTTTTTAGTTTAATTCTTAATTATTCATATCATTTACCTTAAACAAAGTTTACAAGAATTATCGAGTAACTATTAAAATCCTCATAGGATGATATCTTTTATACTATAAGTTATTATCAGTATACTTACAATTAAGAAAGTTTTCAATTAAAACTTCAACATGTTTCAGCAACCCACTCCATCCTTGCAACCCCTAATAAAGGCAAGGGAAAGGTGTTACCCTCAAGCTTGCATGATGTCGATGATCTATTTGGTCAAAAGTCAAAGAAGAAGAGATTGATAGTCCATGGTGGTAACAGAGTTTGGCTTTATGCCCACATATAAAGATAGAATTCCTAAAATTTGTGCTCTCAAGATTGGATCCTTAAAGCGAGAAATTTTTTTGCTACTACCAAACTCCAAAAGAACTTAAGATAGATATTTCCCCTATATACCTTGAAGGAGATGCTTTAAATTTATTTTCATGGCTTAAAAATGAACAATCTCTTGTTTATTGCGTTAAACATGTTAAGGTACTACAAAAAAATTATGGTTTAGCCAAGTTATAGAATCCAGACGAATGCTTATACAATATCTTCCAAGATAGGCCAGTTTAGGAATATTGTCAAGGGTTTGCCATACGATTGGCAAGAGTAACAAACTAGCTATATTAGTGTTGGAATTTTAGCACAAGCTCAACCCGATGTCAATTGATCAAGCCCAGGTTAATCGAGCCTTAAACTTTTAAAAAAAATCAGCCCTGGGCTGAGTTCTGGCTCGGGTTGCCTATGCCTGACTTGGCTTGAAGCTCAAAATGTTTAGACAAAATGACGTTGTATTTCATTTTTAATTTTCAAAAAAAATTAAAAAATTAGGTCGAACTAAGTCGAGCCTTACCTAAATTGTCAAGCCCAACCAAGTTTGGCCCATTTCCATCCCTAGGCCAAATCAATACTTGTTGGGCATTTTTTTCATAGCTTACGTAAGGGTCTCAAAACATATGTATGAATTCACAAGCCATGCACAATGAACAAAGCCATGAGTTTGGCCATAGAATTTAAGTCTAAATCAGAGGAAGATGGTAGTTCATCCCTGGTTTGGCCTTATTTGATCGAGCTTTAGGCTGAGTTCAAGCTTTTTTATTTAAATTTTTGGGCTTTAGGTCAAGTTTGAGCTTAGGAAGGCCTGACCCAGCCCAGTGTATTCCCAGGTTAAAATTAAGCCCTAACCATATGAACAACAGACCTAATTAATCTAGTTCTTCACAGGCCAAAATTTTTGTACATTCATTATAGTGAGAAATTTGCTCCTAATCACGAATGCAAACACATTTGTTTTTTCTCTCTCAGAACTCACGTGTGATGATAACAAAGTAAGCAAAGAAGACAGCACTAGCCATGAAGATAATGTCGATGGCAGTGCATAAGTTGACCTTGTTGAAATTAGTTTCAATGCAATTTTGGGAAAGTTTACATGTACTTTCATGAAGCTCCAAAGAATTCATGAAGCTCCAAAGAATTCTCAACAATAAAGAGGTCCTTATACTTATAGACAATAGTTGCACTCATAATTTTGTGGATAAGGCTATCGTTAAAGATCTTAAACTGCTAGTGTAATTAATTCCTTTCGAGTCCAAATAGGCAATAGGGATGTGATTCGTTGTGATTGAATTTATCAAAACATTGAAGTACAACTTCTAGGTTTGGAACTAACATAAAATTATTTTCCATTCTCAATCGGAGGAGCTGATTTTGTGCTAGGTATTCAATGGCTCGCATCGCTAAATATAGTTTAAGCTAACTAAAATGAGATGTTTCTCATTTTTCAATCTAAATGGACAAAAGTATAAACTACAGGGGGGTCACTCATAGAATCAAAATCAACGTCACATTCCAATATTTGGCAAAAGAGAATTGTAGTTCAGGTATTCCTCATGTTTAGAATTCCAAAAATCAACCTTGACTTCATGAATTTAAATCTATTTTCACGAACTTCATTCTATTCCACCCTTTCAATCATATAATCATTTTGCACCTTTTTAAAATTCTGAAATAAAAAACTAAGTATCAAATTTGCTTCACTCAAATTTTATATGCTCTAGATCTAGCTTTTTTGCTAGTCATGTTTTTTAAGTTAAGAAAAAAGATAATACTTGGAAAATGTGTGTTAATTACCAATCACTAAACTAGATTATTATATCTAATAAATACCTAATACAAATGAGGTTATCAATGAGGTATATAATGCTTCCATTTTTTCCAAGATTAACCTATGATTGAAATATTATCAAATTTGTGTCCATCCAATTAATACTACTAAAATAGCCTTTCACACTCACTCTAGCCGTTATAAGTTCATAATAATGTTGTTTGGTCTTACCAATGCTCCATCAACTTTCCAAGCTGTAATGAATGACCTTTTTAAGCCACATAGAAATTTCATTTTGGTATTCTTCGGCTAAATCCTGGTTTATCGTCTATTTGTTAACACTTAAAACACCTATAGATTTCCCTCAAGGTTCTTTATGACAATCCATTTTTTCCAAAACTTTAAAGTTCTTATTCATCTAGAGTCAAATATCCTTTTTGGGTCATGTGGTATCCGCCAAAGGCATTTAAGTAGATAAAGACAAAATTCAAGTTTTCCAAGATAGCATATGCTTACAAATGTGAAGGAGTTATAAGGATTTATTCGGTTAATAGGGTATGATCATAGATTTATGCTAAATTATGGAATTATTGCTCGACTATTAACTAATCTCACAAAGAAATTTGCATTTTGCTGGTCATTAATAGCCTACAAGGCTTTCCAACAACTTTAAAGTGCTCTGACTTTGGTTCTTGTTTAGTGCCTCCCAAATTTCAATAAACCATTTACAGTAGAATGTGATGCCAAAAGTTAAGGAATTAGAGCCATATTTTTTCAGAATAATCATCATGTGGCTTATTTAGTAAGGAATTTTCTTACTATAACCATTTAAAATACACATATGATAGAGAATTAATTGATTTTGTTCTAGCTTTACATAAATGGAGGCATCACCTCTTGGGTCGACATATCTTTGTCAAGATCAATCATTTTAGCCTTAAATTATTATTGAAGCAACGTATTACTACCTAAACAGCAAAGGCCTCTTAGAAAGCTATTATTGATTTTTCCATCATTTATAAGGCTAGAAAAGAAAACTAAGGAGTTGTCACAATTTCTTGACGTCCACGGCATGCTGATTTTCTAGCTTTGGTTCTCCCCATCTCGTTGGACTTTATGGATTTGCAGGAAGCTCTCCAAGTGGATACTTACACTAGAGAAATTATGCAGGGACTCTCCAATGAGTCCACTTCTTATTCAAACTTTCAAGTGGTTCACCAGAAATTATATTACAAGAATCATTTGGTAATTCTAGGAAATACATTTTTGAAATAGAAAATTATATCTAAATCTCATGACTCTTTATCTGTGGGCCATTGTGGATATTTGAAGAATTTCAAAAAGTTATCTTTCAACTTTTTTTGGTTATAATCGAAGCAAGATGTCAAGCATTATGTTCAACATTGTTTAACATGTTAACAAGACAAGTACCAGGGCTTAGTTCCAACTAGTCTCTTGTAACCCCTTCTTATACCAAAGAGGGTATGGGAAGATATGTCTCTAGACTTACATCGTTAGCCTTCTTAAATATAAAAACTTTGATACAATTACGGTGGTAGTTGATCGATTTAGTAAATACTCCTATTTTATTCCTACAAAAGGTTGCTGAAAATTTTTACAAGGAGATTATTTTCCTCCATGGAATCCTAAGGTCTATCATCTCGAATAGGAATGTCATATTTCTTAGCAATTTTTGGCAGGAAATTTTCAGATTGAGTAAAAATCGCTTAAGAGTGGGAACTTCTTATTACTTTTTATGTGATGGCCAAACTGAGGTGGTAAACTGGTATTTTAAAACCTACTTATTTTGCTTTGCCTTCTTTGGGCTGAATACTCTTTCAATATTGGCTTTCACACTTTCGCAGGAACTACACCTTTTAAGATTGTCTATAGGTGAGATCCTCCTCCACTCTATCAATTTTTACTAGGAGAAACATACCTTTCTGAGCTAGAAGAACAACTTATTCTTGATGACAAATTCAAACTCGCAAGAGCAAATCCCTTAAAGGCTCAAACATGCATAAAAGCTCAAGTTAATTCCAAATGAAGAGAGCTAAGTTTCAATATCAAAGGTTATTTTTTTAAGAATTCAACCTTAACGTTGACACTCACTTGTTTAACGATGGTATGAGAAACTTTCTCCTAGATTTATTGGCCATTACAAAGTTACTTAACATGTTAGATCATTTTCCTATGAATTGGAAATTCCACCTTCTTCTAGAGTGCAACTCATCTTTCATGTGTTACTACTACACCCAGTTTTGGGACAAATACTCCAACTCTTTACCAGTTACTTCTGATTGGGAGATTACTCTTTGTCCCATCAAAATATTATCTTACAAATGGATTAAAGAAGTAGGTGTTCTTACATTAGAGTTGGTAGTTCATTGCAAAAATCAACTTGAAGAGGCTATTGAGGATAATTATAACCTTTTTGTTTAAAATTTTCCATCTTTTTGCCTTAAGAACAAATTGAAATTATAATAAAGAAGTAATGATAGATCCTAACTGTAGGGCCCCGAGCCCCTACCGCCCAGCACTCCACAGGTATTGTCCTCTTTGGTCTTGAGGGGTGGGAGAGCCCTC
>JANVCQ010000004.1:31430102-31453241 GCA_025531925.1 Erythroxylum plowmanianum
GTTGTGCGGAAACGTTAATAAATTTTGGAGTAAAAATAAAACAACAATAAGAACACGAAGATTTTTATACTGGTTCGGCAATGCCTACATCCAGTTTGGAGATGACTGAATATTTCACTATAATCAATGAGAGCATACAATGGTGTTTGTCACTTAATTTCCCAAAGATCCAAATTAACCCAAGCTCACAAATTACTACTAGAAAAGAGAAACAAAAACAAAAATATTTTTTTTCTTCTTCTTCTCTCCCTCTCACTATTCTTCTCTCTCTTCTCCTTCGGAAGAAAAAAAAACTCTCACTCTAAACAATTCCTTCTCTTCTTCTTACTCCAGAACCTTATGCTCTCTTTGTGCTCTCTATTCTCCTCCTTCGTTTGCTTCTCTTTTATAGAGAACTCCATCGGTGTGAAAACTAGCTGCACCACCGAAATCTATAGAAAAAAAACAAGCCACCATTGTTGAGTCAACAATCACCAAAAGCTAGCTTCAATTTCTGACTTTGAGAAGGTTTAATTTCTGACTTTGCAAGCTTCAATTTTTGACTTTCTTTGAGACAATATTCAACATAAACCACCGTTAAGTTGAGAAGCGATTCCTTTGAAGGATAGGAACAGTGGAGACCAGCAATTGACATAAAGATACAAAAGAACAGCTTTTAGGTGCGAGAGATCAAACGAATAAGGTAACCACTAACCACTAACCAGAAAGCCTATAAAGCAAAAGACAGATCTTTACTTATATACAGTATTAGAATCTCCTTCTCATACCACGTTGTTTGAAATGATAAGCCTGGGCTAAAGAATTCTAAGGTATGTACATTCCAAAACTACTTAGGCAGGAATAATGTTGTAACCTGTATCCATCATGCCCTCTGGCCTTTCCCATTTTCATGCCTGATTTGTTTCTTTCTTCTTACACTTGCGATTCTTTTTCTTCTTCTTTTTTTGATACGGAAGATATATTAGCTTCATTTTCCAGTCGCTCTGAATTACAGATGGGTTTAAAATCTGAGATCTTAAAATGCAAACTTGTCCAAAACTCTACTGCCACATCAAATTACTCGAATACAAAATATTAACCATCTGAATAAGAGGCTAAGCATTGGCAAACGGCATATGTAAAGACAACGCAAAATATTTCTCTACTTCAAATTTTCTTCTTAGCCAAACACTATTCCATCTCAACCTGATACCCTATAGAGGCATGAGAATTGACACTTATGGTTGAAGAACCCTGAAAAGGGAGAGGTTAAAAATAGGTACATAGTTAAGTGGCTGCCAACTAGACAAGGTTGTAGCGATCGTATATTAGATCTCTCATGCACGATAGTGTCTTTCAAAAAGACATTAATAACCCCGTCACAAGCAAAGGTTATTTATGTGGTCAGAATCAGAGACGACTATTCCTGCATCCAAATTGCAAAAAGGCAGAAAAACAGTGCCTTTCAACTCCTAAAAAGTCGTGGTTTAGATTAATGCAAAAACGACCTAATGGATACACGCCGCTCATATTAATCTCTCGTTTCGATGAATCCTAAGACGATAACTAAGAAAGATAAAAACAGGTTAGAAATTTGCCAGTGCATCACAACATGCAAGTAAGACAAAACAAAGACAGAATTAAAGACAAGCAAATCAATCGGCTCGAGAAAGAGCAAGCAGAGAATTTCCAATGGCAAAACATATACGTACACAAACCGTAGACAACAGAAATATTTATGTATATAATCTATGCAATGCATGAAGATAAGAAAGAGAGTAACGTACCGTTGATCCAATGCATAGGAGGTTGAAAGTGATAACCAGTTCTACGGACTTCCTGCACTTTAACTGCGCGCACATTTTGCAACTTTGGATAAATTTGATGAGATCCCTCCACGGCGTCATTGTCCAGAAACACCAAAACTGAAGCAACAAATGCGAAAAAAGAGAGAAACTTTGGAGCAGCCATGAAGAAAGGCAATGGAAAAACCAAAAAGAAGGAAAAGTTAAAGGGAAGACAGCTTTTCTCAAGCATCTTCTTGATGCAGAGTAACCAATAGGAGGAGATTTTGAAAATGGAGAGGGGATGTGGTTTTAGTGACTGTATGTGTTTATGAAGATGTTTTGGGACTTTGGTGATATTTTTAGACTTGAGAAGAGAGTGAAAAGGAAATGGTGGCGTTGGGGGTGGGGGTGGGGGTGGGGTGAGTGGTAGAAGTTAAAAGAAAGTTCTGTTCTATTCAAGACAAAAGTTGTGAATTATTAAGAATAAGCACCAAAAAATGGGCGGCTTGTTATGGAAAGTTGAAAATCACTCTGTCCAACTAGAATTAGTCTGGGAGTGGATGGCTTAAAAGTGCCTTCCCATAGTTGGGACCCTCCTAGGACACCTCGTGTGAAACAAAAAAAAAGAACTATTCCCTCCTGTTTTGCACTTATCCTTTTTGTTTTAACAATCACTAGCGTGCAATCCCAAGTTTATCTCATAAATCCCTAAGAGTATTTTAATTGATCGACACTCCACGTTTATTACCTGAACTTTTCTACTGTTGAAATAAGTTTTTCCCTTCAAATCATTTCCATGTCACAAATCAGGCCTGTCTTAGAGGAGATATAGAGACTGTATGCAAAATAGTCTTAACAAGAGTCCCATGCAACCACTCATTTCAAAGAAGTCAACAAATTTTTTATAGATTTTCCAGTTGTATCTTTCTATTTTCTTTTCAAAAATGGTGATCACTGTTCAACCAATCGTCATGTTTGATAGTGTAAGGGGATAAGAGAAAATGAGGGACAACGTCTGGCATTGTATTAAGTGTTTTGACCTTTTCCTCTTTATTTGTTTCTTTGTTTGTCATGTAGTTTTCATGCATCTTTGTCTTTTCAAGTCATTTTGACGTAATTACCATAAATTTAGTGCAATAATAGTAAGATTCTCCCGTAGTATTGACAAGCGGTATGAATATAATGGGAGAAAATGTAGGTTAATCTTTTCTTTTTTTTGAATTCAAACACTGTTCCTTCAATTATTTTTGTTTTTCGACATTTTAACTTCTAGGTTTAGAGCGTTCTCTCCTAACTCTTCATTTCATCAATATTTTCATTCGAGAAATATGCTCATGTATAAATTTGACAATCTTTTAATTATTAGCTCTTCTAGAGGTTTTGGTTTTTATCAAGGATCTTCTTTGGTGGGTAGTCTGAAATTGAGTTTGAAGTCGTAGAACTTCTTCGTTTGTTAGGTTTTTTGTTAGATATATGTTTTCTTTTGTTTTTTGTAGTTTCTCTTTTTCTAGGTTTACCTGTTATTTTTAGATGATTCTCTCTTATTATAGAGTGTTTAATTTCTTTGTCTTTAAGGATTTATTCTTTACATTTACCAATTTTAATTGTTGTTTTTAGCTATGCTTTGATTATGCTATGTACCTCAAACATTTTCAAGGAATAAAGATCTTGTCTATCCATATATATACTATATATTTTTAGTTTATTATTAATGTACTTTCCATATTTTTATCCTTTTTATTCTTTTTTATTTCTTTATGTAACCTATCTTTTAAACTTATAATAAAGTAATCTGTTTTGATTTTAAAGTATAAGGGTACGTTTTAAGATTTCAAGCTAGTTTCTACTTTTTATATGGTACCAATTACATTATCAACATGCAGTAATGTTTAATAATTATGATTGTTAAATATAAGAATTGTTTGTTTTGTCTATAAATATAAATTAAAAGATGAATTCTTTCCACTTAGTGTCAGAATTTAAAAGTCTCTTCTTCTCATAGGATTCAATTATGATCTAGTTCAAATATTGGTGAAGTCTTTCATATATTAATAAAATTATATATAAGGTGGTCAAGCCACGTATAACCCAAACTTAATCTATAATATTTTTCTAGTTTGAACCGTAGGCTTTAGCTCGAGTCTGAATCTGAACTTGATCAAAATTAAATCATATAGTCCAAAATTGAGCTCGATCGAACTTTAACAATTTGAAATATTATTAGATTGAAAAAGGCTCGAAGATATTGAAATAAGTGGCATCATCTATATGCAGTCATAAAAAGAAATCCAAAGGCATTCAAGCTTAAGTGATTGTTATCAGAAACTCAGATCTACAAAAGCAAATTCATTGGCAATAAGGTGCTCCACCATTTTGTTCCTTTACATCCCTATCTCGATCTCTCCAGAACATCATGTAAGCTAGAGTAATAAAAGATCACCTAAAAACACAAAGAGTAAATAACATCTAAGTCGGTTGGTAAGATATTAATCTCTACTGTATAAATCTCATAGGCATGTGATCCTATCAAACAATAGTATAGTCAATCTTACAGTGAATAAAGAGTGCTCTCTTGATTTCTATATCATTGAATGGTTAAAGCAACATCCCTTTCCATCGAGAAAAATTGAGATAGAGATTAAAGTCCTAATAATTTGCATATAAAAGCAAACATTAATAGAGGTTTCTAAGGTAGTTTTAAAGTAATATAAAGCAATCTTTTTTATTCTCTCTTAATCACTAATAGACCTTCTAGCTTCATTTTCAGGTGACTGATTTTATTAGTGTTTCTTCTACACAATATAGAGTTGTAAAAGTAGCTAGGATTCCTCCTCTTATATCTCATCTAGTTGATCTTTACTTTTTATTTTAGAATAGAATTGTGATTCTCTAATGCTTGGGTAAAGGTATCAATAGCTTTTCTTTCCTTATTCTACATAGCATATCTAAAGGGAGTCATTCGAGCTCTTTTTGGATAACACTCAGATCCTCTCTTGCCTTTTTGATTGCAACATTAATATATTTAGTTTTCTCCTTATGAAGTTTTTTATGTTCACTTTTCATAACTTAGAGCTTTCTCATACACTTATAAGCCTTATTTCCCTCTCCATGTATATATGAACATTTTTATAGCCTCTTTAAGCCTATAAAACTTAGAAAGAAAGTTAAAACATCTAAAGAGGTAATATAGATTTCTCGAGTTAGTGCCTAAAAAAAGTTTAGTAGGGTTATGGTCATAGTTGGAAATATAGTTTACTTTTAGAGAATTTTGAAAGCTAATGGGTATTGAATAGGATCTATCAAGTTTTTTCTTAATGAGTTAGTTATCATCTTATTTGTTACTCTAAGTAAAGTAGGCTCTATCGTATCTCAAATCACTAGACCTTATAATATTCAAGTAGTTCAAAATTTTAATGTTTCTTGCTATCTTTCTAAGCTTTTCTCTACAATGAAGCTTGTATAGAGGAGTATTCAAAGATTGTATCTTTGGAATTCATAATTTGTATCATATATAAAATTTATTTCAATGCAATTAGGAACCTAGTCAAATACTCATCTATAAGTGTATAAATTGGTCAGAGACTATGGTTTGGTGCACGTTAACAAGTTCAAAGTTGAATTTAAGCATTATCATCTCATTATACTGTTGTTTTGTATCTCCCAATGCTTCAGAAAAATCCATATATAATATGGTTCTTATTCTCATTAATTTTTGTTTCCAACAAATCTATTGTATAGGGTTTACTAGTCCATAGATGATTGTATATTACCTGCTTCTTAATGTAGCAATTCATACCCCTTAAATTCCAAGCTATAATCATGGGGTAGAAGTTGGGAACAACATCTCTTTTTTCTTTATTTTCCTCTCTATTTTTATTTTAAAGCTATCCACAGTTGTTTCTATATTTTTAATTTTTCTTAAAGGACTCTCCTCATTTTTCTCCATATTATGAGTGGTTTTGGCATCCTCCTTATCCATCACCAATGCTTGATCTTGAAATATCATCTCAATTAGTATCTTGCTTGCTTTATCATTTGGATTCTACTTTTTGGTATCTATAACTTCGATAGGTATTTCTATGGAGCTCTTAGTCATACATTCCATATCTTGTAAAGCCATTTTCTCTTTACTAGAAGGATTGTTATTATGATGGGTTGCAGTTTAGTGAGTTTTCAAAGTCCAATTTGGTCTTTTCTCACTCTCGATTTTCCCTTTCACTATGCTTTACTTGTGGATTAATAGATTTTGAGCTCATCAATTATGGATGGCAAAAGGGCTCGGAACCCCACAGGTAGGGGTAAGCCTAGCCCGACCAATTGCCATCCCTGTCGTCAATTCAAAAATTTCTCTAGTAACAAAATTTTTCCTTATAGGCTTCCAATCCTTTTTCACAAACTATGTTAAAAGGCTTCCATTGGTATGTTTCAACTCCGTTAATCCTCCATATTCATTTAATCTTTTTACTCTTATTTTGTTAGGTTGTTTTAAGAGCTCAACTTTTTAGCAGATTTGAGCATATCTAATTCTTTTTAACCTTTTGTGTTCTTATCTAATTAAATTAGACTCCCTATCGAGCTAACTAAATAGATTAAAGCTATAGTAGATCAATATTATAGTGGCACATGTGAAAATTAACCTAAATGAAGATCTTTTCCATATTTCTCTTACCCAATGGCATACCAAGTCTCCACTTTTCTAATATCATAAGCTTAGCCATATTGTACCAAGACCCCATTTAAATGGCTTTTAGCATACCTACCTAACATCTGAATTTGAAGACAATGAAGTCTTTTTCATTGATTAGGATATTTTTCAAGCCTAGTTTTCTTTAACTTTTATCTATCCATCTTTGAATAAAAGGGAACGAGGACCTTTTATCTAAGAAATAATCAACCAGGATTGTGTTTCATCTTATCGCTTTAGCCCTGAGCATCTCCACTAATGGTGATAATACACCATATTCATTATTGAATTACATAGTTAGGTATTTCAACTTTTTTTAGAGAGCATGGTCTTATACTATTTGGATCCAAATCTTCATTAAAAATCATTTTTTAAATTTACTAAGAGATCCTTTTCAATTTGCAAAGAAAGGGTTGGGACAAAAGGATACGTTATCATAGAAGGATCAATGAAGTTTTAATCCTGATAAGCAATAAAAGAGGGGGACAAATGATGAATGTTTTAAATGGTTTAAAGTAGGAGGAGACCTGTGATGGAAAGATTGGAGGGAGAAGAATTGGAGTTAGGGAGAAGGAGAGCATCTGGCGGACTTGGACTCAACATTGGTTTCATTTTTTAAAATCAAAAGTAACCAATCCAAATTTAAGTTAAAGAAATTCCCATAACAAAAAGATGCCAAATAAATAAATGAATAATGTGTGAGAAACTAGAGAGAGAATAGAGCAAAAGTCATAATTATCACTAAAGTTTAATGTTTTCTTAAGAAGAACTTCAGTTATTTATATGTATTTATGCAAAACAAAAAAAAAGATAAGCTTAATTAATTTTAAGAGCTAGAAGAGATTAGATTAGTAACTAATATCACTATGACCACTCAATATTTTACTGGAGTGCATTACTTAGCACCTTAGTTGTTCTTATCGAAAAATTAATGAAATATGAACTATTAGATAATTGTTAGACCAATAAGTCCTAATAGCAAAATCGTGTAGGCATTGGTGAGCCTTGACCAATTTTTCACAATCAGGACAATTGAATAAGGCAAAGACTTATGAGTAGGTAAGGAAAATAGGGCATTATGACCATGACTAATGGACTTAACATGAATAAGCATTGGACCAGACCAATGTGCTTTAAAAGGCTTTGAGCTTGGACAACTAATCAACAATTAATAGAGAACAATTAGAGATCTTGGATGATGTGATGAATAAGATCATAGTACATTAGATTTAAAAGATAAAGATCATGTGAGTGGATCATCTGAAGATAGTAGAGCTCTACATAGATATGGATGTATCATTCCTAGTTAAATGCAATATCTTATATTGTTAGTTGTGAGGTAACTAAATCTTATTATATAAAAACCTATTTGGATGGGAGGGTCATCCAATTGGTTAGTGCAATGTAATATGATAAGGATAAAGGCAATCTAATTCTGAATTGTAAAGCCAGAGGTGCCTATAAGTAGCTTATTTGAGTCTTGCTCCTAGAGAGGAGAGATAGGAGAGGAAGGGAACACATTGAGAGAGAACATTACTTTGTATACTTTTAGGTAACTAATAAAGGTTAGTTTTTGCCTTAGGTCTTGTCTGTTTATTGTTGCCTTTGATAGTTTAATACTTTGAAGTACTCTTACTCAAGTGTGAGAGTTAAACACTACGAGAGTTGTAAGGTGTTCAAGAATAAAGTTTTGTTGGTCAACAATCACACGGGAGGGTTGAGTCTTACTTAAGTGGACCTAAATGAGATTGTCGTGCAAAGGAGAAGGCACGACTTCGGTATAAGTTCGATGTCTTAGAAAATATTTGTAATAATTATTATTAGAGTCATATTTTGGTATGGGTGAAGTAATAATTTGATAGAGTATGTCAATAGAGTGGAGGGACTCATAGTGTCAATTTCTCAAGAGAAGGAAGAGGTCACTTTTTACTCATCTCGGTTTGAGATTTTGGAAGTGCAAATCCAATAGTTGCAATATCAAATAGCATACTTAATGAAGACATCAGAGGATCCAAATTAGAGATCACAATCCTAAGGCATGTTGTTACAACACAGGATGTTAGACATATCAAAAGCACATTAGTGAAGGTGCAAGAGTCCCAAGTTTTCAATAACAAATGGAGTGTTAAGGAGCTCGAAAATTTTTTGGGGGGACATAGAGCAATACTTTGCAATGTCAAAGGTGTTTGATTCAAAGAATGTGTCAATCACAATTTATATATATGGTGGAGGATACAAAGTAGTGGTGGAGAACTAGAACGAGAACTCCCAATGAAATCAACGTGGGTAGATCTCTCATTGACACTTAGGGGAAAATGAAGAAGGGGCTAAAGGATCAGTTTTGCCCCAACAACCTTCATGACTTATGAAAGAAGCTTTGAAAAGGTTAAAGCAAGACGACTTGGTATGAGAGTATATAAGAAAATTCATGTATTTGATGTTGGACGTGCAGAATATATCTGAGGAAGACAAGTTGTTCAACTTCATAAGTGGCTTGTAAGGTTATGCATGAATAGAGCTTCAGAGGCAAAACATGAAAGACCTACTAATTTAAACTAGCAATGAGGGCAAAAAGAATAGTGGGGCATGGTATGACTTGAATAAAGGCAAGAATAAGGTAGGTGAATCTTCTCAATGTAAGTCTAAGAAACAAACAAATAAGATATTGCTTGTTTTAATTGTGAAAAGCCAAACTTTGCTCATGAATGCCCAAGACGGAAGGTGGATGAGGAGCAAATAAATTCCATAGTTGAGAAGGATCAAAAGGAAGGAGGTGAAGACTCGATGGAAGAATCCTACCTTAATAATTATGTTATGTTGGGGGCAATGGATCTTGTAAAGGAGCATCCAAATAAAAGCAAGGACAAACTCGACAGAGAGTGAAAATGGTATATGGGAGATGTGTCAATAACTACGAAATCTCCAAGGGAACCATAACGAAATCATGCAAGCATTGGTGAGCCTTGATCAATGTCTGACACCCAGGATGATGGAATAAGGAAAAAGACTTACAAATAGGTAAGAAAAACAAGCATTGTTAATGAGTTGGCATGTGTTGAAGCATATTGGCGAAAATTTTCGATGAGATGCAAGATTCATATGTGAGACCAAAAGATAGCTTGAGATAGAGCTTGAATTGAAGTCAATTGGATCACATGTATAAGGGAGACATATGAGAGCTCTAAAAACTTAGTGCTCAAATAAACAAACCATGACTAATGAACTTGACATAAGTAAGTATTGGACCAAACTAGTTTGCTATAAAAGGTTTTGGGTTTGGTTGACGTATTATCAATAGCTAGAGATCAACAAGAGATCTTGCATAATGTGACAAATAAAATCACAGTAGATATACAACTAAAAGATAAAGACCATATAGGAGGATCATCTGAAGATAGTAGAGCTCTTCATGGATATGACGGATCATTCCTAGTAAAATGTAATCTCTTATCTTATTAGTTGTGATGTATATAAAACTCATTAGATAAATACCTATTTGGATGGGAGTGTCATCCATCTGGTTAGTATGATGTAATCTAACAAGAATAGGAGTAATCTAATTAGTTCAGTTCAATTAGAATTTTAAATTGTAAAGTCAAAGGTGACTATAAATAACTTATTTGAGCCTTGGTCTTAGAAAGGAGAGATGAGTGGGAAAGAGAACACATTGAGAAAGAACATTCCTTTGTATACTTTTGGGGAAATAATAAAGATTAGTTTTTACCTTAGCTCTTGTGTGTTTATTGTTGCCTTTGATAGTTTAATACTTTTGGGGAAATAATAAAAATTGGTTTTACGTTATTTCGTAAAACCAAAAATATCTAAATGCATATGTTGCCTATATTTATGTGGTTCAGCAAAATATCTTGTACGAGTTCCACCTTTAAAAGTTTCCCGGCGGCTTCTGCTTCTTGTACCAGACTAAGCATGTATACCTCCATAATTTTTGTAGAATTGAAAACAAATATGCTCATCTTTATCGTTTTGTTAGATTTAAGTTTAGTTTTTTTTTTTTTGGAACCTGTGAATCCGAGCAAACAGCTTAAAACCCCCATACTTGTGCAAGACACCGAAAAGCAAGTAAAAGCACAACACACCACAAGTTAGATTTTTACTTGGGCTATGAATTTTGTTCCCAAGTTATCATAAGTTACAAAAAGCCCCGAACTCCTGTTAAACAACAAAGTTTAAAAGAGCAGAGAAGCATTTAACATGACGTAAACCTAAAACACATCATATGTTGCATCATCTAAGCATAAATGTTTGAATTGGCTGAAGAAGGCAAATCTGGTGGAAGTGACACCACTAGCCAGTGGTCAAAAAATGAGACCTAAAATGGTCCTTAAAACTTACAAGGATTCTCTTTCTCCTATCTTGTCCTGTTGAATCTCAGTCATCTATTTGTATGATCCACACAAATGGATGACACATAAATAGATTGATGAGATTCAATGGGACAGGATAGGGGACAGAGGATCCATCCCCCCTTAAAACACTTTTCTCTCAATACTGACTAAACAACACGTGATTTGGAAGATTTGGGTGCATTACAACCAGAACCGTGGCTTCCCCACCCTCCACCATCTTCCAACCCCATCTGGGTCTCTCTCGCAAACAACTCACTTTCTTCAACAACATGGTTACTTTGTCTCCCTATTTCTAATCTTAGTGTAATGACACACTTGAATTATGAGGGGACTGAGTCGCTCTAGCTCCATTCCCTTTGCTCTTGCCTGCCATTATAGACATTGGACACTTTTTATGAATTGCACATGCGAAATGCCATCACCAGCCACGTCGTGATAAGACTAGCTAGCTGACTTCTTCTCTTCTTATCGAGCGTATCTTGATCATAAATACCATTTTTTTCTCAGTTATGATTGAAAGAGGAATGGATTATCTTCTCTTCTTCTCTTTAATGATTTGTTGTTTTTAGAGTTTATCTTATCATGTAACCTAATAAACATATTACATGAGATTTCAACTGAATTAAATGAGATAACTGTGAGAAACTTGGAGAGACATTCGTTACAAAGTAAATACAACTGATAATTAAATAGTTACTAAAAAAATTATAACACAAGCTAATTACATATTAAGAAATATAGAAGTCATCAAGAGCATTGATGTTGTAACTGATTTAGCGATTTCATTTGGTTTTTAATTACTAATTAGATTATTTGATTAACTGTTAAATTAGCAAACATGTCTGCATAGTGAACAGATGGGTTTCATTGAATTTTTAATAATATAAAAAATTAAAATAACTGAAATTGAAGTAGGACTTGAAAAGAGTTGAAGTCATCAGAACTAATATTATGTTTTCTGAAGAGGGAAGTGTTGAAAATAAAAACAGAACTTTTGGCATGCATCAGGCTGGCAACTAACAGCAAATAAAGATGTTGGTTCCATAGCAGCATCTATTTCTCATATTTATTAACAAAAAACATTTCAATTACAGTTAAAACAAAACTAGTTCTATATCTAGTGAAGATTTACGTATTCACATATGATTTTAACTGGACTAACAAGGCACAGCCAATAAGATAGAAACATCAACAGGAAAACAAACATCAACAGGAAAGAAACTAAAATTGATCACCTTACCTTTTTAATTCACCTGGCACTACTTTTTCTGTAAAATAAGTAGTAATTAATCACAATCCGCATTTGACATAATCACAGGTAATTCAGAAAATTGATCAGTTCATACAACCACGCAAGCCGCTTTACCATTTAAAACCTTAATGACATCTGCACAATTACTTTCCAGTATCCATGAAGAAACATTTAGAGCCTTTAACAGATTGGTTCCATGAAGAATTGTTTGTGTCTCAACAACAGACGGGGAAGAAGAAAAAGGGACTGGAAACAAAGACTGGCATAAACTATAGTCTCTCCAATTAGGCAGCATACTGCCGCAAACCATTTTTGACCATTTGAATTCCACATTCCATCACTATTCATTTTCAACAGTTCTTCAAGTGATTTTGACCATAAAGCTGATCTGGAAGAAGAAGAAGCTTGTAAAGTGGTCCACTCCAGCCCCGAATTCCAATCACGAATAAGTTTACAAGCCTGAAAAGAAATTTCCGCTGGATTATATTTTCTTTTGATCATGAACCACCTTGCTTCTATGGAACCATAATAACCAAGAGATAGTAGCAATAATCCTAATGACATCCATATCAGCCACCTCAGATTGATTGAACACCCACGAGCCAAATTGTTTCTCAGGAATTAAATTAGTTCTTAAAATAGGAGATAAACCACAGGCATCGAACAAATTGGCAATCTTTTTCTGCCTCGCATTTGCAAACTGAGCAGAGTTGATTTCCACCAACTATCCCCCATTTCATCAACATATCTCTTGCAGAAAACGCATTCAATGCTACCCTTCACATAATGATCTTAACTTTCATATGGAAGTTTGGAGACCATAGTGTCTTCTATATCTTCTCTGCAAATAAGTGAGAATTAGAGCTGCTTCTTCGACAGTTATTCTTCGCCGGACTCAAGATGTAGTAGTATGCCAACTGGATAGAATTAACTTCATTTCTCCTCATTCCGATGCCATTCAATATTTGAACCAACGGTCCTTGTGAGCGCACTTTCATGATTTCACTAGCTTTGGATGGCAGAAAGTTTTCATCAAATCAATTTTTGATCCACCAATTAGTAGAAGGATCAATAAGAGCACTGATTGTGGATTCAGCTGGTAGTACAGATGTTGAAGCAATCTTTTAGGATTTTTATAAAGCCAATACTCACGTCAAATCTTAATCTTCTGAGCAATACTAAATCTCCAAATACAGCCCCTCCGTCAAATTTTAAAAGAACTATGACTGCTAGTCCATGTGTAAGAAGGATATTTTTCCTCTCCCGGGATAAAATTTCACCTATCACCTTTCAGGAGTTGGTCAATTACAGATCCTGATATTTGAAATATCAAGAGCTGTAATTGACAATCATAAAGCGGGGTTCAGACAATAACTAAAAGTATTCAGCCACTACACTGGCATCTTTGCATAAGACAAGAAACTATAGCATCCAATGCATCCATAATAATAACCTAATGCAACTGCCAGACTCCCACAAAAGCTCCAATTAACGATAGGGAATTAACAATAATTTACTTGTCCCATTGCAGTGGGAACCAACTGGCACACAAATCAGCAGTATAGGACAACCATCTCCAAACCAATTACCAGTAATCCCCACACGAACAAGCCCCTTCCTTGAAGTGGTGAAACCTGTTAGCATCACGAACTATGACCTCCCTCTGTGAAACAACTGATGTCAGCTTGATAAATGTATGGCAATCACCACAAACGCGGAGATTTTTCAAAATTCTAATGGGAGTTCCCTCAGGAGTGGCAAGAAGGCCAAATGCAATAGCTAACTTCTCACTGTGGCTATAGAGAATTCCAAGTTTAACTTCCTCTTCAACATCATGTAGAACAAAGTTTGTATCTGGCACATAACCAGCCAACTCTAACTTCTCAACTAAGCTCGTCAGCTTCTCATAAATCTCCTTTGATCGAGAATGTGTCTCGTCTCCTACACTAAATTTGTAAATGGTATCACCTACCTCGATCCAAGTGTTACCAGGAATCTTTTTTAGTTGTCTTTTGGTCATCATATCCCTAATGTTAGCAACATCATTCCATCTACCAGCGTTTGCATAAATATTTGAAAGCAGTATATAATGTCCAGGGTTTTGTGGTCGCAACTCAAGCAAGTTTTTTGCTGCCTGCTCTGCCAAGTCCAAATTTTTATGGATTCGACATGCACCAAGCAACGCACACCACACACCATCATCTTTCTCAACCGTCATAGTCTCAATCAGTCTCCATGCATCATTCAGCCTCCCGGCGCGTCCAAGGAGATCAACCATACATGTTAAATGTTTCACATTTGGCATCACACCATACTTATCCAACATTAGGGAGAAAAGCGCAAGACCTTCTGGAACCAGGCCCGCATGACTACAGGAATATAACAAAGAAACAAAGGTTATATTGTTAGGTAATATTCCACTTCTCAGCATCATAGGAAGCAAATCAAGAGCCTTTCTGCCTTGCCCATGGTACCCATAAGCTGCAATCATAGCACTCCACGAAATCACGTTCCTCCTTTTCATGATATCAAAGATTTCCCTCGCGAGACCAACACTCCCACACTTAGCATACATATCAATCATCGCCGTCCCCAGTATCACATCCAAAGGAAATTTATTTGCACGAACATAATCATGAACAAGTTTAGCCTTATTCAAAGCACCAAATTTAGCACAAGCATTGACAATAGTCACCATAGCAATCTTATCAGGAAAGACACCCTGTTCTATCATCCGATCGGCCAAAACCAATGACTGGTTCGCACTCCCGCATTCAGCAAATCCTCTAATCATCGCTGTCCAGGTCACCAGATCCCTACAAGGCATTTCGCCAAACAGTTGACTGGCATCCTCAATCGTCCGAAAGTTAACATACATGTCGACTAAAGCAGCACACACGAAACGATCGTTTAGCAACCCACATTTCAAAACAAAGCAATGAATCAACCTACCAACAAGTTGTCCCAATTCATCCTTGCAAGCCTTTATCACAAAAGGCAAAATGAAGTTATCAGGTTGCGACCCAGTTCTCAGAAACTCTCTAAAAGTCCCAAAACAACGGATATAATCACTGGCCCTAGCGAGCCCTCCAACTATTACGCTCCAGGAAACCGTGTCCCTCTCGCACATTTTATCGAACAAGATATAAGCATCGACCAAGTGCTTGTGGTGTACATACATGTACAGTAGCTTGTTGGCAACATTGAGGTCATGAAGCATGCAATTGGTTGTTACTTGAGCATGGAATTGTTTGATTTGATCTATGTCTTTACATGTCAGTAGTAAAGAAACGTAAAACTTGGAGTGAAGCTCCAAAGAGGGGAAAGAATCTGAGCTGGAAAATTCCGGCGATTGGGCATAAGGCGGGTTTAAGGCGGTGGGTTGATGGGATTGAGGTTCATGCGTGGCGTCAGAGTCCACAAAGTCTGTAGCAGTAGAAGCAAAAAGGAAACGAACTTTTCCATGACAAGGAACGAATTTCAGTTGGGTTCGGAGTTTAAACATGAGTTTCAAGTTTACAAATGTCCCGACTCCTGGGTCTGGGTGGCTCGGGTTGAAAATGAAATCATAGGCAAGACAATGACTTGATGCTAAGATGCAATTACGTGCTTTGGTTTTTAGTCACCGACTGATGTGGAAATACTTGGAATAGAGTTCAATCCTAGCTCATAAAAGGTTTATGGAATACATGTGATGACCGATAATTTTCTCAATCTTCCATCAAAATGTACGTACTAACAGCCCTTATTTTCTGTGAGATGGAACACCTAAAGTGCGACAAAAATCCAATCATAACTTACGGTAGACTTTTCATGAGAACAGAGTCGTACCCAAATAAGATTGAATCATTTAACAATAGACCTCGCTGGAATTTACACCATGCTTTTAATCACTACCCACAAAACTTCGTTTTCCTACTCTCATGGAACCAATAGTTATACATTACATTGGATCTCATTCACATATTCAGCACTGGACCCAAATATGGGGATCTTCCACTTTATACATTACATTGGATCTCATTCACATATTCAGCACTGGACCCAAATATGGGGATCTTCCACCCACTACACTAATTTTTCGTTCCCAGTGTCCCCATTATAACCAAAGCACCCTCTAGGACTCCACTTCTTTTCCCTCCGTTATCTGTAGCAGCAGTAACCGAGTCTATGGAAGCTCACTAAAGGTAAAGATACCAATTGACGTTCAACGGCGTTTGTGAACGAGATAATGAGACCACGTTTCTAGTTGAGTTGCGTCAGTGGTGGCCGTGGTATCGGCGATGACTTCAACTCCTTTTCCACGAATGATTCATACGAATTGTTTTCCCGAAATTCCTCGAGAAGCGCGTCCATTGGCATTGCTCGAAGTGCCTCAATTGTCCCCTTGCTAGGAATTTCTGCCTCACTTCTTACTGGGGTTGCACCTGTTGGCTTATAGTCCTGCACAAAAAAAAATTCTTCATTGTGGACTCAAATATGGACCTTTGGTAGTGATTTTCAGAATTATATGAGATATGGAAAAGATGAGATGAATGCAAGCTAAAACCAAGTTATCTGTGTTAAATTTAGCCTACCATGTATCGCTGCCCAAAAGTTTCCTTCGTCTTCTCTTCAATTGCTGCGGCTTGGTCAGAGTGATCTTCCCTCAAAACGTCCAGTGTTTTTGCATGAGATTGCACTGCCTCCAGGATACCAGATACAGCTTCTCGTTCTTGCTCCGATACACCTGTAGCAATTGTCACAACAGAAAACGTGAAATGCGTCCCAGATCGTGATTCAACATAAGCTAACCCGAAGGGAAGTTGACGCTTTTAGTATGGAAAATTTTAAAGATATGTAAACCAATTGTACTCACTCTCAATGTGATGAAGAATATCTTCATTATTCCTTGCCGCATCTTCCTCGGCTGCAACTCTTGTAAAATCAACTTCGGCCTCATGCTGGTCACTAGTGTCACATGCATTTCTGCACCGAAGTAAGATATGGTTACGATAAAGAGGTAATAAATACTGGTAATACGACATGATCATGTCAAAAGTTTTTGCGGTTAAAGCTTTGCATCAATTTTGCTTCCTAATACAAAGGTTATACCTGACAAGATATTTCATCGGACAGTTTATGAGAAAATTAACATATGAAAACTTGAAGCAGGGTAAGGACTACTACTTAGTAAGTGACATCAATGCGGAAACGTGGCTCCTGCCCATCTCATTAACCGACTCATGGCTTCTTTTCCAGTGCTTTGTAGCCGATTCTGCTGTTGTCAAACTAGAGAATGAGGGAAAGAGTCAAGTACACGGATTATAAATATTTGTGCACTCAACATAACAAAGAAGACCAACACACCATTGCTGTAGGAGTAACTCCATACGACAATGTTTGGCAGCAGAGTAATCTGCACAATCTTTGGCATTATTCTCCGCTTGAATGGAAAATTCCTGCCATTTTCGTTTTGCCTCTGTTGTAGTGCCCTCCATTGAAGAAACATGTCCTTCCAAAAATATCTTGTTTCCAGTAGCATTTTCTCGAAGGTTACCTAGCCTTACATCCACCTATGGAAACAAAAGTATGCGCATCTTGGTAATAAGTCAAACATACAAATCAAAGCGGAAAAACAAAAAAACTGTGGAGCCTACCAGCTCTTTCTGACGCTTGATGTGGTTAGAGACTAGATTGTTAATGTCAGTAACAAGCTTCTCAGCATCAGACTTTGATTGCTCCTGCAAAAGAAAAGTTTGGGTTTGCAGTGGCCAATGTTTTGTAGAAGTGCCGGGATGAACAAAACGCACCTCGTAAGCCTTCTGAAAATCAGCAATAGTTTTCAATTGGAACTCGTCAGCTTGCGCTGCATGATTTTCTAGCCTTTCGGCTACTTCTGATATCTTTTTGAGGAACTCATTCATGTATGCTGAAATCTCCTTTATCTGCTTGTTACTATCGTCGAATCTCTGATGAATTTCCAACATCAACAATAAGGAACAAGAAACAGAAAGGATATGTGTTGGTGCTAAAGAAAGAGAGAACACTGGAAGTGTAGGCAACTCCTAGCGGAAATACTAGGATAGACTCCAGCATAGGCGCATCATTTTCAAAATTAAATAACTTTAAGAATTTCAGTGTACTTTTCACCAGTGCAAAAGAATACATAATTTAGCTTCAGACATCGGCAAGATGTTAACTATGCAATAATTCATTAGCACGGTCAATCAAAGTTCATTTACAGCAAAGTCAAAACTATAAACCTGCTGCAGTTCCCTTGCAAATATAGTCATTTCCCCTTGGTGAGTTTAGAGACCGCTCTGAAGATCATCAAATATTGAATCTGCTTGACCAGCCTCTGATGCTAGATACTAATTCAGAAAGGACGCATACATAAATCTCCACAGGATAATTAGGAGGTAAAGTGAAAAAGAAATTTGAATAATTGCTACCCCACTTCTTCAATCGACTCCTTATTAGAAGTTGTCAAAGAAGAAACTTGTTCCATTCCTGCAATGGAGCTCGCCTTATGTAAACGCACAACATTCTGCACTGCTTCCAAGTGGGATAAATATAAATTCCTTGAAATTGTTAATTTATTCCTCATCTCCTTGACTGCCTGAATGCATGTGGAATCAATACAGACCTCTTCATGTCAAATCATTGCAACAGAATGTTCTTAACAAGAGGAAATGGTAACGAAAAGCGGAGATCTGGAATGCAGATGCTTCCTGATACCTTATTATGTATATCTAAAATCGAATGACAAAGGTCCTCGACACAGTGAATATGTTCATTTTGCTGAGACATTGATTTATCCAGCATATCACCTAGAGAACAAATTTGTTTCGAGAGTTCTATTCTGACGCTGTTCACCACTGATCTGTTATCTTCATTAAGTTTGTCTTCTCTACCTACACCACATTGAATTTGCTTGTGAGTAATGTTTGTTGGCTCCATATGAACCTGGTAGTTTCAACAGACAAAGAACTTCGTACCAATCTTTTGGAACAAAGACACGTTATCCTGCAGAGCTTTCTCCAAGTCACCCCGTAGAACATATGCTTGATGAGTCTGAGCATTCTCTGTTCAGTAAATTCAAGAGCAGTATCAAGTACCAAAATGAATTACATTATGAGGATAAAACAAATATTTAGCACACCTGCTTTTTTCTGTTCAGATATGATAAAATCCCTCTCTTTCAGACCATAGCGGCATTTCTTAAGTTCTTCCTCTGTACTGGCTAATAATTTGTTGACTTGGTTTAAGTTTCTCTGCACATATGATGCACATAATGGGACCTATCCATATAAATAATGTTGTACAAAAAGTTTATAAACATTTCATACCTCTGTTATATCAAGTTGGCTGCTCAATTCAGAACATTGCCGAACCTGGGCAACATATTTATCTTGCAGCTCCTCCAATTGCTGACCCAACATATTGTTCATTGGTTATCCAAGGAATCAACGCCTTACTATCTCACAAACACTGTATTAATTTTTCACACTAACCTTCTGGTTACTTTCGATATTTATTGTCATTTGTTCAATTTGTTCTGCCATGGCCTGAACGCCAAAACACGAACATATGTAAGAATAATCATACACATTCACAACTTTGTCAGTGAAACACAACAATGCCAGGCTAACAATTATGTATTCTTTGTCTCTTTTAAGCAGCAAAATTGAGATAAATGCAGAAAAGAAATTTTTTCAAAAAGGAAATATCATTTTTTGGAACAAAGTTGGCCACTCAAAGTTAAGATAAACTATATATGATGGAACTTTGGAACAAAGAATTACCTTCCTTCCACTCTCCTCTTGATAGTATCGTTCCTTTGGAATATAAACGCCATTCTTTTCACGTGCTGCATAAACCTCTAAACAAGGTGATGGCATTTGAAGCAAGTCAGAAAACTAGGACAACATAAGTTTGATGCAACAGATTTAACACCTTGCATCTATTTCTGTTTACTAACCCGCCAAAGCCAAGCCACCTCACCTGCCTTAAGCCTTTCAATCTCTCCATAAAGATCCTTGATAAGAGTCGATTTCATCATTTTTTGATTAACCTACAAACAAGGAAATCAAATTCTTCAATTTCTAGGTACTGTTCAGTCAATGTGTCTAGTTTAATTTTTGGAACAACAAGATCCATATCTTAATAACAGACCACTTGAAGCATATCCCCATTATACGTTAACGAGAAATTCAAGTTACTTTGTCAAGGGTTCAAAAACCGTATATATCGGCTTACAAACCACAAGAGAGCTCTAGAAGAGAAGAAATTGGATATAATCATTTACAAGGTTTTCCAACAGAACCATAACTTAAGCTGTAAAATGCCCCTCGATAAGTAGATTAGCTTTAGAATATTTTATAAGAGCTGAAATATGAAAACTTGCAGTATTTGAACACCTGCTTAAACCTTATTGTCAGCGTTTTAGACAAACATTGAAAGCGCAAGAAAAACGTTAGTTGGCATCTGTTTAACTATTGCAAAATCAATCACTGCAGAGTTATGACACCATAAGCTCTATATCCTCCGTGTTATTACTTCTGGAAGAAATTCTTGTGATCAGAATTCTTTCATTTTATGAATTTGAACAAGACTTGGAGCAACCGATAAAAGTTCTTCATTTGTCATTATAAGATCACAATTTTGAATAACAGAAACAGTCTCTTTATAAAAATTACAAAGGGATGCACGAATTACGTTGACTTTTTGAATTTGAATTGTTAGCTTAACAGATCAAAAGAAAAGTGCACTGGTTCATAATCTATTTTTTTTCTGTTAAGCTAACAATCAAATACATAAACTACTAATCAACAGCATACCTCAGGCTTATTTTTTATGTGCTTTGCCCTGTGTGCATAATCTAGTGTACTCAAAGTCTCTTCAAGACAATGAACGGCTGGGGAAACTGTAGCTATGATGCATGTTTTAGTTCTTCCCCCAAGTGAATCACGAAGTAACCTTGTAAGCTTGCTGTCTCTGGAGTAGTTATTTACGAACATAAGTTAGAAAAAGATAATAATACGGGCTTTCACCAGTCCAACCAGGAAAACAATCTGAACCTGTAAGGTATATGGCCAAGATGCTCAACAAGGGCATTGATCACTCGCCCCAAGGTGAGTAAACTTTTGTTTATTTCACCAGCTTCTCTTGCACGACCCTAAAGCATAACCAACAGGATAACTAGATTATAAGCTAACTTATTACTAATCACCATCAAAACTCATTATATCAATGTGTCAAAACAAACTTATGTACCTCCCTAGCACCAGAACGCGAAATGTTTTCTGACCCGGCAAGATCCACCAGATTCAACTTCCCACATTTGATCAGTTCTTCACCTTCAGGTGTTGCTTCCTTAATGTGCATCGTAATGCAAAAGAGAGAATGCGACCGACTAAAGGATAAGAAAGATTCTTAAGATTTTATAAAAAATCTTAATTTACCATAAGGGTTAAATTGCCACCTTGATTGCTTGTTTAACAAGGTTTCAGCAGTTCGACGTTTCGCAGATCCTCTCTCAAGAAGGATAAAAATCTCGCTTGCACTTGTCACTATCTCCTCTTCCAACCCTCTTACAAGAACTCCACCTTTCCCGTCTTCCATCAACGGCAACTGCTTCTTTTGCTTTTCATCCAAAGCAACCTTGGAGATTTCCTCTGGAGCAAGCAAATCAGTGATTTCCTCGTTGTACAGCTCTAAAAAAGTCACCTTCACACTATACTCTGCATTCTGGCTTTCAAGAGTATCAAAATTTTGCTTGACAGCTCTGGGTATGACCCCAGCTTCTGGAGGTAACTCCCCGTTTGGCATACTCTGTCTCATTGGAAAATCACATCAACAGGACATCAAATTGTGTTATACTTATCATGAAATGTAAAACATCAAACTCAAACAACTAAAAGACGCCGAAAAGCCCTACCTTAGATCTCTTGCATTCACCTTCCATTGTATATGTTTTACCAGTACCAGTTTGACCATATGCAAATATAGTACAATTGAAACCTTCCAGAACTTCATTCACAATCGGCACAACAGCTTGTTCGTAAAGATCTTTTTGCTGTGCTGAAGGCCCAAAAACCTGTAGCACCCAAAAACAACTGTCTGACCTACAATATCCAAGTTGCAACACCAATGCGGAACAAATTAAAACAGAAGAAACTAAAAAAAAAAAAAAGAAAGAAAGAACCTTGTCAAAAGTGAAAACTCTATCAATATGCTTGCCGGCGATGTTCTGGGAGACGGCGACCTCTCGTTCGTACTCGTTGCACGTAAGTACCTGAGGAGCATTGTTCCTCAACTCCTCTTCGCTAAAAGGCCTAATTACAGTAACAACAACAACAACATAAACAACCAAACAACTTCAAATTAATCCACTAACATAAACCTTTTATCCACATTTAAGCACACAAGCATACATGTGCTTCGAAAACTTTACATGTGCATCGAAAGCTATGCTAACCTGCATCGAAGAAGGACCTGCACGTTAACGCCTTTCTCCTTCTCCTGTCGACCCGACATTTTTCTGATCCTATCGGGATTGTTACTGTTAGATCGGATTCACTCCTTCGAGAGGGCTCTTTTCGTCTATCTGTTCTTTTTCTTTTTTTGGACGAGAAGGTGAACAGAGAGCGGGCTGGGTTTGGGATTTGAAAGTTTATAGACCCGCTCGCTGGGAGTATCATCCAATAGCTGGATTTTAAAGTACGGTGGACTTTTATAGATTATTTAGGAACCTTCGAATTGAATTCATTAACGAATTGAATTCAATTACATTAATAAAATTGGGATTGAATTTAATTTATACTATTTGGAACAAATCCAGTAATATTAGAATTGAATTCAATTACATTGTTTGGAACAAATTCAGTAATATTAGAATTGAATTTAATTACACTGTTTGGAACAAATCCAATAAGATTAGAATTGAATTCAATTATTTCATATGACACATTTATCCCTGACTAAAAAATAATATTATCTAAAATAAAAGTCATTTTAGATAGATTTTAATTATTCAAAATAAGTGTCATTCTTGACTTTGTATGCATGTTTAGAATTTTACTTCCA
>JANVCQ010000004.1:31463894-31485231 GCA_025531925.1 Erythroxylum plowmanianum
ATTTTTAATAAATAAATAAATAAATATAAATTGTTGTATAAATATAAATTAATTTAGTTAATAACTAAATTATTGTGATTGTATAAATATAAATTTATTTAGTTAATAACTACATTATTGTGGTATATTCTTTGAAAATATTTGATGTAAAAATTTAGTGTAGAATGATTGGAGTAACACCAAATTTAGTGTAAAAAGATTCTTAGAATATACTATTTTACACCAAAATTGGTGTAAAAATTTAGTGTAATGGTTGGAGATGGCCTTAGGAGGGGAATGGAGTATTACTCAAAAATAAATAATGAAAATAATGAATCTACAATGACATCCCCTTACCAAACTTAATCTCATTTCATACTCATTTCCTTTTTTTCATATTCACCAAACAAGCACCCCCTCAATGTCTCTTGGTCCCCTCGTCTTAGGTATCAATGAGCTATTTATTCAAAACTGAATAGTTCTACCTCAACATATTTACAAGGAGGACAACCGATGTACCGATTGGCTTACTAATTTTGCTGAACAATTTGAGTTAGAGATCACTTATTTAAAAAATACACCTATCAGGTGCCTCTCAATCTTCTTAGAAGATATGTCGAAGATTTGTTTCTAACGACTAGTAATATAATTTGTATCAATTTTCTTTCCTTTTCATGTAAAAAAAAAGCTTATATTGGGCTTCTAGTTAAAATATGAATAACAGTTAATCTCACACGAGACCGATTGGGTGTTTCGTCTGGTGGTATGATTCTTGCTTCGGATACGACGTCGCGAATTCGATTTTTTGCAACACCTCATATTTGCCCTTTCGGGCCTTCTCATGTTTTATCGGCTTTCTAATTTGTGCTCTCACACATGTTTGGACTTTGCTTTTTGAGTTTAGGGCCCATGAAGCATCTACTCTAGGGTTTTGACTAAGACAGAAATCCCAGTCACAGTTTCAATTCTTTCACTTCATCTTTCGCCTCATCAGCACATAGGGAGTTGAATCAAAGTCCTAGAAGTCGTAGATATGAGCAGATCAGGGCAGCCTCCAGATCTCAAGAAGTAATTTTCAACCTTTTCTTCTACTCTAGTTTCTTCTTACTTTTTGTTTAATCTTTATCCTTGTTTACTAAATCTGTTGTATTTCTTCTGGTGTTTGTCATTTGTTGGGTTATTACAGGTACATGGACAAGAAGCTTCAAAGTAAGTTGACCCTCTTTGCTGATGTTTGATAATTTCATGTTTAGGCGTTCTCTTAATTTTGCCCGCTTTTGGGAAATGTAGCTCGTTCTAGGGTATATTTGGTACTTAGTTTGGATTTTGAGAAATACAACGTGCGCAGGTGGACATTTCATGGTTATTCCAATGCAGTATTGGTGTGTTCTTTATAACGTGGAATGTTTTATGTTGCTAGTTCTGTTGATTAATTAGAGTCTGGTAGCTTTTTGGTGATAGGCTTGGTAACTTATGATTCGTTGCCTTTTTTTCTTTAATTTTGTGTGCAAACGTTTCCATACATCCACTTATCTGACCAATTGATAGCGTTCATGCTGTAAAGACGGACTGTTATTCATGTTGAAAATTAATGAATGCTGGAAGTGAAATTTGCCCCTTACCTAGGGTTACCTCTGGTTCAGATCCTCTGTCCCAATCATCCTGTTCCAACCTTGTTTCTGCTTTAAAACGACGTCGTTTTGGGCCTATTTACATATAAAACAATGTCACTTTGGGGCTGAATCAGGGTTGGAAGAGAGTAATTGGGACAGAGGATCTGATGCCAGTTACCTCCTCATTATCCATTGCTTTGTGTGTGGATCTTTAGACTACCAATAATTCTTTTGTCCTATTACTGTTAGTCTTAATTTTGTTCTATGATGTGTGTATGTTTGTGTTTTCGAATTCATTAAGTTGATGGCCATAGTTTTTCCAGGCCTCTTGCACATCAGTAGCCATTTGAAATGAATGTTGTTATTTCAGATGAAGCTCAATAGCTTATTGATGTGGTTACTGTTCAGTATGTAACTGAATAACATTCTTCATGTGTAAATAGGGGATGTTATTTTCAGTAGGTGCTTTAGCTTAATAAGGTTTACATAACTTTCTTGACGTTTTACATTATGATCTTGCCCTTGCAAAACTGGGAGGGCATTGTCAAAAAGAATGGTCTACTTTACTTTTGATCCTTGTTTCATGCTATAATATGTTCCTTGCGGCATCTTAGGTCGTGCTTGTAGCTACAGTTGATTGTGCTATTATTGAGACTTTTTAGTCTGAGGTTTATTTTTAGCTTCCATGTTCTGATAAGCACGGTGAGTCAAGTGAAGGAAACAACTTTTCTTCTATCAATACATTGGCTTGAATTCAAACTGATTATGGGTTTAATTTTTAATAAGTTATAAAAGATTCCATAAATTGAACTAAGAAAGAGATATGTGTTTTGTTTTTTAAGATGGTTTTTGCCCTCACTTAATTGGTTGTTCAATTTTAAGTGTCAATACAGAATCTTGGAATTTTGAATTCCATTTTCCATTTTTCTTCATATGCTTGGTTGATGTGTCAGATTGCTGATTAACCTTATCATCGTAACATATGCAGTTAAGCTTAATGCTAATAGGTTAGTGGTTGGAACACTTAGAGGATTCGACCAGTTTATGAATTTAGTGGTTGACAACACTGTCGAGGTGAATGGTGAGGAGAAAACTGATATTGGCATGGTGGTGAGTCATATTTGTCTATTGTACTTGTTTAATGCATAATGCAGTCATTCTGTCATTTAAGTTTAATTCCTGATAAATAATAATCTTGTAATTTTTTATTTTATTTTACAGGTGATCAGAGGAAATAGTGTTGTCACTGTTGAAGCACTGGAACCCGTCAACCGATAATAGTTGAGATATGACTTATATTGATGCATATTTGATGTACTTCTAACTCTTATATTTGGCCCGATATGGCTCCCCCAGTATGATATGGAAATTGTTTTATATTTGTGGATGAATGCAGCTTATGTTTCCCAGAACATTTGTTGCTAGATTGATTTGGTGGGCTTAAAATGATGCTGAGCATTATGGAATGATTATGCCCTGCCAACTACTGGCCCTCAGTCCTGAAACAAATTGCTTTAGGATACATTCGTTTGGATGAACTTGAATGTGCTGCCTCTTTAACAGGCACCAAAACCAGCTTGATAATGCTTTTTAATTCATAAACGTTCTAGATAATCTGGTGAGAACGCATATCGCAATTTTCACAGATACTGACAGTGGTTGATAGGAAATAAAAGCTCGTTTAATGCGTTCGTGTTCAATTGTTCTTTTTCATGATTTTATATGATCGAAATTGGGCTTGAAATCTATAATTAAATTGGCGTTGATCATATTAGCACTGCTAAAGGGGATGAGATCTTATCCTGCTAAAGCTGAACACATGGAATTTCCATGAATAATCAGAAAGGAGTTGTGGAATCTTAGCCAGACCAGACCAGATCGATATTTGAAAGAACAAACGCTCCCTTCAATCCAAAGGTCCACCAAGAAAAAGCTGCTCTATGCCTTGTAGTTGTTTCGATCCCATTATTTTAATTTATTATGCACTCGCGGTCCGGGTGCCCGGGAAATGGGGTTTGAATTTGGAACAGTTTCCTATTCACACGACTTACAACGGTACATTAACTAATCCCTTAACGCTTCTTCCTTTTGGAGTACCGTACTGCTAGGTCTCAGCTTTGGTTATCGGTTGCCTGACCTGTCCACCTTTTGGCTTGCAATTGCAGTTTCGTACTGTCCACTATCGTTTGTAGTTTGTACACATAAACGTACGCACTTTACGCACAAGTTACGTTCTTTCATTCACGAAACATAGCCTGCCTAGCCCAGACTAGCCTAGGTAGGAGAGTCTAACGGGGGAATTCAATCAAGTGCTATATGGATATGGAAGCCTAGCTAGCCTAGGGATGGGATATTAGGCCTAATGGTCACAACTCACAACTTAACGTTTGGCAAATTGTACTTGCTTAAGCATCACGAAAACCTTGATTAGTAAAAGGATGTTGGCTATAACACTTAAAACCTGGGAAGGGAAAGGAAGGGGAGGGAATTTCAGGGGCTAGAATCTGGGTGACGGACAATTATATATTTATATTGGATGGTGAAGTTAGGTATGTGATGAGGACATAGACTTACATATAATATATAAATAGTTCATTTAAGACCGAGACTTAGGCTAGGTACAAATGCCTGAGCCAGGTGGTCCTCTCTCTGGTCTCTGCTTCGGTGACTCGGTCCCATACCTGTCACAACCCAATTAGTTGGCTTTGCGTCACACAAAGCTTTGTTTAATGCAGATGAGTCAGATGACCGCAGATGTTTATCTGTCATTCCATGTTATACCAATTAGTTCAATACATATTCCTCATTGCCTCCTTTCCTTTTGGGAAAACTTTGTTTCTGTTATAATTTACCAGGTTGCAAATTCTACGTCTTTATTTGTTTAGATCCATCTATTCTCATCATTCCCAATTGACCTTTGAGTAGTTTATTAGTGATTTTGGAAAGAAGAAAATGAATGGCCCTGCCCTTTATCTCTCTGCTACTTTGCCTGTATCCTCTTAAACTGTACAACCTATATTCTGTATCTGTATCTACGTTGTCTCTTTCTCTCTGTAGGTTGCTTCTTCAACCCTCAAGATACCATAGCCATTGAGAAGGCAAAGAAGAGCAGATAAAAAAGAAAACTGATATTTGTCACTTCCCTACCCCACGCACTAAAACCTTCCTTCAATCCAACTCTACATACGCACAAAAGTTTTGTTCCCATGTTCTCCAACAAAAATCAAGAAAACCGATTCAAAGCAACAATAGAGTGAGCCCTGAACTGAACCAAAAAGACCATTTCTTGCTTACAATTCTTGTCAAAACAAAAACAAGAAAAAGACAGAGAAAACAACATGACTGAAGTAATCCAATCATCACCGTCTCATTTCCCTTCTCCTACAAGCTCTTCCTCTCCTACTTCACGTGTTCATGGTGACATCCCACACCAACAACACCACCAACATAGGTTTAGCCCCGCTGGACCCGTAGAAATAGACCAAGAACAACTAGACGAAGATCAAGCACAAGTTGATGGGTACATAGAGAGAACAGAGAGGGAGAGAGAAGGAGACCAGCTCTCTGTTGTGGAACTTTTGGTCGCTGCTTTTAGAAGGTCCATTGTTGGTTGTAGCGTTATTGCTGCTACTGGGAGTAAAGAGCTTTCAATGGAGATTGGTTTGCCCACTAATGTTAGGCATGTTGCTCATGTCACTTTTGATAGGTTCAATGGATTTCTTGGCTTGCCTCTGGAGTTTGAGCCTGAAGTTCCCAGGAGAGCACCGAGTGCAAGGTCAATTTTTTATTTCCTGAACAAATTTGGTTTATTTCATCCATTTCTTTTTTCACTCTGGGTTGAGGGAAAGTTTGCATCTTGAAAATTTTAGTCTCCTGGTGCCAAATATTTAGCATCAGCTCTTGCAAATCATATGCTGCCGAAGAGAAACTGTTGTATAATGTCTGTCTAGCTTGAGTTTTTTTATGTGGTTATGGACTCAATTTTTGATAGACATTATATGGTGCGAGTCCATTCAACTTTGCACCATTATTTGTCCTTCCCAATGTGGTTGTGACATGAATATTTCTTCTTAGTCGTCAATGTGCTAATTGCTATTAATGTTTACCCGTAACTATGTATCCATGGTGACAATAAACTTAAAGAGTACCTTCTTCCTCACTATTCGGATTGTTTGTGATCGATTGTGTTAATCGAACGCTTTCTCATCAGTAGCCAGAGTAAAGAGTTCACCGATTTTGTCGAGGTTTTTGGAGGAAATTTTGTTTAGTGCTTTTATACAGGCACTTTATTTTCTTCTGCTTCTATGCTATTGCATAATGTTAATAGAAAGGTGCAGCTAGATAGTCTGTTAAACATACCCATGTTACTATTTGTAAGTTTTGGTTGAAGCTGCATTTTCTGGTTCGAAGTCACCCTTGGTTGGACAATTCTTTTTAATAGGTAGTTTTCCATGTGAAATTGGTTACGTGTTCCTCATGCTTTCTTTTTTCATTAGTATAAAAATTGACCCATCAAAACTGACCAACAAAGAAAATGTCTGCATCCTTAGTCTGCGATTTTCTGTTGTTTTACGCTCATATTGTCTACAACTATCTGCAACTGACTGGACCAACGCTATAGTTGTCGAATGCATTGTGCATAATTGTCTATTTCTAGTTTCCAACTCTACTGGTACACAATTACCGTAGACAGCATCAGAAATAAATGCAGCTGATTGCTTCTGCACTAATTTATACCTTCATTAAGCCAACCTTGGAAAGAATTCTTACCTTATTGCAAGACTAATATTTTCGGGTCATTTGCTTAGTTTATGTTGGCTTAGATTGTGTTGTATTGTTATTGTCGTTTCCCACTTTATTCCAATTACATAAGCAACTGAAAGCATCTACCTCATCATCATCTATGAAGTTACTCAGCTTGTATCTGCATAATCTGAACAGATTAGATAACATGAGTGAGCTTGTTTCTCCAGAAATATGATTCAGTTGTATCTGCATATTCAATTTTAGGCACTTGATTCTCGTGGCTGATTGGTTGATGGCATACGCTTATGCTTATTGATGAAACATCAATTTTTGCAGTGCCACTGTTTTTGGAGTTTCAACAGAGTCCATGCAACTTTCCTACGACTCTAGAGGCAATATTGTGCCTACAATACTCTTGATGATGCAAAGACAATTGTATGCCCAAGGAGGATTGCAGGTCAACATCCATTTCTCCTTTTCTAATATGCCTATTGAATTATAGTTGAAGCATCTACCTCCAAGGTTTCCTGTATAAACATTCACGTGGGGTAGAACATGTTTTGGATAAAGGGCATAAAGGTCTAGAGATGTAAATTAGTCCAACAATGTCTTGCAGGCAGAAGGAATTTTCAGAATTAATGCAGAGAACAGTCAGGAAGAGTATGTTAGGGATCAACTAAATATGGGAGTGGTCCCAGAGGGCATTGATGTGCATTGCTTGGCAGGTTTGATAAAGGTACAAGTTAGTTAATTGGTTCTCATACTCCATTCTACAGTTGGTGACAAGCAACTGGTTTTCACTGTCACTTCACTTGTGTGAAATGTACCTTGAACAAAAAAGTTTCTGTTTGTTGTTTATTTTCTCGAGTCTGTATTAAGATGATATAAAATCATGATTGTGTAGGCTTGGTTTAGGGAACTTCCAACTGGCGTTTTGGACTCTCTTTCACCGGAACAAGTGATGCAATCACAATCAGAAGAGGATTGTGTTCAGCTAGCTCGATCTCTCCCCCCTACAGAAGCTGCTCTATTGGATTGGGCAATAAACTTAATGGCTGATGTTGCTCAACGGGAACATCTGAATAGAATGAATGCACGGAATGTCGCTATGGTTTTTGCACCCAACATGACTCAAGTGAGTAATAATCCATGCTTAAAATCTTCAAAATAAGAATGTCCAACTCCCTGCTACATTTCATTGTTCTTTTATCATTTTTGTACCGATCCGACATAAACCAGAGGAAAGATCTCCTCTAAATTGAGAGGGGTTACCTTTCCTAGAAGACCATTGCTTAGTTGATAATTAATTGTACCTCTGCATATTCTCATGGTATTATGCAGATGTCCACTTCTGTTATTGTTTCCATGGATTAGTTAGAGAACTTTCCAATCAGATTGTACAAGTCATTATGAAAAGAGTTAAACACACTTGTTTGAATGGTTTCGTGTGCAAAGATCTCTGGCAATATACATAAATTATTGACACTTCATAACTTGTGTGATTGCAGATGTCAGATCCATTGACCGCATTGATGTATGCTGTTCAAGTGATGAATTTCCTGAAGACCCTTATCATTAGGACACTTCGAGAACGAGAAGATTCTGTGATTGAAACAGTTTCTGCTTCCTCCCTTGAGCCTGCCGATGGGAATGGGCATCAAAGCCCTTCTCAACCTTTCCCTCAGAAGGTTGTGGCTGGTGAGGAGAGTGAAGAAGAGAAGGTATTTGTTACTGAAGAACCTACTCTTCAGAGTCCTCCGCCTAGCAAAGATGATTCTACCATTGAAAGTGGTTCCCAAAATCTCTTGACTTCAATTCAGAACATTCACAGAGGAAATCAGAGTCTCGTTGGTAATTGTCCTGGTGAAGTTTTAGCTCAATTAAAAACCATAAAGAATGAACAAGAGGGCAGCTTTAAAGATAAAAGCGGAAGAATCCAAATGAAAGGTTGCAAAAGCAGAAATGGTCAATCCAACAATTCAAATCTGAAGAAGGGTCCAAAAAAACCGAACGAGCAGTCAAAGGTGTGGGCAGCAGGACATATTGAGAAGAACAAGGAAACTGGTATTTTAGGTCGGATGAACCAAAGGACACAGCGGTTTGAAGCTTGGAGGTGAAAAAGTGCTCTTGCTTTGCGATCACATTCCAACCGATGATAGTACAAATGGTGCATTGTGAGTCAATGTGTTTCTTTGGTTTTATTGGTGTCGCTACACTGCATCTGCATGCCTGTTTTTCTGGTACAAAGAGCAAGGCAACTAGTATAGGTCATATAAATCAATCAAATGACATAGTGGGTGGGTATTAACCTTGGCGAAGAATGCTGTTGCCAGCTAATGATGCAGACGAGACAAGTCGACATATTCTGTATGTTTTAGCATTGGACATTCACTATTTGTTTTATGCGTGTTCCAGAGTGTTGTTCTTGAACTAGTTACTGCTTGATAGTTAGATAGCCTTAACCCATTCTAACATCCTCTTTCTCCATGAAACTCCAAGGTCAAGATCTATATATATACACACAAATATATAGGAAATCTCTCCTTCAGGGAGGCTTTCGGCCACATCCGTTGATGGAACCAGTCGATTTGTACACACACACACACACACATATATATATAAAATGTAATATAATATAATTTTATTTTAAAACTTCATAATTTTTTTTTATCTGAATACATTTTTTATTTTGTTTAGTTATTTTAAAAATCAAAATATATAAATTTATTAGCTGAATTTAAATGTTTTTATAATGAGTCAATTTTAAACATTTTAAAATAAAACTTAGGGTTAATTAAAAAAAGCTTAAACTTTTGTCAAATTTTCAATTATAGCCTAAAATTTAAAAAGTAGTAATAAAATATTCAAACTTTCAATTTTTTTTCAATTCTAATCTAAGATTAATGTCATCGTTATCTTTGTTGACATGACATTGCCGCGTGTTAAGAGACTCATTAATCAAATACGTTAGCGTAATTAGCAGAAGTGATTCTGATTATTAAAACAATATGGTTTCGTGATAAAACTGAGGCGACGTTTTAACAAATGAATAACACATCTGTCACTCCCCCCTCTCAGACACACAAAATCACTCTCACTCTGTTTGCTTTTACTTTTACCTCTTCGTTCTCGGTCTGTAACTTAAATTCCTAAGTTTGCTCTCACTCATTTTCACTATGTAACATAACTTTTTTTGTTTTGGCTGACAATCTCAGCCATGGTTTTTCCCTCTTCGCTTTCATATCGTAGCATCATCATCCTCAACCCTTCTTCCATCATCGGAAGCTCATTTTGGCCCGCCTCAACCCTTCGTGCATCGCATTGCCGGAAGCTCATTTTGCCCTTCTTGACGCCCTCAGTCCTTCACAGTTAGCCACGTGAAGGTTAGGATTTTATTTCTTGCTTAAGATTTCATTGTCTTCTTTTATCCTTTGACAATGTTTGATGTTTTGCTAGAAGGTCTAGATGATGTAGCAATCGTTGTTTTGAATATGTCTCCTGATCTGCTCTTCTAAGTTGGTATCTAAAAAACTAAAAAATGGGAAGATATTTTGGGTAATAAGCCTGAATTGGAACGAAGTAATTGCCATTGTTTTAGGGAAAACAAGGGTTGGTAACCATCATTAACATATTATATGTTCTTACATATGAGTAATTTTGTCGGCTAGTTGCGTTGTTAGCATTTTATCTTTGGAGAACAAAGGCTTTTTATTGATAGTCACTATTTCTTTCCGTTTTATGTGTGTGTGTGTGTTTATATATATATAATTATTAAAAGATACAAGTAGTTGTATATTATTCATATGAGATTCAGTAAGCAACTGATGACAACAAATAATTTGTAAGTTGCTATTATAACATATAAAAAGAGTGTAAAGCAAAATCAATAGTTTTTATATAAGAGATCAGTGCTTGCTTGCATTTTTATAATTAAACCTATTGATAAGATATTTATTTATAAATAAAGTGGTCATTCGTCATTCGTCATGAGTGCTCGCGTCCGTTGGTGGAGATAATGGGTGGAAGTTCCAGCCATCCATGCAGTTGCTTTTATTATTTTTATGTCTGCCGGTGTGATCTTTGTTTTAGTATGGGTTTTTCACGCTTATTTCAAATCCTTTGGTTGGTTTTGTATCCCGTGGATATCCACCTTTTTTTCTAGTTTGCCATGCATGTTACCGGTGATACTTTGGTAACCTGGGTGAGGATCTCTTCTACTTAACCGAGTAGCGTGGGTAACGGGTGGAATGGCTAAGAACGCTAGTTGGGGACGGTGATGCGTGGGGGCATATAAGGTAGTCATTTCAATGTAGAGTTACTGGCACATCACACGTCTTCTCTGTGGGCTTCTCGAGCATCCTGACAAGTTTGTTGTTGTACAGCAGAAGCCGTCTTCTTTTTTTTCTCGACCCGTTGATACTCCACTTACCAACCTTTAGAACGTTTTCCCCTTTCTACTACACCCTTTCATAAATAGTCTTTTTCTTTAGGACCGTACCTCACTGAACACAGTTACCATTTCCACTTACCTGCCTCAACATTGGATTCTCTAGGCGATTTTTATACTGGTTTTTTACATACATTTACTGGGGCTTCCTTTATCTGGCATATTATTTATTATTCTTCGTAGTTTTTTTTTTTACTGTTTTTATTATCTTTGTTATTATTATTATTTTATTGATCTTATTAGTATTAGTTCTATCATTTATTATTATTATTATTATTATTATTATTATTATTATTATTATATTTATCATTATCATTATTATTTATTATTATTATTGATATTATTTTTTAATTTTTAATTTATATATTTTTCTTTTAAAAATAATAATTAAAATTTTATTTTATTTTTATTTTTATTTGATTTTACTTTAATTTTATTAGTATTTTCTTATTATTATTATTTATTATTATTATTATTTATTATTATTATTTTTATTTTTATTATTTCTCCATTACTTGTATTTTCATTTATTTTATGTTTTTAATGAATTGTTTCTATCACCTGCATCATTCATGTATTGTCTCATTTGCATGTGGGTCCACTGGAAACAGCCTCTCTACTATGTAGGGGTAAGGCTGCTTACTATCGGACCTCCCCAGACCCTACTTCATTGTGGGATTTCGGACTGGGTGATGATGATGATGATGATGATGATTGATTTCATTAAATTGTTGTGATTGATAATTTTAATTTAATAGTTATATTATTTCTTTTAATTGATTTTCCATATTAGGTTGTTTGTCTAATAACTTAGATAATTGCTTAGTGACACTCATAATGTATTCTGAAGATGACTTTTTTAATTCTTGAAATTGTTTCTTAATATCAATTAATTCATCAACTAATTATTCTGAATTTTTGTCTATCTCTTTATTAGATATTCCAGGTTCAGTAAACCTAATAGGTTTTTCTACAAGAATATATGACTATAAGCAAGTAAAGTGAAAGTAGTTTCAACTAAATATTGATTTTCTTTCTTTTGTTCCATTCAATTTCATGAGTATATGGACATGGACATTATGTACAATGAATTATGTCATTATTATGGAAAAATTTATTTAATTTTTAGTACTCACCACCCTATTCAAAATGATGGGCTTTGATTTGAGGCTAAAACTGTTAGTGAACATAAGATTAAAATTGGAGCATATAAGAGTAAACATTACATTTATTTTTAAGAAGATACACCAAGGTATAGTGAGTAAAATCATCAATGAATAATACGATATAATGATGACCTAGATTTGATAAGATAGGAACCAGACCCTAAATATTTGAATGTATGATTTCAAACATTGCATGACTCTTATGAATAACAGAAGCAAAAAGAATTTTTGAAAGTTTACCTAAGAAACATAAAGAACGAGGAGAAAATTAGACCTAGAACAAAATATATTAAAAACTTTAACTATTTTAGAAACATTATATAGTTATCAATGTCTAAGTTATATGCCAATCATGTAAAGAGGTACACTAAACCAAGTAGCTTGCTTGAAACAAGATTGGTGGAGAGCATATAATCTATCTTTACTTAATCCTTGAAGGAGTACCTTTTGTAGGAAAATCCTAGTGTGAGCATCATATATACGCGGTGTGGAAAACAAAAAAAATTTGTTCCAGGACTTTCCCGAACTTCAAGATCTATGTACCTATATAAGAAAATACCATAAAACTTAGATGAATATTTCCAATTCATATATATATATATATATATATATATATATATATATATCATTCATATAATAACCATGTACCTTGTGTGTAGTTTCTTTCATTCTTCAATCTTCTACTCATCGAATAGTCGTAAACCACAACGACCAAAACATACCATCTCCAACGGTATCCATGCAGAGATCGGAAAAACTATCCAAATCAAACTCTTTGATCCGAAAATGGCTAGAATAAATACAAGAGTGCTAGCTCTCTTCTTTGTTATAAGGAGAGCAAAAATGTGAAGGAGAGGAAGAAGATGAAGAAGATAAGAAAGATCATGAGAGAATCGTAATGACTTTTAAAACTTATAAAACAATTTTACACAATCATCATCCTTTATTTGCTTTCATTATTTTGTCTTTTATCATTTAAAGACAATAAATGCAATAAGACAAAAATGCAACACTTTTAAAACACTATCTCCCCATCTTACATGTTATATACAGCTTATATATATATATATAAATGCTGAGATGGTCTAGTCACACTGTGGTCAGTCTTACCGGGTTCCTGGTGAGGAAAAACATCGAAGACTTGTTTCAGCAATATCGATGTCGCCATCTCATCAGGACATATCCCTATCTCATCGAGATCTATTTAGTTCTATTGCTCTCCATACAATAGATCTCTATCCAAAATCAATTTATGAATCTTTCGAATCACTGTTATGCATATGACCCATTAGCTTCTCGGTTATAGTGACCACTTAAATTAACACCTAATCCAAGCAAGTCATAAGCGACGTCTAGTAACATATTATGACCCCCAATTGATCGAAAAGTAAGTGGTTTAACGAACGAACCTATGCTCGTCACAAACCATCTCACAAACCCTCCCATAGATAATTGTTGTGCAATTCATCCTTTCACCATGCTATATCCCACTTGGTTATGAGCATGGGCAAAGTGTCAATTCTCACTAGACTGGCTACATCAAATCTAGTCCAATTGATATCAATTCTCATCCTGGGATTCATTACTCTATATGTCAATGAAGACATTCTTCATGACATATGTACCCTGGCTAGAGATTTCTAAGTAATGACCCTGACAAGAGGCCGTGGGTATCATCTTCTTTTATCACAGAAGTGGTGAATCCTCTATTGGCTACTTAATTACCTTCGAATACCTTAAGCTGTACCCAATCACCACCCTATGAGCGACCTCTACAAGGCAACAAGGAATGGAGTCAAAGCACAAAATCAGTATCCAAGATATCCTTGAGTACCTTAAGACTAAGGATACTTGCACCATTGCTATGATAAGATTATCTCAAACATTAGAATAAAACATCCATGATGATCTTATGGTAGGTCATCCAATACACTTACTACCTCTAGTAATATCCACATCTTAACTCTAAACATCTCATATTTACAGTTTTTGAGATCCACTGCTTGATCAAATCAAGGAGTTTGACATGTGCTTCCAGATTAACAATATCTAATCTCATTAATCATATGGCTAGGGATAATTTAGATACTGACATAATTGCATATGATAGGAATCTTAGTAGTATGATCACATCATGATTTCCTTCATGCTATGTCATATATCGTGGACTTCATTAATTTGCTTATAGATCAAAATCAATTCATAAATATGAACACTAAATTAATGAAATATTCCTTTCTTTATTATCGAAAATAAAGTATGTACATAACTTTGTACAAAACGCACTACAAGCGATTACCTTTAGGGCACTACTCTAACAAATCTCCCACTTGACCTAAAACTAATAGCCTTGATATCTAATACCATTGGCGAATTTATAAGAATAAAAGTTATTCTGTAACAATGGCTTCATTAACGAATCAACAATATTATACTCGGTGGGAATTCTCTCTATCTGTATATCACCTCGACCAATGATCTTCCTAATCAGATGATATCCGCAGAATACGTGCTTGGACCGTTGATGAGACCTTGGTTCTTTTGCCTGCATAATAGCCTCATTATTGTCACAATACAACTGTATAGGTCCATCACTTTTAGGAACCACACCAAGTTTGGTAATGAACTTTTTGATCCAAACTGCTTCCTTTGTTGTGTCTAAAGCGACAATGTACTCTGCCTCGATTGTGGAATCGACAGTCATCTCTTGTTTGGAACTTTTCCAACTGACCGTCCCACCGTTCAGTGTGAATATATAACTTGATTGAGATTTGGAATTATCCTTATCAGATTGAAAACTGGCATCTGTATGTGTACTCACTTTTAGATTTTCATCTCCAAATATCAAGAAAACATCCTTAGTCCTTCGTAAGTACTTGAGGATGTTCTTGACAGCCACCCAGTGACCCTCACCAGGATCCGATTGGTATATGCTCTTAACACTTAAAGCATATGATACATCGGGGTTCGTAAATGGCATAGCGTGCATTATAGTTCCAACTGCAGATGTATATGAGATTATATTCATATGCGTCCTCTCATCTTGTGTCTTAGGACACATAGATTTCGAGAGTGTTATCCCAAGAATCATGGGAAGATACCCTTCTTGGACTGCTCCATGCTAAACCTCTTTAGCATTTTGTCTATGTACATTAATTATGAAAGACCAAGTAACATTTTTGATCTATCTCTATAAATCTTTATCTCGAGGATATAAGTTACTTCACCAAGATCATTTATGGAAAATTGTTTAGACAACCAAATCTTCATACATTATAGCATAGAGACATCATTTCCTAGTAATAATATGTCATCTACATATAGCATAAGGAATATGATTGCACTCCTACTAACCTTCTTATACACACAGGTTCATTCAGATTTTGTGAGAAACCAAACTCTTTGATTATCTCATCAAAATGAATATTCTAACTCCTGGATGCTTGTTTCAATCTATAGATAAATTTATGAAGCTTGCATACCTTTTCGCCATCATTGGGGATGAAGCCCTCTAGTTATGTCTTATACACATCCTCGGCTAGATTTCTATTTAGGAAAGCTGTCTTCACATTTATTTGTCATATCTCATAATCATAATGAGTGACAATCGCTAGGAGTCTCCTAATGGATTTAAGCATTGCTATTGTTTTCTTTGATGAAAACCTTTGGGCACAAGCCTTACTTTGTAGGTAATCACATTACCAACCATGTCAGTTTTCTTTTTGAAAACCGATTTATACCCTATGGGTTCTATTCTTTCTGGTGCCTCAACCAAAGTCCATACTTAGTTTTCATACATGGAATCCATTTATGTTTTCATGGCATTAAGCCATTTCTAAGACTTTGAACTCTTCAGAACCTCTTTATAAATAGTAGGCTCATTATCTTCTATGAGCAATACATCATTATGTTCAATCATGAGAAATCCATATCTCTCAGGAACAAATCGTATCCTACGTGTCCTACAAGTTTCCTGTGCTGAAGAAGGTTGAACTGCTACTTCATCTGTATGAGTCACAGTCTCAAGTTCAGGCAGCTGATCTGCGTCTGTTCAAGCATCTTGAACTTCTTCAAGTTCAATTTTGCTCTCACTGTCTTCTTTTAAAAGAAACTCTTTCTTTAAAAAGACAACATACTTTGAAACAAACATTTTTTGTTCCTCAGCAAGGTAAAATTGATATCCCATTGTTTCTTTAGGATATCCTACGAACAAATACTTGTCAGACTTCACATCAATTTTATCTAACTGTATCCACTTCATATAAGCCAGATAGCCCCAAACTTTCAAATGAGAAAGATAGGGTTTTTCGATAGTCCACATCTCATATGGAGTAACATTGACTGTCTTTGATGGTACTTTGTTTATTAAATAAACAGCTATCTCGAGTGTATACCCCCAAAAGGATTTTGGTAAATTTGCAAAGCCTATTATCAACCGTACCATGTCCAATAACGTTCGGTTTCTCTTTTCGGCCACACCATTGTGCTATGGTTTGTAAGGTGGAATCCATTGAGATAAAAACCCATTATCTCTGAGATAATCTAAAAATTCTTGGTCTAAATATTCCCCACCTCGATCGGATCATAATATCTTGATACCTTTCCCAAGTTAGTTTTCTACTTTATTTCTGAATTGTTTGAACTTTTCAAATGCATCAAATTTGTATCTCATCAGATACAGATACCCATATCAAGAATAATCATCGATAAAGGTAATAAAGTAAAGAAAATCACTTATGACATGGATGGACATTGGACCACATACGTCTGAATGTATTAGGTTTAATACTCCAGTCGCCCATTCACCCTTTCCTTTAAAGGGCAACTTAGTCGTCTTGCCTAATAAACAAGATTTACACGTGTCATATGATTCATAACCAAATGACCCTAAACTACCACTCTTGTGGAGTTTAGATATGCATCACTCATTTATATGGCCAAGGCGACAATGCTATAAGTAAGTTAATTTTAAATTATCTCGTTTATGTGTTCATGTCATTGACATTCATAATTGGATGCAACATATCTAATATGTAAATTCTATTACATAATATACTAGTATTATAAAGCATTCTATTCAAACTATTAGAACAACCATTGCTATTGAAATTGAAATGGAAACCAGCTTTATTTAAACAAGAAATAGACAATATGTTCTTTGTTAAAATAGGAACAAAATAACAATAATCCAATTTAGTTACAAGCACACTGGGAAGTGACAAAAAAAAGTGCCTACGGCTAATGCAACAACTCGTACTCCATTGCCTATGTGCAGGTCCAATTCTCCCTTCATGAGTTATCTAATGTCCCTGAGGCACTACATATCATTAAAAATGTGTGAACCATAACTAGTATCTAATACCCATAATTATGACCAAAAACTGTAATATCTCGTTACCCATGTTAAGGCTAGAATAGTAAATATGAGAGTTATTGAGAAATTAGAAAGCGCTTTTTATGCTTATGCATAGTATAACATACACATACACTTAAATAATGAATTGTTGCACATTAAAATGATTGTACATGTATTCATTGACATTTTCAGGTATAATTGAGTTATAAATGTGATTTATTGAGAATTGTGGTTTGATTGTATTTAGAATTGGTTTGGAGAGTATGTGTATTGATATAGAAATTTTGGTGAAATTTCTGAAACTTCGGATAGTTTTGGACTAGGAAAAATGCCAAATGACAAAATAATTGATAAATGGTAGTAGAAATTACTGTCCAATGACAACGGGAATTTTGATAAATGACCTTGTGATTTATTTATAAGTTTCATTGAAAATTGGGAGACAATTGAAGTAGGAATTGGAATAGATTGGACTAATTAAATAAGAGAAAACAAGTGAGACTATAGGAAGTGGACATATGGCAAGTGACAAGTGTCACTTGCCAAGCCATGCTTCCACTACTCATGACATTCTCTCCTAAATGAAAGACCAACCTCATTTTTAAATGTCTTTCACTTATTCATTTGCTCTCATCAATTGTAATTTCTCTTCTTATCTTCTTCAATTTTCTTCATCTACGACACCCATTTCTCACCCTCTTAATGTGAACCTTATTCTTACCTTCCATTTACTACTATCATTTTGCTATTTTCTCCACTTTGTCACAAAAAAACATAACCCTACTACTTTTAGAAGATGAAGATCGTAGGATGCTTGGAAGCTAAAGATAAGTGACTTTTTGAAGATTTGAAACTAAATAAAGTAAGTTACGCTTTAATTATCATGAGTTTGGTTAAATGAAGCTAGAATGATGAGTAAATTAAGATTGATGACTTGATTATGCAATGTTTATGTATGTGTCGTGGTTGATGAAAAGCTTATGTAAATATCTTGCTTTTGTTTAAGTATGATGAGTAATAATTCATATATTGTTATAGAGATGTTTTTGAGGTAGAATAATCATCATAATGGTGTTAGGATGAGTGCATAAAATTGTTGATGAATGGGTACGTATATATGTTCTGTTTTTGGTTAATGGTCTACTATAGATTATGATTTGTTTGTGAATGATATTGAATTGAAATGGAGTTGATAATGAAGAGGAAGTGAACTAGAAAAGATGTGTTAGGTGTAAAATGTAGGAAGTTATAAAGTTTGGAATATTGAAAGAGAGTGCTGGAAAATGTTAGCAGTAACATTGACCACTGATTAAGCTTCTGAATTTTTGCCATACCTTGTTCTATAGTTATCTGAATAAGATGATTTTTGATTCGGATTAAATTAGAGACATAAGACTACATTTTTCATGAAGACATCGAATTTCAATTTTATCCTTAAGAGTCTCAAAATTAGACATGAAGTTGATAACTGGGTGTAGCAAATTGGTGGATAAATGTATATGTTTGTGTTCTGTTTTGAAAGTATAAGAATATGTTCTATTTTGAGTGTTTATGATCAAGTATGGAATATGAATTGTGCATGGATGATGTTGAGCTGAAATTAAGGTATACTTGAAGAAGTTATCAACTTGAATGATAGAATTTTGGCAATGTGTGTTGGAGCATGTTATATGGAATGTCATTGAACATGCATTGTACATTTTTCATTTATGTAAAGGTGCATCAATAAATATTTATAAAATTGTGCAAAATTGTGATATATGTATGTATTTTGTGTTATAGAGGAGTATTTGGAACATCAACATCTAGTTGTTGCTGAGACTTCAAGGCAATAGCTTTTGGAGCGATCTGTGAGTAACCTAAACGGTCTCACTCAATTAATTATTTGTTTTAGATTATGTTTGAATTATCTTATGAATGTGATTTGATTGAGTTGATTTCATACACTGAAGGTTCGAGACTTGTGATGCATGAATGTGATAATGAAGTGCTACTTGTATGTGAATGTGAAGAAATAAATGTTACACAATTTTTGTTGAATGTCGGACTAAGGTCTGAAGATAAATGTGTTCTGAATGTAAATATGAAACCATGTGATTGATTGAGAATATGAGAATGTGAAGCATTCAATTACATGAATGCATGAAAGATAAAGGTAGTTGTGATCAGAGCTGCCAGTAAAAAGACCTTAAAGCTCAAACTGTGATCAGAGCCTCAGGCTCAATTGTGAATGTACCCGGTATCCACTAAAGCATATGGGGCATTATCTGATTCAACTTGGTATCTACGAGGGATATAGGCTAGATAAAAAGACACTCGGTCACAACAACAATAATAAGAGAAAGTGAGTCTCACGAGCATATCATACACATTTTAATACGTGAGTTTGACTATTGAAAATGTATTGTTGTCTTATTTGAATGAGAATGTGATATGTGATGCTTCATTCAAAATGAAAATATGTGAATTATGTTACATGTGATAATGTGTTGCATGAATTGAGTGAACCATCGATGATGGTTGCCTCAATGAGTTCGCAAAACTCACCAAAATTGCAATGTTGATTTTTCAGGATTGAGGGAGGACATTAGCTACTAAGAGACTTTACAAGAAGCTTAATTCTTGTACTTTTAAGTAGAAGAAATGACTTAAAGGTTGATCAGTTAGGACTGAAGGATTTAGTTAGACATTTTGTATAATTCCTCTTTCATGTAGAGTATTTTGTAATAGGTTTTTGATCATGTACTTATTCAGATGATCTTGTAAAGGCTACATTGTAAATTCGGTTTTATGAAATGAAAAGAGGAATTCAATTTGTTTTAAAATATGGTGTTATTCGTTAAGATGCTTTAATAGAAATATAAATGACGATGCCATGGTTAAGTGAGATTTATGAGTGCTCTCGCATGCCATTAGAATAGGGTATGTACCAGAATGTCCTTAGGGTATTTTGGTACGTACTCTACAGTAATGGTGCATCACAGAAATAGTATTAACGTCAATGAAACATACTTGAAGGAGCTGGTGCATTTGATGCGTGCTTCTTCTTCAAGGACTCTAGATAGACTTTACAGTTTCGCTTCCAGTGGCCAGTCTTGCCATAATGGAAGCAAGTTCCTTTCGACATAGTTTCTTTAAGTTTCTTTTTAGCTACACTTCCTTTTGGTTTCTTATACCTTTTCTTCTTTAGGTTCTTTTTTCTTAAACTAGAAGAAGAAGAGTCCACCAATAGTACTGCCTTGCTATCCTTCTTGATAGCTTGCTCTGTTGTCTTGAGCAGATTGATCAACTTAGGGATTGTCGTGGAGATTTAGTTCATCCAATAGGTCAACACAAACTAAGAATAACTATCAGACAATCCAACTAGAATTAAGTCAACACTTAATTCATAGTCCATAATAAAACCCAAGGAGGCCAACCTCTCAATATAACCATTCATCTTCAATGCATACTTCACTGAGATGTCCCTAGAGTCATCTTAGTCGTGAAGAGTGGCCTCGAGGTCTCGAACCTTTCAGACCAAGCTTGCTTATTAAAAAGCTCTCTAAAATGAAACACTATGGTATTAGCATCCATAGACTTATGCTGCTTCTGCAGCTCTGGTGACATAGAGGCTAGCATAATGTAGGTAGCCAAGTCACTATCTTTGAGATGCTTATGATATGCTCTCTGATCCTCATTAGAAGCATCAGCAGCAGGTAGATCAGGAAGTGAAACATCTAAGACATAGCCTATCTCCTCATATCTGAGAACAATTCTTAGATTTCTCAGCCAATTAAAAAAAATGGGTCCAGTTAATTTATTAGAATCTATAAGTGAGCGCAAATTCACACTGGAAGATATCTTTAATCAACTTAAATATGAAGAGAGAAAGAATGTTAGAATATAAATAAATGTATATATGACATGCATATGGCTTCCACTAGTTCCAAAGAATCCATAGCTCTCACTATGAATCCAAAAAAAATTATGGCAAAGTGTCCTAGAGGGTCGATATCCGACATTACTAAAAATGACCTTGGGTTTACCC
>JANVCQ010000004.1:31521395-31532638 GCA_025531925.1 Erythroxylum plowmanianum
CCAAATTAGACATGCGCCCAATCTAAAATCATCCGAATTACCAATATGCCCTTCATATTGGTAACGGGATGTTACAAAGGCGGTGCTCCAATTAATCGCTACTAGGGTCTGAATAAATGGAGAACCATAGGTCTGTGGTCGGACCCGAGGAAGGGGAGATGGTGGTTCACTGTGTGAGGGAAGGTTTGCATCCACTCCAACAAACCAAACACCCTATCAAGTCAAGCTTGGACCATTCCTCTTCTCCAAGTAAATTTCAATCCGATGAAACCTAAATCGTGAAGCCCATACCGATGCACCCAATCCTTAAAACATCGACTCATTACTCGGGTCGAGGTAGCTCCCCCCTTTTGTCCGAAATTTCCAGCTTAGCATTGAAATCGCCTCCCACAACCCAAGGCATAGTAGTAGAATCGTTGATCCATGATAAAACCGGCCACAGCAGGGATTGTGAAGGCACTTGTGGACTGGCATAAACTACAATTAGGTCGAAAGAGTGGGCCCCATACTTGACGGAAGTATGAAGGAGTTGTCTATGGGCTATGACAATCGAGATGTCAAAAGCCTCCTTCCAGAGGAGCCATATACCGCTAGAAAATCCTTCAGCTTCAACTCTAAAAGAAAAATCAAAGCCTAAGGAAAGAATAACGGCTTGGACCCTAGCACCACTAATACGAGGTTCCATAAGAGCTAAAATACTCGGATTGTAATTACGAACGTAATTAATCAAAAGGGTTTGGAATTCCGACCCTCTTGCCCTTGGCAATTCCATAACAAGATCGATATAAAACAGAAAGGGAACAGAGTACCCTACATCGAAGCATCCGAAGTGCTCCCGACTCCTTCCTCCCTTGGCTTCACTACTGAAGGTTCGGGGATCGCTTCCACTATTTGGCTCGGGTCCAAGTGGTCTTCGGACCCATCCAAAACCATTGCTATATCTGGAGGTTCGGAGGGCGGTATACTAGGTCAACCTTCCTCCAGCGCTGGTGCCTCTACCCCCTCCATGATATGAGGCCTCTCGTCCAATCCCAGCCCCGAGTCCTCAATGATCTGGCTATCACAGACCATCTCAGAATGAGACGGGATTTCTACCGCCAGATTCCTATCCGCAATCGTGGGTTTTAACTGGATAGAGGGGAGCGAGCCCAGGGCCTAGGTCGGGCTTCCGTTAGCCTGGTCTCTTTCACCCCGATGCTGTCGAGAATTGACAACCTCTTTGCCTTTAGGGCCTTACGGGGGCTTACGTGATTTTTCAGTAGACCGAGACGGGACTACCAAGTTCTGAGGAGATCTGGTTCCAACTAGACTAGACAGTTGGAACCTCTGTCCAACCCCAGCCAAGGTCACGTTAGGTTCAGTTGCTGGAGGACTAAAGATCATGTCATCTATAATTCCATGTTGATTTAACGTAGCAAAACTCGAGCCACTCGTGGAGATCGCATCACTCGTCCTGCGCTCGCCGTTCTACACCAGTCCCATCTTATTCGAACGTTGACGTCGGCGTTGCACGTTAGTCCAGGACCCGTAACAGTTGTCGGATGCTTCCTCCAGACGCCTCTCCACTGGCTCTAATGGTCATCGAGTTTTCGTCTCTCCTGCGCCTGTCTTGTTCGGCGGGGTCTGTTCGACTCTAGGCTCGGATGTCTTCCTGGAGCAAGCGCTCAGAGGGTGGCCAATCATGCCGCACGTATAGCACACCGAAGGCAGCCCTTCATATGTGATCAACAGTGTTTCTCCATTGAGCTCGACACTAGATGGTAGTGGAATGCTTAAATCGATTTCAACCGTAATTCTAGCAAAACATCCACGCTGCGTGTTCAATGAGATGTCATCAATCTTCACGATGGTGTTGACCAAATTCCCCCGCGCAGCCAGGATCTTCGAGTGGTATTGAGCTATTGGCACATTAGGTATTCTTATCCAGACCACTGCACGCGTGATCGTGGCTTGAGCTGGCTGGAAAGTGGGAAACCAACGTTGGATGGCGATCACCTGGCCAAATAATGTCTATGGGCCATTAGTAAGCACCTTCACATAATCCTCCTCCTCCTGAAACTTAACTAGGAAAAAATCGTGGTCCAAATCCACAATTTTTACAGATCCTCGCGGCTTCCATAGGCTCCTTAGTTGGGAGTTTAACACAGTGAAGCTCACCCTTTATCCCAAGAGTTTCAGCACCACCGTCTTATCCCACTATTGATTGAGCTTCAATTTTAGTTGTGGAGAAAGAAGAAGGCTTCCCCCATGCTCCCCTTCGTTAGATGTGATATCTCCTTCCTCTACCTCTACTGGGTCGTCTTTCGACCAGGTGGTGATTACCACTGCACCACTAGTAACGGCCTCGCTCTATGTCAACTTGGGTTGTGGAGGGTCCTCATCCCGTTTTCTAGTCCGGCCTTTCTTAACTAGGTGTCCCTCAGAGTCGAGGCACATCGAAACCGCACAAAGGAGCTGAAATCTTCAGAATGATCTAACGTCAACTTTTCTCTCACTAACAGACTTTCTTGCTCTTACAGTCAAGTTATTGTTTTACCCATGTGGATGTTTCATGCCTTTCAATTTTCTGGTTGAGTTCTTTTTTACTGGAAATGCAAATTGCTGCAGCCAGTGATCTATGGAAGGGGACCAACCCCTGCTGGTATGGCAATGAAGCCGATGCTCCTACCTGATGGAAGGATTGGATATTTTCTGTAAGTTATGATACAATTTTCTTGTGCATTTATTAACAACCAAGAGACAAGTCCGAGTAATGATGCACTGCCTTGTGTTTGTCTTGTTTGCGGGCCCATTTCAAATATACATTTTTCATTTCAAGTAGCCATCTTTTGTCAGTTGGCGATGCCTGCATACCTGGAATATGAAGAATAAGCACTTTCTTTCAACAACTTTATTCTGATAACTATATGGGAGCCAAAACTTGAATTGTGAAATGTGGGGGAAAAAATCCCCCAAGGTACCATTCTAAGTTGGTGCACACCAGGAACATTAAGCACGATGTTTAGACTTACTTTGCTGGTATAAGCGAAGTATAAAGAACTGGATTGCCGGGCACTCTGATTGTAACCAGGCAGCTAACCATTCCAGTTGAGTCAAAAAACCAACTGGTATTAAACCGGTTGACTTTAGTCCATTTGAAGTGGAAACCAGTGAGCTGGATTGGTTCAACCCTTATTTGACTTAAAAACCTAGAATTTTTTTTTGACTTTTTGCATTTTTTTAGTTTGTATTTTATGAAATAATTGAAATGATTCCTCGTGGTCTTCGAGTACATGTCTAGAATTATGCTCTATTTGGTTGGTATAGAGTGTGATGATTGCCTTGCATACTTATTTGTGTTCATTTTGTGTGATTTAAGGTGGAATATTTTCATTTTGATCTCTTTTGTATTTGATATTGTTGTGTTTATGTCAACCTTGAATTTTTATGCTTCTTGATCTTATGGTTTCATTTTTCGAGAGCTTCTCTTGTTCTTTCACTTCAACATATCCCATTGGTTTGCTATGCCGCCATAGCACTGATAAGGCTTAGATCGGTACAATCTTATGAATGGTTATTTATTTCCATTGCAATTGGTTTTGTTATATTTCTTACAATGATTTTTTTAACGATTAATTGATGCCTATAGCTGAGTGTTCGATGATTTGGTGTTAAAAAAAAAACTTTTCTCATTTGTATCTTCTTGAAAATTTTTCCTTTTGTTAAAGTTCTAATTTTTGCTCCTTATGTTAGGTTTTGCTCCATAGGTTAGGTGATTATTAGTATTTTGTATTTGTAGCTTTATTATTAGTATCAAACGGATGCACTAACAAGTAATGCTTTCAACTTTGAAAGTTGAAGCCAGAGTTCGATAGGTAGTCTTTTAAGGATGATTGACACTAAGCATAAAATTTTGGTCATGATTTAGAAATGTATGTCAAATTCATTTATAATTGTTGCTTTAGTTTTGTTCAATTCCTAATCTAAATATTAATTTCCTAATTAAACCCGAGGCTTATAGTATCAGGCATCCAATCTTTATTCCATTCCCATTCCCAGGGTTTCCTTTCTAAGTCAATTATGTCGCCTGAAGGCCAAACACTATTCGGGTATATAAACAGTTGAAGAAAACGCTTACAACGCTTTGGTCGAGGCTCACAAGACAATTCCTTTAGGCTCTTCACTGCCTTCAGAGACAGAGCCTATGCTATGTAGGACTTTCCAGGTTAACATCATCATCCACTTGAAAGTATCGGCGAAGAGAACAACCTGCTGATGCGAAATCCAAACCAAGTTTATGGTTAGATTAGAGTGCCTCATACAACAAAGGTCCTATATAACTGTTCCCTCACAAAAGCCGCATTAATATCCGTTTCGTGGGGGTTAAGGTGTAAACGCTCCTTTATTCAGTAGCATACTCGTGCACGTCGTTGTTTGGTTTAGCAGTCAATGGCAAACATAAACCGTACATCAATATTGCGATAGACATTAACGATTAACTAACCCCACATCTCTTAAACATGTGATTGAATGTCACAAAGATTGCATGTGGAATGGGCATCAGTCTGCAGCTCTCGTGAAAGCAAATCATGTGCAATATGAATAAAAGAAAGTAATATTTACTCCAAATACTTTGGTACAAAGGCACATTTAATGCAAATTATTGTTTTCCTCAAAGTTGCAAAATTAGATACCATATGCAAAGAACTCTCTAATGTAAACTCCGCATGCCCTCTTTGAGGTCAATATGAGATGTTTATGCATATATCAGCTGCTGTTGCTGGTCAACTGCTCCGTGGAAAGGCATGCTTTGAGCACTCTAGAGCGGCTTCCCGGACGTGCTGAAGGAAAATCAAGACTATTGTTCAATGATATTAATCTTCTGGCACAAAAGAAAACTACTCATTCAAGCAGTAAAAGTGGGAGTCACCTAGATGTTAAGCTGCTTAAATTAGGAACGTTATCCACAAATGCAAACATCTGCAGTTCTTAAGATTATAGTGCAAGTTTATCCTTGCTTTTAACATGCATGAACAATATGCCCAATAAGACACTGTATTACACATATTGTTCTCATGGTCATGGTTATAATGCATTAGACACTTCAACTACTTCATATCAATTTTCACCTCTACAATCCCCACCCCATCCCCAAAAAATTGGAAAAGAAAAAGCAAACATGCACAGAAGAAAACAAACAAGTGCGCCACACAGATACACAAAAGAACAATGACAAAAGGGAACAAGAAGAAAATACTTTAAGACACAGAGTGAGAGAGAGATTGAGATATAGAATGTAGATGATAGATCTACATATCTAAATCACCAAGGAAATACTCTAAACCGAATAGATATTTCAGTACTACATGCTTCATCATACCCAGCAATTCCATGGTTGCAGTTATCAAATGAGCATCTAGAGCACTCAATATTCTGCAGAGCAATGAAAAAGAAGGCAAAGATTGATCATACATGGCCAACTAGTGTAACTGCTTCTCAAATGAAGGTTGAAAGGTCTTCAGGTGGTTCAATCCATATATTCTCGAAAGGATCTTGCTCTCCCCAGTCATGACACTGCTTACGAGGATAGTATCTACAGTCATCAAGTGAGTATGATATGCAGCGCTTCCCAAAGAAACGAACTTTGGAAAAGTAGACACTGTTTCTCATTATCCCAGGAAGGTCAGTTCTTGAATGAGTTGATAAGAAACTGGCAAAGATTGTCACACCATTGAGGGTTTTCAACTCTTCCCAGACCATTTTTAATTGGTCCAACTTGAATATGATTGGGTTTTCACTACAACATGTATAGATAACTAAAATATCTCCGTTATGCTCTGACATAAATTTACCCTTCCACCAAGTTTTAGTAAAGAAGTTCTCCGGGCATTTAGGAGGTGGCACAGCAAGCACATTCCATGTACGTTGCAGTGGGTCAAAAACTCCTAACCAACCAGTGAGACTCAGACAATAAAAGAGTCCATTGCAGAAAACAATCTTATTCCAAATGCTACTAACAAAAGGCAACCGATTTTGGTAATTAACTGTCCTCCACTCGGTTGCCCCGGGATAACAAGTGCTAATGGAAACAATAGTTGGACTAATGTGCTTAACTGTAAAGACTACACAGCTGGTAGATTTTGGGGAACAAGAGAAGGCAACTATTTGATAAGTTAACTCAAATCTTGGCAGTTTGATCACTTCCCGAGAAAATGGGTTAAAAAAGAACACACGGTGTGTTCTTGGTCGGTATTGCAACAACCAACCATCTTTGGTGTAACAAACTCTTGATCCATACAATTCTGGCAACTCAAGCGAGTAGGTCTTGCGCTGTGACGGGTCATAAAACTCATACAAGTTACCAACTTTTGGAAAATACATCAGCCAGGGAGACTGGTTGACTACTCGAACAGAAACAGCAGCAGCATGCCATCTCTTGCAAACAACAGAAGCAAAGATGTTATCTGGGAGTGATAAACGACAAAATATCAACTCCAGAAGTTCTGTAGGTAGGTCAGACCACGTATGTAGTTCCAATCTCTCTTTCTTATTCTTGATTATCATTCTTTTATCATCTGTGACAGTTGCAACCAACCTATACAATCATAAAAATCATGATCAACCACAATGTCAATAGACCACCACTAGCCCCAATAGTGTCCTCAGATTTCATTAATGGAGAGACCCAACAAGATCTTTCACTTAATCAGATAAGGCCTAGTTGCAATATGTAAGGAGGAAAAAGCTCAGAAAGGGGTAAAAAGTAGAACAACCTGTTGTATAAATTTCTATTATTTCAGGACCCAAAGAAATATACTTAAATAGGGTACTGAAACCACTATAGATCCATTTAACCACAGACCATCATATCCAGATCCATGTTAAAAGAGGTCACAAAGAACAAGTCAATTGCGTAAGACAGAAATGCGGTAGCTCGTTAACACCTTTTTTAGACATCAATTCCATGTATGCAGATTCAATCTCATAAATCAATAGATAAATGGTGACATCTCCCAAAAGAGCTGCCCAAAAGCAAAACATAAACAGTTGATCGGAACATCTAAAGGTTCCGACTTGCTATCGCCTTCAATGGACTCCCAAGTTCCAATCCAAGTCAGAAAAATAGAAATGTAGTATTTAGCACAAAACCCATTAAAGATTCAGCTTTTATCCACTTATACTCACACACCCAAGGAAGCAATGCATCTGTACAATACCCTTTTGCCTTTTCTCTAAACTCCAACATACAATTTATTATACCTAACCTCAAGCAACTAAATTACTGCTGAACGAACAAGAAAGTTACAAACTTTACAATTCTTACTCAATATAAAACAAATTGACTTACGATTTTAGCTGCTTTCTCTTCCTTCCAGCCATTTTGTAGAACCAATCAAGCAATTCAACTTTACCCTTTAGAGAGAGAAAGAGTAAATTCAGTGTTGGATTGAAAGAAGGAGAGAGAGAGGGGAACACGAAAGAGGCAACATATCTGTGCAAAATGTGGGAAAGATAGCAACACGTGTCAGTAAAAGTGCAATCTGGTGTGGACAACTCACACTGTAATGTTGGTGATAAGCAAGTGATCTTTTGCCACGTGAGAGTACCGTGTTATTAGACTGTGAACCATTTTAAAAACATGGGTCATAAATATTTCAACTTTGACTTCTTGTAATTCCAAATCACAATCAATTATGGGATAGCAAGCAAAGCAAGAAGGCTGGAGGACTCTTTTCTCTAATTATGACAAAATGATAAAAATGTTCACATATAATCAAACTAAATTGCATTCATTTCAACATGTGGAAAACGTTAGACATCTATAAATAAAAAAGCTTCATGTTCATGGCCTCAGTTATTGTATTCAAAACCTCATTCCTTCAAAATTTTTAAATTGGCTGACATTAGCGTATTGGAGTTGGGTTTTATATTGTATCTAGTTATCCTGACATTCGTGTACTGAGAAACTGGTTCTAATGGTGCAAATGACACGAACACTGTGTCCTTCAGAGCATTTTTCATTCTGGTACAGTTTTCTAGTTATGGTCTATGTAAACATGGCCATCTGACCGCTGAATTTCTCACACACACGCACAATAGGTAGAGAAAAGTCCTTTCCCAAACCGGATAATATTGCAGAGTTATAGGATCAATGCTCTGCTTCAATTTTAGCCGACTAATTGCCCCAACTAATATTTCTCCAACTGTCCTGCAAGAGAAACACCTTATACGTGGAGATAGTATTGGAAAATTTGACGAAATAGTAGAGAAATGGCAGGTGGGGTTGGAATCCTGCTACTCGATGGTAGTGACAGGGGGAAATTGACAAAAAGATTGTTCAGTTCAGTTGCTTCTTTTGTAATTGAAGACTATTATAATAGGTCCCAGTCAAAGCCAAGAGAATAAATTCTCAAAATAAGAAGTTTAGATAATTTTCATTCCTCCCAATCTGCTGCGATTACAAAGAATAAATAGGAAAGAACGAATGACAACTGACACCTATTCTAAAGGCATGAATGACAACTGACACCTATTCTAAAGGCAACATGTGCCATACTTCAGCCAACTATTACTGGAATATCTCATAAATATCTCAACAGCATTTGACGAATTATTAAGCATAAAAATATCAGCAACTAAGTAACAAAGACAAAGACTCAGTCAAAAGACTCAGTCAAAATAGTTCCTATTACTGATAGGCATTCGGAAACTTCTTCGTCGTGGCCTATCAATTACGTCTGTAAATCTTTAGGAGCGTACAGTGGCATGCGTAAGGTCCCTGCATTGTTTCTTGAGTCGGGAAAATCATGATCATATTTGATTCTGGTAGTAAAATAAAAATAATTATGAAACTTTTTTATATTTTGATTTCTCAAAAATTAAGATAATAAAATATGAATCTTATTTCAAAATTTGATCTTTTTCTTGTCGTATTTTACGAACTATTTTTAAAACTGATCAGCTTAACTGTCGTAGCTGCAAAAATATTCGACTTCTAATAATATCTATATAACAGTTGAGAGAACTTTGTAGCTCTTACAGAAAAGTTAAGCAAGAGATGCTAACTCCGTTAGAACTTAGGCCTATTTATAATAAGTTTAGGATATTTTAGTAATTTAATTGAATTAAATTCTAATTTAATTAAACTTTAATCAGAATTACAATAATTCTAAGTAAAATCCAAGTATTCCCAAATAAGATCTAATATCTTATATTTTATCCTTATTTATTAAATATCTCATATTTAATCATAAAATTTTTCAAACTTTACAATCAATTCCTAGTTGATTAAAATATCTTTGCTCTTTTCAATTCGTTATTTATGTAAGATTCATTAGATTTCTAAATATATTGGCAATAATTATAAATTCTAATTCTAATTCTAATTCATAATTAAAATTATAATTAAATAAATTAAAACTTATTTTAATTTATCTTTAATTCTCTAATTAAACATGTTATAATCATAGATTAAGACTGACGCCTAACAACACATCATAACCACCCAAATATTTAGGAATATCAAAGTGATTTTGACTAACCTTTCTGTGCATAATTTTTATGTATAATTTAATGCTTTCATCACAAAATGTTCCGATTAAACATAGCACATATAATTAATATCTACTCTATTTTGAGTCTAATCACATTAGTTCTTTGCCATTAGCTATTGATTCAATTAATAACATTTGTAAACTATTTTAAAAAATGTCATTCTACCTTGGTCAAGGATTTTCTGAATTAATACTAATCGAGAACAACAAAATATTCTCCCTAATTACTTTAAAGTGTTGAATCCTATCTTGATCACTCAACACCACAAGAAAATTTAGTTTCAACGACAGAAATTTTCGATGGAAAACACTAACTTTCCGTTAAGAAACAAATTTGACAATGAAAATTAACAATGGAAAGAGTTGTAAGAGAAATGACTGTAGATAAAATGTCCTGACAAAATTACAGTTTCCTTCGGGAAATATACCAATGGAATTACAGTATTCCATCAGTAAAGTTCCCTATGGAATTACAAATTCTGTTGCTAAGTTTCCCAACGAAACATGTAATCACGTCAATAAAGTTTCCAATAGAATTAAATATCCGTCGGAAAATTTTACCTATGGAATCATAATTTTCATAGGTAATTTTATTGATGGAACAACAATATTCGTAGGTAAATTTATCGACGACAAGTTTTGTTCTGTAGGTAATGTGCCTACAGAATATATCATTCGTCGGTAATTTACCTATGGAATATATCATTCTATCGGTAATTTACCTACGAAACATAGCGATCCGTCAATAATTTACCTACAAAATATTATAATTTCATCGAAAAATTTACTTATAGGGCTAACATTTCTCATTTCCTACCTGAATTTTCTGTTGATAATCTATTATCTTTTTTCTACATTTAATTTCTTTAAATAATATAATCTTGATTCATAATATAATGTAAAAAAACTTATAATGTACAGTAATAAATATCTTGAAAATAACTGTAAATTAAGAATTCATAAAAAAACTTAAGAGTAGTAAAATATCAAATACATTCACTTAAGTATCGAAAACATCATAAATCTAAGTTATGCAATTGGTGAAGGCGGATGATCTAACTGCTGCGATGAGGTACTGCCCCTCCCTTTCAACTTATCCACCTCATTACGGAGTTGAGCTGTGTGTTCCATCGATTGTTACAACTGAGTTGCCAACATCTCTACTATGTTCTCAAGTTGAACGACTCTCTTATTGAATGTGACCTGCTTACTAGATTCAGCTGTACTAGATGTGGAAGATTGCAAATATCATGTGTTTGCAAATAAACTTATGCCAAAAATCCTTCCACTTCAGTCATTACAACTAACTGCATGAAGATATGTCTAAAACTCATCATATAAATGAACAGAAGGATTTTCTCTTTATTTGTGTCAAAGTAAGACAAATTCATATAAGGTAATAATAAAATTATAATAAAAATTAATTATAACTACATCAAACAATCATTAGCCTATGACCACTCCTTAAGCTCCATTAAGAAATTACTATCTTCTTGTTTGAATAGGTAAGAGAAATCTTCCATATAATATCTTCTTTAGAACTGGTGAAGAGAAACCTAAATTGTCTTACTTTGACATAAATAAAGAAAATCTATACAAATATTGTTTAAAATCAAAACAAGCCCAAACAATTTGTTCCCTAACAATTCTCCTTAATTGCTATATAAGTATAACCAAATATAACTCAAAATCTCCTTTTCTTGCTTATAC
>JANVCQ010000004.1:31586203-31596709 GCA_025531925.1 Erythroxylum plowmanianum
TTTTTTAGTATATTTGACAACTACTACCTCTTTTATGGAATTAGTAAATATTGGTTCTAACTAATTTTTTTATTTTGAAATTATGAAAAAAATACTTTAAAAAATTAAGACCGATTGTTCAGTCATCATCGTCTGACATAAATCAGAATGTTAATAAAGTACCTCCAGCATTGAAGGAGTTTATTATTGAAGAACTTGTGATTGACTTAGAAAATTTTCCTTCCGATCCAAGATTGAGACCTAATAATGAAATATCCTCCTGAAAAATGAGATCAGGTGCGTAGAACTTATTTATTAAAAGGTCCTTGTCAATCTTGAAATAAAAATTATCAAGAATTCACTTGGTAATAAAATGGGAGATGACCAATTGAATGATTGTTTAGTGTATTATATTGAAAGAGATGTATTTACAAATATTGGCAACGATCTTATTATAAAAAGATTTCAATCTATGAAAAGTAGACGAGGATCATCGTAATTTTAACTATTTTATATTCTTAATAAAACTTTATTTTTTATTTAATTTTGATATGAAATTTTTTGTGAAATCTATATTTTATTTAAGTCCTCATATCTTAAATTTCTGACCCCATCACTCAACGTGGCCCATAACGCTCTTTCTACAAATGTTTAGACGTCATTTCAATAAAAAAGCTCTTGAAAGATATATATTACTTTTAACAGAATGGGATTTGTGAGATCATTCCAGGAGAGATCATAATACATTATCTTTTATTTAGGACGTCGAATTAACCTTTTCCTGTTTTAAGACAGAACACGGTTATAAATATAATAATATATACCCTTTTTTTGTGGTATAAAGGGAAAAGTACACCGAATACTAAATAAGACGGGGGAAACAGCGCCCCGACAGATCCTCTAACAGGAGAGGAAGGCACCTTGGGGGTGTTACATCAAAATAAGTGACACCAATTTTCGCCGGACCTGCCTGATATATACCCATTTTGTTTAGGCTTAAATGGAAGGGTTGTATATCTAGTATATCTCCTAGGTTAGGCGGGAGCCTCAAGTCACGTAAGACTTCAGCTACATCTGCAAAACTGGTTTACGACTTGAAAGTTGAAACCCAAACGAAAAAAAAAAAAGGAAAATTAAATCTAGGGTCAGTGTCCAAAAAGCAAAAAAGAAAGTAGCAATTAAGTTAATGGTTTATCCACCCTAAATTAATTTATAATGCGGCGTTAGAGTTACTCACTATTTAAATTATAGTTCAATTTTTAAAATAATATTAAAGGTTATGAAAACTAACAAAATGGTCATCAATTTAAAATGATATTATATATAATTATTAATTAATAAAAAATAAGTTTAGTCATAAAGATGCAAAATATGTGGTATGATATATAAGTTGTAAAGCCCGCAATTATTAGTCAGGAAGATGAAAGTTTTTTTTTTTTTGGTGAGAAGGAAGATGAAAGTTTCATCAATATTTTAAATCATATTAATGGAGACAATGCCCTTACAAGGTAGGGATGACTTTAACCTTTTTTATTGTACTGAACTTGCCTACATATCCGAAATCTAAGTCTGTGTAGTTTTGTCTATCAAAACTTTCATATCAAACCTACAAAAAAAATCAAAGGGAATTGTTGAATAATTGAAATAACCTGTTGAAATTATGTACATTGCACACGTAATTCAGAAGGATTTTTAAAAAAGAGAAGAAGTTGATCCAATAATCTAGCATTATGATGATTAAGATTGGAAATTTTCGAAAAGTTTATTTCTTAAAGAAGAATGAAATATCTCTGTAATAACTCGACACTAATTACTGAATCTTTCTTTAATTTTTTTTAATAAATCAGTAGAATTTATAAAGTAGAAAAAATATATATACAAGAAGTTCACTAAACTAGTGCAATGAGGCATCACATCTCAAGCAAAAGCTATGCTCCACCTATTCGAACAAGGACTCCAAGTGACACACTCGCCACATCCTTAGCTTCATCTTTGAAGGTCCTTGCATTGCGTTCTCCCCATATAAAGTAGACAGTGGTAGATAGTAGGAGAGGGAACAGATTAATACTTGGAACCAGATTATTTGAGGCAATAGGAAACTAGGAAAGGATAGCGGAAAGGGTGGGCTGAATAAAGATGGGCACATTAAAATGTGAAAGGCAACGGTCCCAAACGGTTTTAGGGAAGGGGTATTCAAAAAATAGGTGCTCATTGGTTTCATTTGCTAAAACACACAAGGAACAGTGGTTAGGAGTTTGGAGAAAAGGCATTTTAAATTTGACCATATAGTATCTCGACACAAAGATTCCAAAGTATATCTTCTTCGATTTTTCACCCAATTGGGACCAAAAATTGGTCCGAGTCTGGGCCCAATTATCAAAAGCCTAGCCATCATTTCAAGTTACCCACTCCCTTCCACTTTCCCTTCCGTAGAGAAAGAATCAGGATAGTAGTTTCCCACAAATTGAAAAGTATATTTACTATTTATGTTGTGATTTTAATCTATATGTAATGTAGAGTTACTTATCTTAAAGAAACTAGCTCTAATTATCATAATAATTTTATAAATTGATAAATAAATTTATCTATATTTAAAATAAACATTTGTAACTAATAAACATAGTAATGTAAGTGTGCTCTAAATTTATATTCTATAATATTGTACTTATATGAGGAGGCATTGACACATATATTAAACTGTCTAGATATAAATTTTATTATGTACACAAATTTATTCCAATAAGAGATAAACTACTAAATATTTGTATTAATGGATGGATGAATAAATAACTTTTCTCTGTTATATCCACAAGACAAATATATACACACTAAAGCTCTTATATTTGTATTTAATAACTAAAGAAATAAAGATTAGTCTCAAATAATGTATTAATATTGGTTGGGTCGGCCACGCTGGGCCCGGACCCAGTCCAAAGGATTCATGGGCCGATCGGTCCATTCTTCAAAGGTCAGTCTCCCACCTAATAACTATATCAAGTCCAAGCCCGATCCACGCTCTCTTCAGCCCATCCGCATGTGAGAGACTCCCATGCAAACGCAAATATCTACATACGTAAAGACCTAAACCTAATATCCATCCCATATATAAGGTAATGTTCTACCTTGATTCAGGTACGCAATCATAACCTAGTTTTCTCTGCGTTCAGCTGCCTCACCTTCACAAAAAGACTGACTTGAGCGTCGGAGGGGCTAATCGGAACACAACCCCCGACGTGCCTTCTTTGTTTTGCAGGGATCTCAACGTCGAAATCACTACAGCAAGCAATCAACTTATGGATCCAAACGGCAACGTTCAATCCCGCCAGAATCCGGCAGAACCATATTCTATTTTTTGTAATACTATAAATAATAACAAAGATTTCCTTCGACCTTATATAAAATATTAAAAAACGAATTTCACCTTTTATGAACTATATACTATCATTGAATTAGAGTAATCAGAAACCAAACACCCTTAATCAGAACAAGGATGTGTTGTCCTTTGGGCTAACCGGGTCCTCCTTTTATTAGGAAACCGACTCCTTGTTCAAATCCTAGTTGTCGCGTACCAATCCATAACCACCATCCTCATCCATGCCACCGGAAACTTCACCGGCAATAGCAAGCAATAGTCAAACCACCAAAGCTCGAACATAAGCACTGTCAAATGGTGGTCTTCATCGCACCTCCGCCTAATGCGAACATATCCAACTGGCGAGTTGTTAGTTTATGTCCTCGAACTAATCGGTTGATTGTAGTTTAATGACAAAATAATTTAAAGACATTATTTATCTTGTTTATATTTAAATGTATATGTTAAACTCTACAGGATTAATAAATATTGCAAATAAAATTATGATGAGATTATAATTATGAATTTTATATTACATTTATGTATTATCACTAAATTTTTCTTAGACATTGTTCTATTAATATTGAAAATTAATAGAACATAAAAAAAAAATTATACATTATGTTTTTCTTTATGAAGGAAGTAGTTGATCCCATAGACTAAAGTATGAAAACACTTAAACAAACATGTGAGTTCTTGTTAGAGAATAAATTCACTAAACTGACCCCGTATAAGAAATTCATTTGAAACATTACTTGTACGTCTATAGAAATTCTTATTGTAATAATTGTATAAGTGATCCTTTAACTTGAGATCTCTATGGTTATATTTTATAGGGATTGTTATATTTTAATACTACTTATAATATGTTCTAGTCAAGGACAACATAGACGGTAGTCATTGGATATGATATGAGCTATGTGAAGATATTTAAGTGATTAAGATATGATTCATCACCTTAAAATAATTAGGAAAAATATTTTGTTGTCCTCAACTAGTATTGATTTGGGAAATCCTCGTGAAATGATATTTTGTAAATAGTTTACAAATTTTATTAATTAAATCAATAGTTAACTACAGAAAATTAATATAATTGGACTCAAACTAGAATATGCATTAATTTTATGCTTTCAAAACATTATATAATGAAAGGATTGAATTATACTAAAAATGATGCACGGAAAGGTTAGTCAAAATTCCTTTGACATTCCTAAATATTTGACTGGCCATGATGTATTGTTAGATGACAATTTTGAACTATAAATATAAATTATTTAATTAAAAAATTAAAAATAAATTAAAGGAGTTTAATTTATCTAATTCTAAATGCGATTTAGGGTTATAATATTGTAACTTATTTAAGAACCAATGGGTCACATATAAAAAATGGATTGAAGGAAACATAGATATTTTAATCAAGTTAAAATTGATTATATAGTTTGATAAACTTTATTATTAAATATGATATATTTAAAAAATAAAGATTAATATGATATATTAGATCTTATTTGAGCATAATTGATATTTAATTATAATTATTTGTAATTTTATTTAAAGTTTAATAAAATTAGAATTTAATTTTAATTAAATTACTAAAATGTCTAAAACTATCATAAATAGACTTAAACTTTAATGAAATTAACACTCTTTGCCTAACTCTTTCAGCAACAGTTGCAAAGTTTTCTCAACTTGTTCTGCAGATACTATTAAAGGTTAAATACTTATGTGACTATGGTGATTAATTAGATGGACCAATTTTGAAAATAATTTGAGAGATTTGACAAGAATATGATCAAGCTTCAAAATAAGGTACAAATTAAGTTCATGTTTTATTATGATTTATGCATTAATCATTTTATAGAGTTTTTGTGATCTTAGCTTTTAGAAAATTAAGCGAAAAAGTTTTGTAATTATTTTTTTATACACGGAATCGGATCCCAACCTAATTTTCCAACAATGGTACCAGAGCTAACTTTAATTTTATAACTAGATTAAAAATTATCTGATTGTTAATTATCAAATTTTAAAATTGCAATTATTTCAAAACTTAAATTATTAAATATGAAAAATTCATATTAATATTACCAACACATAGACCTTAAATCACCCAACGAGAAATAAATAAGATTTGTTTAATTTCTGAAAAGTTAAGATGCAAAATCCTTTTTCATCTGAAGAATAAGCCTCACCACCAGTTATTCATTCTAGGTTTTGTTGTAATCACTTGTGAGTTTATATCGACAGTGATTGTTGGAATTTCTAAGATGTTTAGTAATGGCCATAGTCAATAGTCAAGCTTGTTGTAGCTTGGTTGATATCAGTAACGGTAAAATTGTGCATTTTGCGTTAATATTACAGGATGTTCCTTTTGAATAAGTTTTTGGAGTTGTGTGATTTCTGGTTGTTTTGAAGTAAGTCGCTGGCTGTGATTTGGTTGGATGCTAGCTGGCGTCTTGATGAGCCACGTGACAGGCGAAGTGGCTTGATTGTGCGTAGAGAAGAAGGCGTTAAAGGCAGACGCGGCAACAGGCTTCCACCATGGCTGGAAACGTTGTCGCACACTTGTGGAGGCAGTAGCCACTACTGGAGGAGTTCCATGGAGGCACGAAGTTGGAAGCATTTACAACGTTGAACTGCGGGTTCCATGAATGCGTGACACTGGATGCTTCTTAGGCGGTTAGATGAAGATGACGTTGGGAGGATATGCATGCAATAGCTGAAGGCGTCAGAGAACCATGGCTAACGACGGTGGCTGCCTTGTGAGTGGCACCTATGATATAGATGTTTGGATACATGGATAAGGTTATCCTAGGTTTGGAATAAGCTTATCCTAAAACGAAGAATAAAGTTTGCCTGGCTATAGTTTTAGACTATTCTAGATTTCTAGACGAATAAGATATTCCTAAACTTTAATATTTTTTTTTGGTAATTAGAATAGTGAAACCTAAAACTTGCATAAGAATAGTGCATTCTTGTATTCCAAGACTTAATACCAAATAAAATTCTAAAAGAGTTTTTAAAATTTTAATTTAATTATAAATTAAAATAATTATTTTTCTTAATTTCATTAAGATTAATAATTATAATGATTCTTAATTAAATTTTAGAAAAGTGGTTTTTAAAATTCAAATTAATTATATTTCAATTAGATTGAAATTAATTAATTAGACTCCTTAAATTTAAGAAAATTATTTTCTTAAATAATTAAGAAAGGTGTTTCTAAATTAAATTTATTTATTTCAATTTGATTGAGATAAATTAAATTTATGATTTTATTTTTATAGAATTATTTCTATATTTATTTAAAAATTGTTTCTTTATTTATGAATAATAAGTTTCATGATTTATTAAAAAAGATATTTTCTTGATTAAAATTTAAAAAATTCATTTATTAATTAAAAAAATTGAACTTTCTTTAATATTTTTGAAATAGTTTTCTAATTTAATAAGGAAATATTTTCGAATTAATTAAGAAATCAATCTCTAAATAAATAATACACTTTATTTCTTAATTAAAAGTGTTTTTATTTAATTTTGAAAGTAATTTCCTTTTAATATTAGAAAATAGTTTTCTAATTAAAGAAAAGTAATTTCTAATTAAATTAGAATTTAATTAAAAATTACTTTTCCTTAATTAGAAAACTAGTAATTTCTAATTAAATTAGATCTAATTTAATTAGAAATTATGTTTTCTAATTAGATTAGAATGTGTTACTTATATAATATTGAAAAAGGAGTTTTCCTAAATTATAATAAGTAAAAGCATAATTTATCAAAAATTGTTTTAAATAAATTTTGTTAAATGAGTTAAGATAATTGAAAGTAGTTTCTAATTAGATTTGAAAAATGTTTTTAAATCAAATTACATTTCTATTTGGAATAGGAATTTAATTCATTTAGGAATCAATGAGTTTAATCCAATTTAATTTTTTTCAAGAAGTTGGAAATATTATTTTAGATTACAAAGATTAATATCTAAAATCAAATGAAGCTTCATATTTTATGCATATAATTTGATTATAAGTGCATAATTTACATGTTTGAATATATATTTTACATAATATGCATGTTGAATTGTATGTTTTATATATATAATATTTTACATTCAATTTTATATTTAATGAGACTAACAAAATTAAATCCCTTGTTAAAATATTAAGACATATTGATAACATCTGAATTTAATGGCAAGGCAAGGTTAGGTATAACATATACCATATGTTTTAGCAAAAACTTATCATCTAACAGATCTAGTAGTCACATAAGATGTGATTAATAAAGTTGTTATATACCTAATTTAAGTTTAGTTAGTTTTTTTTGAGTAAAATCAAGATCAACTAAATTTGAATGGGATCCTAGCCTTCTAGAAAGATTAGAGTAATCTTTTTGAATAGTAGTGAGGGCTATTATTTCGAATAAAATAGTGGGAGTAATATATAATTAATTGCTTTCTTTTATTACTTTTGTATTTTGTTTTGAATGGAATTCACCTTGTTTAGTATAGTTGATATTAAGAGTTAACAAATCAAATTTCTTAGACAAAGGATTATGCTTGAGAAGAGTTCTCAAAATTAGAAAAGAAAATTGTAAGCCAATTATGCAATTTTGCTATCAATCTTTGTTAAGGATTTAGTGTTAAAGTTTTAGAGATATGTTAAAATCATATAGATGATAAAATGTATTGACATTTTGAGTTAACTAATATCTCATAAACTTTGGTGACAACATGTCAAATGTATGTCAACACCATGACAACAAGATGTAAGAGGTTGAAAGAAGTAGAGCTGAAAGGTAAAATACCCTAATGAAATTGTTTCACTCAGTATAACCTACCAAAAGTATAATTGTGGACTAAAATTAAAGACATTTGCTATATAATGATAATAGTTATCATTAGAAGAAATGATTGCATGACTTTTATTACCTATACAAAATATGATAAAGATCATATGTATTTTTAACTCATACTTATGAGTACTTGCTACTAAATTTAGATTTAACATTATTATAATGTTCAATGCACGATAAGAAATATATTGTTAAGTAAAAGTAATTGATCTAAGTTTAAGAAAATGGTTTGTATATGTTGAATCAAAGGAGACTTATGCTTAACATAAATGATGAAAATACAAAGTTAGGTAGCTGAGACAATCCTTTTATGCCATGTTAGTTAAATCATCATAATAAGAATTATAAAGTCACATACAAAGATATATGTTTCTTTTGATTATGAAACTTACAAAGATATATGTATCCTTTGATTATGAAACTTGTTAAGTTGAAGCATAATCATATCAACTTTTGATGAATAGATAATGATGGTATTGAATTGTTAAATTTATATATGTGATGTAGTGGATGGAATAATAATTTGTAAAAGGATGATACTTATATTTCATTATATTGCTAATGACTTTATGTTATATACTCATATATATGAAATAAAATGTTTATTTAAAATTTTAAAAAATTCAAATTATTTACAACTAAGTAGAAATTAAGCATTGAGAATGTTGAAGCACTTTGATGAAATCGTTGTGCTAAGTTTTATATTTTCGGTTATCTATAGGGAGTGAGATTATCTAGCGAATACCTTCATAATAAAATTTCATAAGAGTATGGATTTATACAATGAGGAAATACAATATGAGATATTGTATAATGTAAATTATTTTTCATATAGATATGCTACCTTCAACAATTCTAATTGAATCAATTAAAAAAATCATATCACATATGAAATGCTAAGTATATGAAAGAGCCAAAGTTAATAATTTAAGGATGTGATGCTTAGTTGAAGTATGTATTATCCACTAAATTTAGAACCAAATTAAATAATAAAAGTTTTATAAGATATTCAAAAAGTTAGATATAATCTTACATACTCATTAAACAACTTATTTGTTTCATTAAACACTTATAAGAGAATGGTTCTCAAGATAAGTAGTAGAGGTAAGATGAACTCTCAAAAGTTCAAATCTCATGAAAATATATCCAATTGGAGCTAGTGTTTTTTATGATACATTTGATATATAGTTAAAATGATATAAGACATTAAAAATTCACTTTCATAATAAATTCAAATAGTTTGTTTTGGAGATTATTATAAATTTATCATGTCTATAAGAAGGTTAGTGGGAGCATAGTTATCCTCTTCAGTGAGACCATGTAGAGACCTTGCTCATAGAGAATAACAATTCTAATTTTTAATTATTAAAAATATAATTGTCTAAGAACAACTCTAGTTGAATATGAAAAGTTAATAACTTAATTTTAGAAACTAGATATATAAAGATAGATTAGAAGTTGTCTACCTATTCATCGAAAATATAATTTTCGAAAAACAACTCTTGTTGGATATGAAAAGATAATAGCTTAATTATGAGAATTAGATATATAAATATATATTAGAAGTTGTTTACCTATTCTAAGTTCAATTACATAGATAATGTACTAAAGATATTTAGTATTTGAGATGTCTGATACTTCTGAAGTATTAAAGATATCCATGATTCTATATATGAGTTGACATTTAATTCCAACATGATAAGGATATTAACCTTAGAAGTAAATCATGATTAGTATTAAAGATATCCATGATTCTATATATGAGTTGACATTTGATTCCAACGTGATAAGGATATTAACTTTAGTAATAAATCATGATCAGGGTATATTTTACTTATATCAACATTATTTAGAGATTGAAAAGGTTTTAATGTAGCAATGGTTATTAATTAAGCCATAATATATTTTTCATTTAGTGAAAATAATTAATTGAATCAATAAGTTCTTTGATGAACTTGTGATATAGCTCCTTTTACTGTTCAAGGCAATAATTTACTATGGAACATTAGAGCCATTGGAAATGTAAAAGGAACTAAGGTCTCATCAATGATCTAAAGATGTATTTAGGCAATTGTTCTTAATTATCATAATCATTAAGATGAAAGTTATAAGATTTAGGTAAATGCTCATTATAGAGAATCTTGTCGAATTCTCTTATTAAGTCATTGTCCCAACAATAACATGATACACTACAAGAAAATTGTTAAATAGCGACGGAAATATTACGACGGAACATGGATCGTATGTAAATAGCGACGGGAAACACTAATCCGTCGGTGAAATAAACAAAATTTGCGACGGTCAATAAATCCGTTGCCAAAGTTGGA
>JANVCQ010000004.1:31606111-31634055 GCA_025531925.1 Erythroxylum plowmanianum
TAATAAATAATGCAAATAAATCAAATAATAATGCACAAATTATTTAATCTAATTTTGCATGTATAATGATCACAAAATATACATACAAAATTTTTAATTAATCACATGTAATCTGTGCAAAAATTAAACAATTATAATATGCATGTCAAAAACTTAAAATCTAACATAAGACATACATAATTAAAAATTAATATTTTTCATAAAATATTAATGCCAATATGATTTTATAATTAAAATCATAACATAATGAGTTAGTTCTGAATTAACCCAATTAATTAATAATATTAACAAAAACTAATATTAATAATTTTATTTAGAAAAAGGAAAATCGCAGGTTGTCTTCAACCTCCAGCCGGGTCGGGTGTGACTTAGTTTGATTCGATGGAGCTACGATGCTCCAGACCAATAGAACACGCCTGAGGATGGCTGAAGCTCGAAAATGGGATGACGTCAACCACACAACGTGCATGAGATGTTGGAGAACCGACCATGCAATGCTCCTCCTCCTTCATGGCCCAGTCAACGTCCAGTACTCCATGGAGCATCAAAAACATGACCCTATCATCCATAGCTCGTACAAAAAATGTTAGAAAAATTTGACAACCTCAAGCTTAAGTTTTTGATAGAAACTTAACAATAACAAAATAAAATAGAGGCAAGTTTTTCATTGGTTTATAAGGCAAGACAGAGGCATCATAGCTCTGATACCAATGAAATATAAACCTAGCAGTAGCATGCGTCTTATACAACAACATTTACGTGCATATTGATCATACATATATATGTAGCAACAGAAGCTTAACCAAGATAAATACCTCCAACCATTTCCTCTCCACTGAAGTCCAAATGTCTCTGAGAAGTTTTGAAACTTCTATCCTCTCCTTAGCACAATCGATGGTGTATACAGATGCTTAGTGAAGATAGGGACCCAAACAACGATTATATTCGTGTTTCATACCTACTTGGTCTCTGCCCATCACAGAGAAGAAAGGTCAGGTATATGGGCGACAAAATGTGCGTGTGTTAAGGGTGAAATCATTAAATGGACCATACCTTAACAGTGGAGAGTTAGGTAAAATTATCTTACACTCTTCTATAATGAAATGTATAATATGAATGACATGAGAACGTTTCTATCCTTTTTGTTTTGTTTATTAATCTTACTGGGTTCTCTGGGTATAATCTTAAGCATATTTATATTGATTAAATGAGGCTCACGTTAGATGATCTTTATAAGCTAACTTTTACTGAGAAAATATAAATATTTAATAAGTTCTACTAACAAAATTTTTTAAAAAAATCATAAATTGATTGTTGTTATTATTATTATTATTATTTTCATTCTCATATTTAATAATAATATCATACTAAACTTGATATATAATACTTTATGGGTACTATTCAATATCAAATCACAACAGATACCAACAGAAAGAGTTACTATTGACTGGTATTAAAACCAGAATAAAACTCTCGCCAACACTACAAGAAAAGTAGAAATTAACGATGAAAAATTACCGACGGAAAATAAAGCGTAGCAAATTAGCTACAGAAACCCTATTTCAGTCGCTAAAATTGACATGAAAAAAATTCGTTTAACAACAATTATAATTTTCGTAGCTAAAAATGGAGAGAAACCGTCTTGACAAAATTAGCGACGGACTTTAGGGACGATAAAAATTTCCGTCTGTAATTACACTGAAATTAACGACGGAAAACCTATTTCCGTCACTAAAATCAACGTGAAAAAAATTTATTTAACAACGGTTCTAATTTTTGGCGTTAAAATTGAAGGGAAACTATCCTGGCAAAATTAGCGACGAACTTTAGAGACGAAAAAAGTTTCCATCGGTAATTACACTTAAATTATTATGGAGGGAAGCATACCAACGGAACCATTACCATCGGTAAATAAAGCGGGAATTAAAGGCATTATAATAAAATTTAAAATTTTTGACAGAAATTAACGATGGAAAATTATGTCGTTAAATCACGTTTAAAAACAACCGAACGCCCCTTCCCCCCAGGTTCATCTTTTTCGTTTCTTCTTCGGCACTCTTCGGTCTTCTTCCTCCTCCAGTGACTTCCTCTCCTGTCTAGTGAGTTCTTTTTGTTGTTGAAGAAGAAACGAAGATTGTTGAAGAAAGCCCATAAGATTCAATAAAGCGAAGCTCTCTTAATACTCTACTGAATCCTGGTTAGTTCGCGTCTTCAATCTTTCTTTCATCTCTCCTCATCTCTGTGTTAGTTCATAGGCATTTCTTTGATCTGGAATTTTACTTCTTGTATATTTCTTATAAGTCTATTAAGGCTATAGAAGATATTTCTTAATGCAAATTCCAACGAGCCATTTTGCCTTATTTGTTTTGAGAGAAATGTATAATCGTTAGGTATTTTTTGTTTGGCGACTTTAGTTTCAATTGCGTTTTAGGGGAATCGGAGCTATAGAAGCGTTAAACAAACAGTGAACAAACTAAAGGAGGCTGTGGTCTCTTGTAGAGTCTCTGAGAGAGAGATGTTGTTGAAAAGATGGTTGGTTGTGCTCAAAGAAGTTGAAAATTTTGTGACTATATCTGTTGAAGATAAAGGGAAGAGTCTTGAAGAACACCCCATCAACGATGATGGGGACTTTTTTTAAAAAAATTTTAATTTTATTTACCGACGAAATTTTATTTTCTGTCGATAAAATGATCGATATTTACCAACAGAATCTGTAGGAAAATTTATTGACGGGATAGTTATATCTGTCGGTAAATTTATCGACGACTGTTTTAACGACGTCGTTGGTCGTCAATAATTTTCGTCGTTATTTTATATTACTGATGGAATGCAAACGTTTTCTGTCTGTAATTTCCGTCGCTAAATGTCCTATTTCTTGTAGTGCAGTACGGCTCTTGCCAATTGTTACAATACGATATTCTATTTAGTGTCTGGTAATGTTTGAATTTTTAGTTTTTAGTTTTATTTTTGGTTTCTTCTTATTTTTATAATGTATGAAAATAATAAAAATTATTTCTTTTATTTTCTTTTTTAATTATAATTATTTAATTATTTAATTATTGAGTGGCAATTATCAATAAGAATTATTTCTAAAATGATTTACTTTTTAATTTAATAGGTAAAATTTAAACTATATTTCAATCAGACCAATTTCAAATGAAGATAGTTTTAATAATTAATATATATCAAAAATAAATATTAATTTATAAATATTTTTAATTTTTAATTTAATAAAATATTATCATTAATAAATATTATACAAAAGATTAAATATATTAATTTCACAAATTAATATATATATATTTTATTTAATATTTAATTATCATTATTATTAATAAAAGTATAATTACATTTGCATTAAAACACAAAATAGTTTTTGTTTTTTGTTTGAAAAATTAAAAACTAAAATTAAAAAAATGAAATAAAAATAAAACAATCCCTAATTTATATGTAGAAGATTGTTTAAATCTTTCATTATATATTTCCTTTAACTATACAAAATATAATTTTCCAATTTATAACGAAAAAATTGGCCTGTAAATTGTGTTAACTCCTCATTTCTTATCTTAAGTTTAATGGCATCAAATGACCAAAAGGTTGTTGAAAATTTAAAACTATTAAGCCCAAACTTATGAAATCAATATATATGACAAATAAAATTATGATGAGATCATAATTATAAAATTTATATTATATTTATGTATTATTCTTAAATTGTTCTTAGTCATTGTTCTATTAAAACTAGACATAAATAGAATGTAAAAAAACTATGTTGTATTTTTCTTTACGAAAGAAGAAGCTGATCTCATATACTAAAGTATAAAGATACTTAAACAAATATATAGGTACTTATTAGAGAATAAGTTTATTAAATTGATCTCATATGAAAATTTTGTTTAGAACATTGCTTATATATCTATGAAAATTCTCATTATAATGATTGTATAAGTTATCATTTTATTTGAGATCATCAAAGTATCTTATATAGAGATTACTATATTTTAATATTACTTATAACATATTATAATCAATAATAGTTCAGACGATAGTTATTGTACATATGATTAATCATAGTATGGAGATAGTTGAGTGATTAATATATGATTCATCGTCTTAAAGTTATTAGGGATAATATTTTATTATTCTCGATTAGTATTGATTCAAGAATCCTTAGTCATAGATGAATGACATTCTGTGAAATAATTTATAAATATTATTAATGTAATCAATTACTAATGGTAGAGCACTAATATGGTTGTACATAAATAGATATATATTATTTTCATGCTCTATGTTTAATCGGAATCTTATATGATGAAATTATTGAATTATACAGAAAAATTATGTACAGAAAGATTAGTCAAAGAACGAATTAAAGAGAGAAAATGTTTTTTTAATCAATTCAGACGATTATAAAGTTTGAGAAACTTTAAAAATAAATAGAAGATATTTAATAAATAAGGATAAATATGATATATTAGACCTTACCTAACCTTCTCTGCAATCACAAAGAACGAGTTGAAGAGAGAAAAGGTTTTTTAATCAATTCAGACGATTATAAAATTTGAAAAACTTTAAAAATAAATAGGAGATATTTAATAAATAAGGATAATTATGAAATATTAGATCTTGCCTAACCTTCTCTGCAATAATTACAAAGTTTTCTTAAATATACTATTAGAGGTTGAATATTTTTGCTATTATAGTAATTAAGATAGGTCGATTTTAGAAACGATTCAAGGAGTAGAAAAATGATCAAATTTTATTATAAGGTATGAATTAAGATTCATATTTTACTATGATTTATGTATTAATTATTTTATAGAATACTTAATTTTTGAGATGTTATACAAAACAAAATTTTAATTATTCTAATGTAAGTGAAATTAGATTGTAATCCAATTTCCAAACATTCACTACTCTCCACGATATTTAGTTACTATAAAACACAAACTTTGCCAAGAGAGTGCGAGTGAGACCTATTTTCTTGACTCTCACTAGTATTAAAATTATTTTCATACTTTTATTTAATTAAAACAAGTGATTAAGAACCTGTTTTAGAATTCCAACTAAATGAAGGGATGACATCTAAAACTTGCCAAATAAGACAAAATTAAATCATTTACGATGGAGAGTATTTGTTTTACATTAAGGGAAAAGAAATCACGAGACTGATTTATGTTTTATATACAAAAGGGATATATTTAGGAATGTTAATTTTAATTCTACCTAATTTTAGCTTGAGTTGACTTAGTAATGGGCTAAAATTGTTCAGCTCGATCGGAATGTCAAAAACGACATTGTTTTTTAATTTGATTAAAAAAAGGTTAGGTCGGGTTGGCCCGACTCATCTGTGGCCCACTGGACCAAAGGTAGGGCTACAGGTCACTCAGCCTATCAATCTGGTCAGATCGGGCCCATTGACATCCCTATATATATTACCAAGTATCGGTAAAAAAAAAAAGGTTGAATAAGATGTTCTTCCTAATATTTAAATTATTTAGACTTAGTTTGATTTCTTCTACAAAATTGTAAATCCCCTGAAAGTATGATCTAATAAAAACCATATTGGCATAAATAAGTTACATTTTGTCCAATAAACTGATATTTGATTCACTAGAAAATGTTTTGAGTGCCTATGTTCCAGATGTCAACTTAGCAACATCAAGTAAATATTCATGTGGTACTGGACATTGATTCGTGTTTGGCACAATGTAATAATGACGTTAGTGAACAGAGACTTTACTTCAGCCTTTTTGTGTATATGCTGGGAACTAATTTCTGGAGAGTTTCATGTTTTCGTTTTCGGCGACTCAAAGGGATAAAAAGAGTGCGAATTGTTGAAAAAAAGGAACGACAGTAGGGTCCGCAGAGAATTTCACCCATTTCTATCCAAATGTTTGTATTATAGCAGTAACAGGGGAAAACAACATGAAGAAAACCCAATTTAGATGAGACAGTGACGATTGAAACTACAAACGCCGTCTTCCAAATTCGTCCATGTAAACAAAATTTGAAGGTTTGGAAGGTGAGATCTTCATTGCCCGGTAAAGGAAGTGGCTTAAGCGTTTTGCCCAAGAAAATTAATTAAGAAAGATTTCTAAAAGAAAAATATTGATCACCAATCAATTTTCCAACTATATATAACTGTTATTTGTTCAATGACCATCTAGTTGCTATGGTTAATTGAAGCAAAGGTTGGTGCCGCACTGCAAATATTCCGATTCTTAAAAGGGAAAGACGATAGCTGTACCGTAGCTAGAAAGGGTTTTTGCTGTCTCGTCCATCGTACTTGAATCTTACTTAAGGTATACATACTTCTAATTCGACTCGTCTTGTTGATAGTCTAGTCTAAACGAGTTGTTTTCACCCACATGATAACCAGTTTGATGTCATAGTTTTCCTGTATATCTTTCAGGGTCTGCAAATATTTTGTGGGAGATGACCGACACAACAGGGACCAAAATGAACTAAGGGAAGGTTAAAATACTTCTTTTAACGTTATGTTTGAGATACTTACAATTAAATATTGGAATTATAATTCTTTGTCCATTTAAAAACTTGCTATAAAATTTTAATATATATGATGGGTCACAAATCAACATACCCTAGCAGTAAAAATCATATAGAATTAGTACATGTTTGATTCAGCTTTTGGAGAGTGAATAAGTACTTTTTTTTCTATCGTAAAAGTTGTTTTTTAAAAACTGAGCGTTTGATTGTAAAATTCAAAAATATTTTTTTTTATAAAAATGACTTTTTTGAAAATTCAAATTTGGAGCTTTTTAAAAAAATACTTTTTCAGGTAAAATTTTTATATAAATTAATGAGCCTATTTTTAGTCCTTTTTACTTTTATATTTTATACATAATTTTTATAATATCCACAAATACGTTTTCATGTTTATTTTAAAATTTATATAATATTATTTGACTTTTTTTATATGTTTTAGTATTTATTTTTGATATTAATTTTACTTATATTATAATCTATATAAAAGATTTGGTTAGATATATTTTTATTTATGTTTTATGTGATTTAAAGTTATATAATAATCAATATATTGTGTCTTGCATATGATTTAATATATTTTAAATAATTTTATATGCATAAATAATTTTTATTATAAAATAAAATATAGTTAAAATTAAAAGTACTTTTCTATTTTTATGTTACCAAACAGTTTATTGTATGAAACTCTTTCCAAAAATTTCAAAAAAATTTTTAAATAACAGCTAAACAATCAATTAATTTAAAAAAAACTCTTTTTATAAAAACTTTACTAACAAAAGTTTTGTTAACAAAATTTTTACTGAAATAAACCCGTTAGTCAGACAATTAATACATCATGCAAGCGAAGGAGTTAGGAATATGCTGCCGAATGCATGACAAACGAAAGCACTGCAGCGTGCGACCCCTTTCCGATGTGTTTTAACATTTTGAAAATAGTTTCTCTTCTTTTCTTTACAATATAGTACTAACAAACAAACAAACAAATTAATTCAATACTTTTCTTTTGCAGTAAAGAAGTTCAAAAACAAATTAAGAAACAAGCCTTCCCAGTTCCCACGTCAAGACCAAAGAAAGGAAAAAGAGAAAACAACTCCATCTCTCTCACTCTCGATTTCTCCTATAAAACGCTACCCTTGCATTATGCTTCATATTTCAAACTCAAAAAACTTTCTCCTTCTATTTATTTAAAGAAAAACTGAAAACACTAACTTTTTGGGTTCTGTGTTTCTCTGAAGGTTTCGTTGTTATTGTTGTGTTTGTGTACGTACTATGCCACAAGTGGACATGGAGACTCTAGTCTCTGTGTGCGGAGGAGGTTCTCACGACAGTAAAATCGCCTGCGAAACTCTGGCCAACCGTAACTCGACAGACAATCAGTTGTCGGAGATTCCGCCAGAATCCTTCTGGCTCTCTAAAGACGCCGAGCTCGACTGGCTTGATCAGCACGCCTTCATTGAACGCAAAGATTCCGCCAAAGGGATTTCCAACTCGAACACTAACACTCACGCCAACGCAAATCCGTCTAATTCTCAACGCTTCTCTAACTTGAAGGCCACGGCTTCGATCATAGGTTTGCCAAAGCCGCAGAAGTCTTGCTTCGTCGACGCGAAGAATTGGCGGCAGTCTAGAGCCGGTACTCGATTGTTTCCGAAAAGGACCGGTTCGTCGGGGAAATCGGATTCTTCTATGGTGGAGCCTTCTTCTCCGAAGGTTTCGTGTATTGGAAGAGTGAAATCGAGGAGGGACCGCAATCGGAGGCTGAAGAATCGGCAACGGTCATCCCGCGAAACGGAAAATCCAGAAAGCAAGAAGAAAACTGGCGGTTTCTTTGCAAGTATTAAGTCGATTTTCAGGTCTAGCAGTCGTCCCAAGCAGCATAAGCAAAAGAAAGAAATCAACAAGTCACATGCACAACCGACACCACCAACAATGAAACCGAATGGCATTCGGGATCGGCTGCCGGAGCGTGAACGAGAGGCTGAGGCGCCACCGAGAAGGAGCGTTGGTGACGTCGAAGTGACGGCTGGTGAACCGGTGGGTTTAGGTGGAATGAAACGGTTCACGTCAGGGAGAAAATCGGAATCGTGGGCCACAGGTATTGATGTGGCGTGACGTAAGTTGTTCGATAAAGGATTTGTAGTGATGGGGTAGGGCCCAGATGAACAGAATTATTGACCTAAGTCGATTGGGTCTTTGTGGGTCCGGCCATGTGTAGATATCAAATAGGAGTTGAAACTTGAAACTTGAAACTTGAAACTTGAAAGATCCCATGGCACGTTCCGCCTGCGTTGACAGTAAATCCCACATTCGATGTTTTTACCTTTTTCTTATCTGGAAAATTGTAATTTACCGTCATCACATGTTTTGAGTGCCTTCTTTTTTAGTTGTTGATATATATATATATAAAGTATGTTTTTGGTAATTAATCATTAGTCATTTAGTTGTTACGTGATTCTATTTATTTGGATTAATATAATTTATTTAATCAGCAGATAAATAGTTAAAGACGTTTGATAAATTAACTATTTAATATTAAAATGACTTTATGAAATAATTTTTTTTTAAGGATATGATTATTAGCTTATATCTTAATATTTCTTTAAATATTCTCATAAAAGTTTAAGTAAAGCAAAAGAAGTTAACAAAATCATTTTTTTAATTTATTCTATCGAACTTTAAGAACGAAAGTCTTCTTAATACAACTTTTTAATAATAAATGAACTCGTTTAAAAACTTATGGAAATCTTCTTATATTTGCATCATGAATGAATGAGAGATAGTAAAATGCGCACTAAAAATAAGTTTGAGAATGTGTTTGGTTGGATTATACCAGGAATTCTTCTTCAAACGAAACACCAACGAGCTTAATATGAAATTGAGTTTGTTTAATTATTAATTTAAGAAAATATATTATTTTGTTATTTTAATTTAAAATTTTTAAATTTAAAATTGAAACTATATTTTAAGGTATTATAGTACAATAAAATTATTTAAAAAACCATTTATATTAATCTCTTAAAATTTAAACTTACATAAAAACAATTAATTTAAAATTAACTTATTAATCTTAAGATTAAATTGAATTGAATTAAATACAATATACAAGTGATAATAATATTATATACTAAATATTTATATAAAAAGGGACCTAAATATAAGGTCTATAATTAATGTAATATAATTAGATATAACAATTTAAAAGTATTTAGTTTTTTGAAATTATTAATTTGATATTCAATATTTTAAAATTTTAATTTAGTGATTAAATTTTTAAAATTTGTATAAATTAATTCAAATTTATATCTCTATCTCTATCTATGTCTTTATCTCTTCGAGTAATTTATAATAACTTTTGAATATAATAATCTTTTAGTCCTTTAATTTTTTGAACTACTAGAGAAAAAATGCTACTCATAAGTTCAGTTTTTAAAATCAACAAATTGAATTCAATTATTCAACTCAATCAGTTAATTACTAAACATAATTATCGGCAAACATTTTAATCCACCAAAAAATGACTAATAAGCTATTTAGAAAACAAGGACAAAATTTACAATAGTAAAACAAGTAAGTCTTGTAAATAAAGGTGAGGGTAAATTTTGTTGCGACTATAAATAAAATTACACTCAATTCTAATGAGAAATTGGTATATGGGTAGTTTAAACGTTGTTTTTGTCAAAAGAATGTAGTAGTAGTTACCCTTCAATTACGCTAAGGTTGAAATTTTCGCGGCATATGACAAAGAGTGCTAGTTTTGGTCAGGTGGAGCATTATTGGACTTAGAAAATGCGGCTTTTGTCTCTGACTAATTGGGCATATTGTTTGACTCCTTATAAAGGGGCCGGTTATTAGTTTCTTATGGATTTGATTCTAAAATTGTACTACATCACTTGTAACGTTTATTAGGCAACGAATTCTCCCGTGAAATTTGTTCCTAGACTTGACCAACTCCCATCCCTTCAGCTTCAATAATGTCCTTCACAAACAAACAACAAAGCAATAACCCGTGAATGTTTCTGACGACCGATCATTATCAGCGCTCAATGTGATTTTCTCTTTAAGAGCCAATTTCCTAAAGTTCCAAGTGTCATTCAACTTGTATTATTTTGTTCGTTATTCTCATACAATACAAAGCGAGTGACAGTCGAATAAAGTGACATATCTAGTCATATAACATAATATGGTGTCATATTATACAACCTTTTTTCCTTTCGAAAGGTATCGTATTATACAACTTGATATGTGATATTTATTATTGGGTAATTATCAGACTACCTCTTGTTTCATCCTTTTAAACACTTGTATATGGGAGAAATGCAACTCCATGTAATTAATATATTCCTTTCCTCAATAACCTGAGGATGGACTACTCTGCAATTGGGGATTTTCTAAGCAGTTGGTGGTAATTACAAACTAAAATATCACATTCTAATATTAAGGATAATAAATTAGAAAATTGTGCAGATCACCAACCTAAGATAAGACCGAGATGATCTCGGAGACATTTTGTGTATTTTCAAATGTCTAACCTGTCATTGACTTATTTGATGTGCCAGAATATATAAAAGTAAAAAAGAAAACCTTAAAATTGACAGTGAAATTTAAGTACATTTTACAATGTTAACATATAGAAGAGATGAACATATAATCAGGGCGAATTATATTTAGAAGAGACACGTGGGGGGTAATTTGTTGCTAAATAAAGAGTTGATTTGAGGTGACGGCAGCTATTACCATTTGCAATTAAGATTTAGAGTATAGCTCAACCGTTCTACCATTCAGTGGCTGCACAGGTCTTGAGTTATTCTGGCAGTCTTCGTCCAGTGGAGCTTTCAGAGACTTGACTTGCTCCTCAGAGATTTTCCTTACCTAATAAATTAAAAAAAAAAAATGATTAGATGAGGAGAGAGGCCGGGGGTGTTTGTGAGTGATTGAATAGATTAAGTACCTTGGCGAGGACAGTCCAAGTAACATTCTCGGCGCAAGGTGGAGTGGTGAGAGAACCAACGTATCTATAATACTTGTCGGATTTTTTCTTGAGGAGCTTGTTGCTCATGTTCCCCAAGTCAATGTGTGATTCCTCATCTTCTTTGCATTTTTCCTCTTCCATCTTCTCCAGACCTTTTCGAAGCTGAATGGAAAGAAACAAGTACAGTCCTAGATTAGTTATATAACACTCTTTATCCACCTAAGAGATGGCGTTCTTAATTACTCAGCCAATCACCTTGGAAACAAAAGGATCAGAATCACCGTATTCGAAGAGGATTGCCACAACCGAGATGCTGCCGTCTTCTGCCATATGAACTACGTGAAGCTCGGCGTCGTACCTGTATAGCAGCGGAAGAGTTTATACGAAACATGTCTTTTCTTTTTAGTCAACTCAACAGCATAATTAATAAAATTGAGGGCACAAAATGATTCTTCATCATTTGGCAAAAAACGAATGACCTTATTTCTTATTTATATACGTGGATAGGAGAAATTGATGTTACGTTATTTCTCTAACAACATTATGAGATTGGAGGATAGACCAGAAAAAAGAAAAAGGGAGAACATACTGCTTTCCATCGATGAGATGTTCAGAGGGATAATGCCAATGAAATTGCTTCAAGGTGTAGTTTTTACCTCCTACTGTCATACCTCCACAATCACCATCATAACGCACCTGCAGAGTAAAAGAAAGCAAAAGGATTTATTGGCTTGCAAATAAATTCAGGACAACTTGAAATTGAAACCTTGCTTTCGGCATAGACTTCCTCGATTCTCTTGCAATAATTTATGCATTTATTTGGATAATTGGTCTATTAGCAGATGTAATAACCCAGAAAATTAAATCAACTATATCATAATAATAACAATAATATGAACCGTTTTAGCTAAGAACTATTGAAAGAGAGGGAACCAACCGAAAGACCAAAATGGTGGTTAATGAGAGTGGCTTTTGCTGAATTATATTCTCTGTTCAATGGCTCATATTTATCTGATTCCTTAACATCATCCTTTTTAATGTCAATCGGAGACTGCGCTTTCCCCGAATCGCATGTTTTGTAATCTGAGGATAAGCTTCCCCATTTGTCTGGTCCAGTTGAACCGCTGTAACTAAATCTCGCTGTTTTAACCCCAAAAAAAACAAAAGCAAGAACAAAATCAGGAATTAATTCATTGATATCATATTAAATAAACAATGTCTGCATGTTTTCATTGATTTCATTCCAAGCCACCCCAGTTTAGCTCCCCATTCCGTAAACTTATCCATGAAATAAATATACTTCAAAGAAGCACCAAAACTGTAAAAGAGTTTTAACATGCACATTGAAATTGCTTCATCGGACAGGAAATAAGAAGAAACATGAAACTTTTCAAAGGATTGCAGATGAGAAAGGTAGTCTTTTTATCAGATAAAAAATGCTGCCATTGTTGTTGCTTGGTGTTCTTTCCGAGGATGCCTTCTAACGATTCGCAGGTTATTTTTGTTTCTGTTTTGTACGTAACAACAATGGTAGACCGATAAAAGAAATGTGTGCTAGAGATTAAATCAAATAAGACGTACAGACCGCTTATTCCAGCAGCATTAGCAGAAGCAACAAGAAGCAAGAACGCCAGGACCAATGAAGAGAAGGAGATGCGGGGAGTCATTTTTGTTTTCGCAAACAAGACCTTCTCCATGAAAGGGCAAAGATGGAGAATATATATATAAAAGGCTCTATGTTCCTATAATACAATGAAATTGGCTTCATTAGTGGCTGTCGTTCAATGGTCTGCTAAATTGATGGACTAACTGTTAAACAAGAAAAGAATTGTTAATGTATTCTTCTCTAAACTTAGGGACTGCCTTCTATGTCTCTGCCTATTTATAGTCAGTGTAGCAATTTGTTACGTTCTCCGTTTTGTACTTGATTCGCCAATTTGAGTCTTGTCTTGTCACCTTTCCTCGTGGCCTCCGTAAACCTCGTATTCGCTTCTTATCCAAGGTAAATTAGGCTGTTTTATCAAAATAAACTTTACTGGATCCATATTTTCTAGGCCCTTTGACTTGTGCTTTCTTTTCGAATGTATAAACTCTTAGGATATATGTTATGTATTTAAATAATTAATTTTGACATTATTTATTAATTTGACATATAAGATATTAATTGAATAATGACTTGGATTCAAAAGGTATATGAATAATCTTCTAGATGGAAAAGAATCTTATTTTGGATTGAAGTCTATTATCATGTTGATATTATAATTATATTATGCTAGACTTGTGGGTTTTGTGGATTGATAAAACTAAAAGGATAAGACTATTCCGTTTTGGTATTTGGGACGTTGCTGTTGCGTGGTCAAGGTGGACTCTTCTTGCTTAAGTGTGTTTGTGTCATGCACGTTTCTAACATATAGCTGCAATAAATCTCTTGTGTGAAAATATGTTGAAATGGGACTCTAAATATGTGAGAGATTGGTGCAAATCTTGAATCAACGGCTGCACCTGATCTTTAATGTGAGTGTGTGGCAACTAAGGAGATGTGTGTGTGTTGACGTCAACCAAAAGAGTGGAGTTAATTGAATTGAAAATGTGATATATGTTGAATCATTAAGTGCACAGTGGGTGTGTGAGAATTATAAAGTGTGCACTGGGTGTGTAGTGAGTATAAAACACATACAGCATTGGTGTATATTTTTGGGAGTGAGAGCTGAAGATACATGGGATGTGTGAGACAAGTCCATGGTGTTAGAAGAAACAATGTAGTGTGCATATATTGTGACTTGAAAAAAATAGTGGGTGTTAATTAGAGTTGCGTCAGTCACTTTGCTTCTGGACACCTCATATACGCTACTTCTATTGTTGTTCTCTTTATTATTACCGTAAAACACATCATTGCCCAAAAAGAGATGATGGCCGTATAGCCCATTGTTATTGCGACGACTTCCAGATCTATTTTAGTTGAGCGGAACTCATCGGGAAGTCATTCTTGTCTACCTCAAGTATATTTAGTTTTCGTTCCTTATTATTTTAATCACTTGAGTTATTTGTTCATTGTTATTTCGTTAAAAGATTGATTGATTTGATTGAGGTTAGTGAGAGACGGTTGCAATATTGAGTCTGAAAATATTTCGCAGGAAGTAAGGTTGAGAGATAGTGTCAAGGGTTGAATGGTGTCAGCTCAGTAAAACCTTGAGTAAATCTATTGTACTTCGATGAAAGTCATTAAGTTGGGTAAGAGTCCCGCAGACGTAGGCAAGGTGTGCCAAATTATGTTATCAAATTTTCGATGTTGATTTATTTTTAGTTCTCTTATTTTTTTGAATTTTTCATTTTCTAGAAATGAATCGAAAAGTTTGCGAAACTTCTACTCCTTTAGTTTTTCAATTGGTATCAGAGTGAGGTCATCGATTCGTAACTTGGTAGCAAGTTAGTGCAGATCTTAGTTTCACAAACATGGTCATAAAAGAAGGAGCATCAATTATCAGGCCACCGCTGTTGGACGATTACAATTATCCTGCATAGAAATCACAGATGAGGGTCTTTATTTAAGCGCAGAGAATAAGAGCATGGATCTCAGTAGTACATGGGTGGATGCATCCAATGATTACTGATGGTAAAGGAGAGGCAGTTCAAAAATATCTATCTGAATGGATAAGAGCTGAAGAAGAAAGTTCACTTAGAAATTCACAAGCAATGCATGTGATATTTATTGTTGTTGATGAAGGACGCTTCTTAATAATATCAGCCTCTGAATCGACTAAAGAAGCGTGGAATGCTTTGCAAACTATTCATGAAGGGTCAAAATCTGTGATAGCATCAAAACTATATGTGTTAGCTATTCGGTTTGAAGAATTGAAGATGGATGAAAATAATACTATTGGAGGCTTTCATGAAAGATTGCGAGATATAACGAATCAGGCACATCAACTCGGGAAGAAATATTCCAATATGAAACTAGTCAAGAAGACGTTAAGATCATTACCTCCGAGATTTATTCCAAAAATTACAGCAATAGAGGAGGCTCACGACATTAATGACTTGTCATTGGAGAAGGTAATTGGAATTCTTACCAATTTCGAAATGAATTATTGAGGAACATTCGAGAGAAAAAGAAAGGATTAGCATTGCAAGCCGAGATTGGTAAAGTCGTGAATGACTTAGAAGAAGAATCCGATAAGAATGAGGATATAGATCTATTGACACGAGAGTTTGGTAAATGGTTGAAAAGAATAAAAAAGAACAGACTCGACTTTAGACAAGAAGTTCATCGAGTAACAATGTTAAACATCAGGTCAAAATAGAAAAGGGTGAAAGGAAGGTAAGGAGAATCCAATGTCATGAATGTCAAGGTTTCGGATACATTCAATCTGAATGTGTTAATACTTTGAAGAAGAGAAAAGGAAAGTCCTTCATAAGCAATTAGAGTGAGAATGATTCCGAGAGTGAATATGGTAGCGATGAAGAAATAACTAATGGTATTGCGTTGGTTGCCTTACATAGCAAAAGTCCATTACTTGCTTAATAGTAACTAAGAAGGAAGTAGCTGAAGTCAAAAAAGAGGAAAAATTGCAAAATTTCGAAAATAACTCATCTCAAGACCTAATACCATATTATGAAAACGATGGTAGTAGCCTAGATGACAAAAGGGGGAATATTTATGAAGCCTACGAATTAACGTACGAATGACAAAAAAGGAATATTTATGAAGCCTACGAATTAATGTACGAAAAATGGGTGAAAATATGTAGAAAGAATGAAAGATTAAAGGAAGAGAATCTCTCCATGAAGAACACCATCGAAGATTTAGAAAAGAAATTGATGTTGACATTATATGAGCTTGGTGAAGGTAAAATGAAATTGATAAGTACTAAAAAGGGATTGAGAATGTTGAATTGAGGCACAAAAAAACTAGGAAAGTTAATGAAAATTGGTAAGGTTAAAGGGATCTTCAAGGCATTGGTTATAAGGGTGAGTGCTCTAAATTGAATGAGGAGAAAAATAATATGTCTAGATATGTCCGAGAATAAGAAACATTGAGAAAGAATCAAAGATTTGTATCGATGTGTTATTTTTGTGGAGTTATCGGTCACATAAGGCCGAGATGCTACAATATGTTACAAATGATGTTTCAAAGAGGTTAGAACCGAAAATTTATACACTCTTCATTAAATTTCTAGTGGCAACCCATGTTACCGAAGCAGATTAGAAAGGGTCAATTACAGACACAAAGACATTTTGAAGGAAAAACAAGAAATTGTCTAGATTCACAGTTAGTTATTGTTTGTAAAGAAACTGGTCAGAGAGAAGGTAAGTCATTTACTTCAAAAGAAGAAACCACTGACAAAGATAATATGATGAAGAACAAGACTAGGTTTGAATTTTTTCAAGAGGCACAGGGATTGTGTGCTTTAAATTTTTGAAGTATTTGTTTGCTTTCAAGAAAAAGAACAAAAAAATGAGACATAAAAAAAGAGATTTTTTTGTTCTTTATTTTTTATGTTGTCGTTGTCATTCCATCTTTTTAATAGTTTGCATTGTGACTTCTATTGGCTCCACTGAAGACTCCTTAGCACTCTGATCAATATGGATCTCTCTCTCTCTTTCGGGCATATCTCTCAGTGTTTTGAATGGTGGTAACTTGTCTTCTTGGCGTGCTTATGATTCTTCTGCTGCATCTATGGTTGATTCTTATGATTATGTGTTTTGACACTGTTTTATCCCAAGAGGGAGACATCAGATTGTTTATGGTGACTATTCCATTTAGGGGAGTATTTGTCATAAAGATTGTGCATTTGATTTATTGCTTTTTTGCTTTTTTTGTCCCAAGGGAGAGAATTTTGGATGATTGGATAAACTTGATGTTATTTGGAACTTGATGTTTGATTAAGAGGGAGTATTTTTCATATGAATTGTGAATTTGATACTTATATGTCCAATTATGTTATTTAGGGGGAGTTTCATATTTATGACAGACAATGCCAAAAAGGGGGAAACTATTAGGATATATGTTATATATCTAAATAATTAATTTTGGCATTATTTATTAATTATACATGTAAGATATTAATTGGATAATGACTTGGATTCAAAAGGTATATTGATAAATTTCTAGTTGAAAAAGAATCCTATCTTGGATTGAAGTCTATTATCATGTTGATATTGGAATTATATTACCGCTGGATTTGTAGGTTTTATGGATAGATAAAACTAAAAGGATGAGGCTATTGCGTTTTGGTATTTGGGACGTTGTTGTTATGTGGTCAAGGTGGACTCTTCTTATTTAAGTGTGATTGTGTCATGCACATCTCTAACATATAGCTGTAGTAAATCTCTTGTTCAGAAATATATTGAAGTGGAACTCTAAATATGTGAGAGATTGTTGCAAAACTTGAATCTACGGCTGTAGTTGATCTTTAATGTGAGTGTGCGACCAAGGAGATGTATATATGTTGGCATCAACCAAAAGAGTGGAGTTAATTGAATTGAAAACGTGATATGTGCTGAATCATTAAGTGCATAGTGGGTGTGTGAGAATTATAAAGTGTGCAGTGGGTATAAAACACACACGACATTGGTGTATATTTTTGGGAGTGAGAGTTGAAGATGCATGGGTTGTGTGAGACAAGTTCATGGTATCAGAAGAAACAGTGCAGTGTGTGTAAATTGTGAATTGAAAAAAAACAGTGGGCATTAATTGGAGTTGCGTGAGTCACTTTACTTATGGACACCTCATGTGTACTACTTCTACTGCTGTTCTTTTTATTATTGTCGTAAAACATATCATTGCCCAAAAAGAGATGATGACCTTATAACCCATTGTTGTTGCGACGACTTCCACATCTATTTCAGTTTAATGGAACTCATTGAGAAGTTGATCTTGTCTACCTCAAGTGAATTTAGTTTTCGTTCCTTATTATTTTAATCACTCGAGTTATTTGTTCATTGTTCTTTAGTTAAAAGATTGATTGAGTAAATCCTTTATTGAGGTTAGTACGAGGTGGTCCTATTATTGGGAATGAAAATCTTTCATGGGAAATGAGGTTTAGAGATAGTGTCAAGGGTTGAGTGATGTCGACTCGGTAAAGCCTTGGGTAAATCTATTGTACTTTAGTGAAAGTGATTAAGTTGGGTGAAGGCCTCGCAGACGCAAGGTGAGCCGAACTGCATTATCAAAATTTTGATGTTGATTTATTTTTAGTTCTGTTAATTTTCTGTTTTTTTTGTTTGCTAGAAACAAATCGGAAAGTTTGCAAAACTTCTACCCCTTTCGGTTTTTCACAAACAAACCTCTCAATGCAATTTGATTCAAATGATCCTAATCAAATTGTTTGAAAATTGGGGAGGGATTTGATCTCGTGTGCAACATAATAAATACGAAACTTTTTAGATAAAAATTTTAAAAGTCAATACTACTTAAAATTTATGACATGATTAACATGTAAAATATAATAAAGTATGAGTCACAATTCATACCTTATTACAAAACTTGATCATTTTCTTATCATTTCCCTTAAATTGATTTTGGAATTAGCTTATCTTAACTAATGTAATAGTACATGTGCTCGGCTTCTAACAATATCCATAGAATGTATTGAGAGAAGTTGACAATTTTAAAGACGGTAAGACAAGGTAATAGCTCCCTTGGAGCTCAAATCTAATTCTCATAAAATTTGGACCATTAATTAAAATTTAATTATAATTACAAATAAATGCCATTAAGATCAGTATCTTATATTGATCTTTATTTATTAAATATCTCATATTTACACATAAAATTTCTCAAACTTTACAATCAAGTCTTATTTTTAATTCTCCAATTAAACATTTTGTATTTATAGATCAAAATTAGTATCTAGTAACACCTCATAACCACTCAAAAGTTTAGGAATATTAAAGTGGCTTTGATTAGGAATATTAAAGTGGTTTTGATTAACCTTTATATGTATGATTTTTCTGTATAATTCAATCCTTTGATCATACGATGTCTTGATTAGACATAGAGCATGAAATTAATGTCTACTCTATTTGAGTCCAATCATTTTAAATCCCCACCATTAATAATTGATTTTATTAATGGCATTCGAAAACTATTCTTAAAGTATCATTCTACCTTGACCAAAGATTTGTGAAATCAATACTAATCAATAATAATAAAACATTCTCCATAATCACTTTAATATAGTGAATCTTATATTGATCACTCAATTATCTCAATATAGTTCATGTTATATCCAGTGATTACTGATTGAGTTATCATTGGCTATTTCATAAGTAATATCAACACATAGCAATTCCTATTAGAGATACTCTAAAGAACTCAAGTCAAAGGATTACAAATCATCACAATGAGAATTTTCATAGACGTATAAGTAATGTTTCAAATGGATATCTTATATATGACCAATTCAGTGATCTTGTTCTCTAATACAATCTAATTTCTTGTTTAAATATCTTTATACTTTAATCTATAAGATTGACTACTTCCTTTATAATGAAGAAATGTAATATATGCTAGTCCTTTTATGCTATATTAATGTCCAATCTTAACAAAATAATAACTACTAATTATTTAGAGATAATAAATTAATGTAATATGAATCTTATAATTATGGTCTCATCATAATTTTATTTGCAATGTATATTTATCATATGAACTTAATAAGATATATACGAATATGTATACCAAAAAGAATGCCTTTAAATATTATGTCACTAAAGTCTAACTAACAATTGACAGTAGGCTATAAACCAACACAAACTTCAATAGCTAAAAGTAAATTTAGAGTTAGTTTAGAAGTAACTAAAAAAAGAGATACATAATTATCTGATTATCTTTGATGGAATATCTTCTTTGCAAGTATATAAATTATTTTAAAGGTATCCTTATTTTATTCATAGGGAATTATGGTTTTCATGTGGAGTGAATGAAACAAGTTCCATTTTTCTTGCTTTAGAAATATTAATTAATTTTGGAAATAGGAACATCTTAAAACTTATTGTCTTGATCAAGTAATAAACTTCATGATGTGATAAACAACAATCAATTATATATATAAACTCAGGCAAAGGACATTAATAAGTATTGGTTTTTGCTTGGTAACTTTGGTGTTACTTAAAACTATCATAATCAGGATCTTCTTTAGCAGAAGTTAGCTCTCCAAACTCTGGAAACATGATCCCATTACTTATATGCTATTTAAAAATGAACACAATTGGGATCTTTTTTTAAAACAAAAATAGGCTCTCTAAGTTATCAAAATATAATTGCTAAGTATTAGGATACCATACACCATGCTTTATAGGAAAAAGCTATTTTGCATGTTTTCTTTTAAAGTATATCTAGTGGACATAATTATAGTTGAAATGAATTTAAGTTTTCCTATCATTACAAGAAATTTACTAATTAGTGATGAAAAATTATCGACGAAAAAAAACTCATAGTAAGTTACCTACAAAACATCATATTCTGTTAGTAATATTTTTAGGAAAAAATTCATTTTGTGTTGGACAAAATATTTGTCGATAACTATGGAGGAAAATTATCCTGACAATTTTTCTGACAAACAATAACGATGGATGGAAAATATCCTTCAGTAAAATAGAAAGGAATGCTTGGCGATGTAAATAAGCATCGGAGTGTACCGAGAAAAAACATTTTTGTCGGTAAATTACCGAAAAAATTGTTTTTCCGTTAGTAAAATTGAAAGATAAACATCTTCGTTTACTTCAACTTTAACATTTTTAATAAAATGAAAATGATGTGCTTGGTTTAACACCAAATGACGTCGTTTTCGTTTAACCTAAAAGTTACTGATGCCCCCTCCTCCGTCATCATTTTCCTTTTCTCTCTGTCATTTTCTTCTCCATTGGATTTCCTCCCTATCGCCGCCGTCCTAATATCTATAGTCTTCGTCTTCGTCTTTGTCACCATCCTCATAGTTGTTATCGTCCTTGTCTTTGTTTAAGATGGGTTTGTCCTCCTTTATGTTTTATGCTTGTTAAAATCATATTTTATGATTTTATAAACTATATAGTAATGAAGCTAAAGTAAATTTAATGAGCCCTTAAATTTCCTGGGGAGAAGAAGGTTCTGGGTGGAAGTTAAATTTCCTGGGGAGAACAACGTTCTGGGTGGAAGTTTTAGGTTGATGTGTTCAGTTTGCATGTTGGGTGTTGAATATATGGCTGCATAGAGATAGTAGAAGTTAAACAAGAATAGAAAAGGAAAGAATAACTGGGTATCTGTAGCTAGCATCTTTGTGTCATACTTGAATGATAATAATGGCGGTTAAGTATAATAAAAAGTGTCCATGTGCAGCCTTTGCATTACTTTTACTTTTTAAGTCACTTTCTTTTAATATCAAAGACATGTAAATTTTATGTTTGTTGTTATTTCTGTAGAGAAATTGGAATCCACTTTACCAATTAATGAGAATAGTTAGTCCCAACTTAGGAAATTTGCAAACCCAAATCCCACCAAGAAAGAAATAAAACTTATCAAATAACAACCTATAATGAAGTAAACTTATTGGAAATGATTTGGATATTGCCATTGATGCATTCAAGACTAGCTTGGTAATTGTATTTTATTTATTTATATTAGCATTGATGCATGAAATAATAGTTTAGATAATGAATTGGAGTTAAATATCTTTTTCTTTATTTTTAATCCCCCCATTTAGAATAAGCATTGGTGATGTTACTGCATTTCAATAGAAGTAAAGGAGATTATGATAGTCAACTCTAATCATAAGGAAAATGGTATAATGAACTTGTTTGGAGCACTAATGAAGCATGCTATTTGAACTATATGTTGTAATATAAATTCCATTACCTTATGCCTAACATAACAAATATTGTTTAGAGATTATATGCATATATCTTATGTCAAGTTTTAGTTTATTTTAGTATGGAATACAATGATAAAATTTTGTGATCCATTTATTCTATCACTTATGTAAGAGAATTCCCAAGGCAACAAAGAAGTATCAAAATCATTATGTTTATATCTTTTTGAATGTTTTCTTATTATACATTATTATTGAGTTGAATTATAGAGGTCGAATAACACTTTGAGTATGTATGCCTATTGATGAATAAAACAACTATGGAATTTACACATGTTGTGTGTTGGAATTGTTGTATAAGGAATGACATCCTGGATCATTTATTATAGGAGGTTCATATTTATATGTCATATGCACCTTGTAACATGCAATGTATTATTGATAACGTATATGACTTGTAATGGAAGAAGTTGAACAAGATTTTGAAGCACTTATGTAATCAGGTGATGTTAAGTGAATTTAATTACTTGCACCATCTATGTCTATCTTTTACAACAAAAATTCAAATAAAATCACACCAATGAACTTATGGATTATCGATTTCATATTTTAGGAAATGATTTTGTTCTCTAGATATTATTGGTAATTATGTTAGTAAAAGTAATGTATCAGTTGCATGTTATGTAAACTTATATTTCCTTTAATATGACTTTTGCTAGCATGATTAGCTTTTATGAATTGTGAACTCAAATAAATCATAGTTGTCTCAGTTGTAATAAAAGGTAAAAGGCAAGTAGTGGTTGCAAAATGCAACACATTTTTGTAATAAAAATGATAAGAAAAGTGAGAACTATGCAGCAAAAAGGCAAAAAGATCCAAAACATAAACACTAGAAGTGGGCTCCTATTACTTTCCCAACACAAAATTAATACATTTTTAAAGTTCTTCCATGAAAATAAAATGGCGGGAAGATGGTGAACTCAACAGTGAGTAAAAGTAATTGTTCCTCTACTATGCACTTCACAATTGAGGGAATATATAGAATGAAATAATTTGATTAGGCACCAAATTTCTTGGCCTTATTACATAGGCATAATAACGTTGATAATTTTGCAATTGGATTAGGCTAGTATGGTCCATATTATGATTGTTGCATGCCTTTTTATGTCTTTATATGTGAATTATAGTTATTTTTGCCTTTAAAGACTTGATGATTATATCACATGTTGGAAGTATTCTACTTGTGTTGGTATATATCACATGCTTTTGTTGACATTATAATGATAAGTGATTGTAAAAGTTTCAAGTGTTAATGCCTATAGTGAAATTTGGCATTGTATACAACAAATATAAATACAGAACTATTGAACAAATGTATTATATTAAATAAAAAATATTCTTTTTTGTTGACCCTCTTTTGTGTTGAAAAGTGTTGCTCATCCTTCTTCTCTGTAGTCTGTGCTTGTCCATCCATCGAGGTAAGTCATCCAACTAATGTCTACCATATGTGTTGCTTTAATAACACGAGTATTTGTGTTTGGGTTTTGTGTGAATGCAAAGGAGGTCTTGATTTTGTGTTATTGTTTAGAATATTCTTATAATCATTGATGAGTTTTTATGTTCTTTAATAGTCTAAGTATTTATGTTTGGGTTTTTTTTGAATCATTGATGAGTAAATGTATGATTACATAAGTATTTATTCTATGTGGAATGAGTTTGGGATCTTATGGTTGATCTAATGCATAATAAACCCCTAGGATAGTATATGCACTAGAAACCCATGATGCAGCTCCCATGAGGTTTATCGGTGAAAAATTATGTGAGTTTAGGTGTTACAGTGAGAACTTGCTTTCTTGGTTCATATGGCGTAACAATTCGACAAACCTTAGTGTTTCTTTTAATTCAAACTTAGTGTACGACCTTGAATAAAAAAAATTAAAGATGTAGTAAATTGTATAGTTATAAAAAATTCACAATGATTTGAGGAATAATAAACCCTTAGGATGGTATATAGGCTGGAAACCTGCGATGCAGCTCTTATGAGGCTTATTATTGAAAAATTTCACCAGCCTAGGAGTCACAATGAGAACTTACTTTTTCGATTTATATGGTGTAACAATGCCACATAACTGAGTATTTCTTTTAATTCGAACTTAACGTACGAACTTGAATAAAAAAAATTAAAGTAGTAAGTTGTATAGTTATGAAAAATTCACAATGATTTAAGGCATAATAGACCCCTTGGATGGTATATAGGTTGAAAACCCATGTTGCAGCTCCCATGAGGCTTATCAGTGAAAAATTCTATGAGCTTAAGAGTCGTAGTGAGAACTTGCTTTCTCAATTCATATCGTGTATTAATGCTAAGTACCTTAGTGTTTCTTTTAATTCAAACTTAGTATAAAAACTTGATTCAAAAAATTAAAGTAGTAAGTTGTATAGTTACAGAAAATTCACAATGATTTGAGGCATAATACCCTTAAGATGGTATATAGACTAGAAACCCGTGATGCAGCTCCCATGAGGCTTGTCAATGAAAAATTCCATAAGCCTAGGAGTCACATAAAGAACTTGCTTTATTGATTCGTATGGTGTAACAATGCCTTGTACCTTAGTGTTTCTTTTAATTTGAACTTAGTGTACGAACTTGAAACAAAAAATTAAAGAAGAAGTAAGATGTATAGTTATGAAAATTTGCAATGATTTGAGGCATAATAAACCCCTAGGATGGTATATAGACTAGAAACCCGTGATGCAGCTCCTATGAGGCTTATCGATAACAAATTGCACGAGCCTAGGAGTTACATCGAGAACTTGCTTTCTCGATTCATAAGTGTAAACAATGCCACATACCATAATGCTTATTTAAAATCAAACTTTGGAAATCAACTTATAGGTCATTAATTCAAACATGATTACTTAAACTTCAATGTGATTAATTCTCACCTTTTTAAATAACATATTTGCATAAATGAGTGATGTTGGGCCCCCGACATTCGGAGCTGAACATTCGGAGTCATAATGCATGAACATATTATCCTATAGGGTTATTTCAATAAACCCTCATTAGTCATCATCCTCGGTTCATCTTTATTCTCTAATATCATAAGTTTAGACCCTATTTCTAAATTATTCTTATATTGAAGTAAATATTATGTGCTCAAATTCCATCCAGAAATTGAAAGTCTTAGGGACTATATTAAAATTCAATTCCTTTAGATAATTTGTAACTCTGTCTCTAGTTTATTTAGGAATAACAATAATCTCATTTGGAGGTCGGATGATCCAGTTATGGCCGAAAGAATCAAACAAGGTTTTGTCCTCAATCATATTGAACTTTTTTTGGGACAATTGACATAACTTTCTCTATAGATGTCGAATTAAGGTCATTCTTAGACGATTTGAAAGAGGACTTATAGATCTACAATTTTCTTGAAGACATCAATATGAGGTTTTGTGATCTAAAGGGTCAAAACTGGACCAAACAATAGGCCAGATGATTTAGTCTATAATGGATAAGAAGGAAGGTTGTTAAGTCAAGAAGACTTCACTTCACTATTAATTTTGATGACAGTCAAATAATAATAATCATAGAAGTCTATGAACTACTTTGATGAGTTTGTTAAGTGCACAAAAAAATGTAAGTGACACCAATCGTCAGCTTAAGACAATACATAGTCAACGCCAGAAGATACATGGTCAAATATAAGAAGATACAGAAAGTCAACGTAAGAAGATACAGAAGGTCAACATAAGAAGATACAAAAGGTCAACATAAGAAGATGTTTCAGTCTATAGTGCATAAGAAGATGTTTTAGTCTACAGTGGATAGGAAGAAAGGTATTTCTACTGGGTCTTCCTCGCATCTCCACAAGTTCTAAATCACTAACTACACTCTCCAAAGCACCTCCACTTATAAAGATCATAACTTTCGACTCCAATGTCTAAAAATTTCATACTATATACCGTTGGAAAGCTAGAAAGATAAGCTACAACTTTCTAGAAGAAAATTTGTCTAATTTAGCTTAAATCAATACAGTTTTTCTTTTAAAGTCAGAACATAAAATTTACCTCTATGGAAGACTTGAAATTTGTACTATGCAAACTTGGAATGTCCTGAGCTTAACCATTCAGCTACCAAATTGATTTCATTAAACTCTCAAATCTCAACTCATTTGACTCATCACATTCAACTACATCTGATCAGTCATAATTTCTATCTTTCTTTTCGATAACATCTCACTTATGTGTGTGTGTGTGTAACAATTCATGTTCAAAAACCGTTTGCTTAAGTTGATAACTTCTTCGAGCATATCTGATCCCAACTCAATATCAATTCATATTTCATTAACATCAAAAGAACAAAGTTTTACAAATATTTAATAACATTTCAAGCACAATACATCATCGTCTCAAAATCTCAATTTACAAAAGATTCTTGAACAAATAAACTTGAAATGTGACTAAAACATTGCACTTTCCCAAGACCAACTCAAAGGACAAAATAAGCAAATTTAGAGTAATTTCCTTAGGCTCTTGATCACTTGATCTCTTAACTATCACTTGAAGATGGGACGAAAAGGGGGTGAGTTTGAAAGCTTGTGGGTAACAGTTTATAACAGAAAAATAAGCAAAACCTTTGAAAACATTCACTTGTCATAGAAAATTCTCATTGAGTTCATAAAAACACAATTTTCTCATCATGTAGTCAAATTCTCAAACTAAAAAACATGAATGCATCAAACTTGTTACATAACATAAGCACATAAGCACACCATAAAGGTTTGGGTGGATCCAAAATAGAACATACTACATATTTCCCATAAGGGTCCTGTGTAGCCGTGAATAGAATGTACTAACGCAATCCTACATAATAGTTTTGCGTAGTCGTGAACTTATGGAAGTCTATGAAGGAGCTCCATGCCACTAGCGGGCAGGTGAGAGAAACCTTTAGTCGAAGTGCACTTGACTTAAGTTAGGAGACCATCACAAACCTACATAATATGTAGTTCATGATTTGTAAACTTGTTGTTCAAGATGACATATTTTCGAAACTTGATTTCATAAACTTGATACCCTTTCAAAATCATTTCCATTTTTCATTTCATAAATAAATCACACACCAAACATGTAGCACTTTCTCAAAACATTTAAAAGGGTAGAAATGCACATTTATGATGTAATTGAAATCATTAAACTTCTTTAATTCTTTAATTCAAAGAAAACATTAGTGGCTTATTTACTCTATTATAAACATGTACCCACCTTAATTTTCTTTGCTTAAAGACTTGCTCAAAATGTCTCTTCTCTTGCTCGTCTTGCCTTTCTTTATCCCCTTATACACTAATAAAAATCCCACTCAATAGAATTTTCAATTGATAATCCCACAAAGCATAATCACTACAATTGATTCTAGAATACTTAAACCCATGCATTTTCTAAACTCCAAAAAACAAAATCCTTCCAAAAATCCAAAAGATTAACAATGATCTTACCTTGAATCTTCACCAAATGAAATGATTATTGGCTCAAATGGAAGTTATTCTCTTCCTCTTCCTTTTTCCCTTCTTGAACAACCTAAAAATATCTCTTGAAGGCTAAGAAAATTGAAACCCTAGCTTGTTTTCTCTTCTTTCTCTCCTTCTCTTCTTCTCTTCATATTTCTCTCTCTTCTT
>JANVCQ010000004.1:31643141-31653582 GCA_025531925.1 Erythroxylum plowmanianum
CTTTAATTCAATTAACCTATATCATATAATCTTTCTAACATCAACATAATAATTAACTCCACAAAATTCCATAAAGACCTCATAATTAATGTAAATTATGCTTATTCATCAATAAAAAAATTTAGGGGCCAACAAGTGATGTTGATAGATTTTGATGTATAGATGATTAACACCTAATGGTTTCAGTAATCTTGAGTTTATTGAGGGAGTTAAAACTTGTATTCACTATGCATGTTCTCAACCTGCATATAGGGATGACCCAAAGATCAAATGTCCATGTAAAAAGTGCAAATATATTCGTTTTTTCCCTATTGATGGAGTGAATCTCCATTTATTAAGGAAAGGGTTTGTTCCAAATTATTTTGAGTGGACACAACATGAGGAGTCATTAATTTGTAACACCTCAAGGGATAATGAAGTAAACTTATCAATAAATGTGGATTAGTTTACAGGGGGGACTAGATTTAGAATAAATAATGTGGGTGTAACTGAAAATCCTTACATCTAAATAGTTTATGATGTGGCTGGTTATATCTTCAAAAAGAATCAAACCCATATACAAAATAAATTTTTTGACTTACTATAATCAGTTGACCAAGAATTATGGCTAAATTATGAGACGATAACTCAATTGTCTTCAATTGCTTAAATATTGAACATAAAGTCTAACGGGCATTTTTATGATCAAAGTTTTGATAAAATTCTTGATTGGTATAAGGAATCATTACCTCTTAATCATACAATAGTTGTTAATTTTTACAACATGAAGAAACGTATTAGGGATCTTGATTTGCTAGTTGAAAAAGTTGATTGTTGCTAATTGGGATGTATGTTATTTTGGGGAGATGATGTGGAATTACAAGAGTGTAAATTTTTTGTTCAATCTAGATTTAAACTAAAAAATGTATTGTGAAAAAGAAATCAATACCTTAGAAGTGAATGTATTATTTCCTGCTAACTCCAAGACTTCAAAGACTTTATACCTCTGATGTTACTACATCTCACATGAGATGACATAATGAACATAAACAGGAGGATGGAATAATGAGCCATCCATCAAATGCACTGGTATGGAAACATTTCAACAACACCCATTATAAGTTTGTAGCTGAAAGTCGAAATATTAGGTTGGGATTGTCGACGGACGAATTCCAACATTTTGGTCATTCTGACCAACAATATTCATCATGGCCAATCATAATTACTCCTTATAATTTGCCTCTATGGACGTGTATAAATGAGGCATATATTTTCTTGATAGTGATTGTGCTAGGGCTTAGAAATCCAAAGTATAAAATTGATATATTCTTACAACCATTAGTATCTGAATTGCATCATCTTTGGGAATAAGGTGTGGAGACATATGATATGTCTTTTAAACAAAATTTTGTGTTGAGAGCAGCTTTGTTGTGGATTATTAATGGTTTTTTGGCGTATGCTATATTGTCTGGATGGAACACAGCGGAGAAATTGGCTTGTCCTTATTGTGGTAAGGATTCTGATGTGTTATATCTTCTAAATGGGGCCAAAACTTCTTAGTTTGACAACCATAAGAAATTTCTTCCGTCAAATCATCCATTTAGATGCAATAAAAAAATTTCATTAAAAATAACATGGTACAAACACCTCCTCCCCCTCACAAAGTTGGTGAAGAGATATTATAGGAGATTGATGAATTAGGGTTACTGAAAGTTACAGAACATGAAGCTGATGAAGTTAATGCAAGCATTAGTAAAAACTTTGGTTAGAGAAAATGAAACATTTTTTAGGATTTACCATATTAGAAAACTAATTTGATACGTCATAATATAGATGTGATGCATATTTAAAAAATAGTTATGACAATTTGTTCAATATCATAATAAACACCGAAGGGAGGAAAAAGGACAATGCAAAACCACGAGATTATTTGAAGCTTTTTTGTAAGAGGAATGAGTTAGATAAAGATCTTTGCATTGGTAAATATCCAAAAGCATGTTACACTTTGGACAAAAAACAAAAGAAAATTTTTGTGTGAATGGTTGAAAAGTCTAAAGTTTCTTGATAGATATGTTTCAAACTTGGCAAGGTGTGTGAACATGAGGAAGTACAAATTATTTGAGATAAAAAGTCATGATTGTCATATGTTTATGCAAAGGTTAATTCCAATTGCATTTTGAGAGTTGCTACCGAATAAGGTTTGGGAAGCTATAACAGAATTAAGTTTGCTTATCAAAAGCTTAACACCATCTGTAATAAAATTGGTTGAAATGAAAAAACTAGAAAGGAAAATTCTAGTATCTTGTGCAAATTAGAAGGGATTTCCCTCTAAGCTTGTTTGATTGTATGGAGTATCTACTCGTGCATTTAGCACACGAGGCTAAACTTGTTGATCCAGTTCAATATTAATGGATGTATCCATCTGAGAGGTAATTGTAGTAAATATTTAAATTGGAGTTATAACTTTTTTTAATAACAGAATTGTATATTAATAGCTATTTGTAATGTAGGTATTTGGATCACTTGAAGAAAAATGTTAAAAATAATGTTGAGGTTGAAGGTTTGATATGTAATGCTTATTTAGTAGAGGAAGCAAGTACATTTTGTTCACATTATTTTGACCTACATGTGCACACAAGATAAAGAAAAGTTCCTCATAATGACTATGAGGGAGGAATGGGTGATGTTGATGGTAACTTATCCATTTGTCATATCCTGGATGAACAAATGGACAGTCAATAAGAAGAATGTTAACAGAGGAAGAAATAGAGATTGCCTATGGTTACATTTTATTGAATTGTCAAGAGGTTCAACCTTTCATGCAATAATTTGAAGTTAATTTTCAAATTGATTATTTGGGTTTTCGAGGTTAGTGTTGTTTATAACTAAAATACATAATAATACCTTTAGATTATACGAGGAATGGTTACATAAGCTAATGCCCGAAAAAACACAGGATGATATCAGTAAAGATGTTGAAAGACACTTTTCTTAATGATTCGAGAAATATGTAAGTTTTCACTTACAATTATTGAAATGGTTGAATTAACAGATCAAAATGTTCAAATGACATTATACTATTTAATATGATAATTTTTTATAGGACTCAAAAAATCCAATAGAGAACAAGTTTATATGTGATCGTATGAAAGGATCTTTGCAAACTGTTAAATTGTATATGATGTATTACATTAATGGATACAAATTTCATATAGAATATCATGATCATAACATGGCACAGTAAATAGTGGGGTTTGCATACAGGGAGAATTGATGGATTACTTTGGTAAGATTATGGAGATACTTAAAATTGAGTACCCTATATTGCCCATAAAACAGAGTGTGATATTTAAGTACAACTAGTTTGATCCAACTGCTAATGTTGATATAAAAGTGCACAACTGATACAATCTAGTTGAAATCAACCAGTAAAAAGATTTAGATAATTTAGATCTTTCGTGTTGGCGATGCAAGCGATCTAGATGTAAAATGTCCCTTTTACCCGCTTACGAGGAGATAAGTCAAATTGGTTGGCTGTTTGTAAAGTAAAACCTAGAAATGTTTTTGAATTACATGGAAAAGGAGAAAAATAAGAGAATTGAAAGTGAAGCATTTTAGGAAGATGTTTATGAAATAAATGCATGTGTTACGTATAACGAGAATGAACCTTTGAACGATTCAAATAATAAATATGTTGAAATTTTTACTATAGAGGATAAGGAGGGTGAGAGATCTGAAGAGGAGCTTGAGTTTGATTCTAATTGTTCAAAAAAAGAAGATGATGATGATTTTGATTTACAATTAAGTGATCATGATAGCAATTAATTTGTGTTTGTAATAAAATATTATATGAATGTTAGTAGAATATTCAATAAAATGTTAATTTTTGGTTAAAAATATGCCACAAAAGTGAAAACAGGATATGATGCGGCCAAGGTTAAGGTTACCACGATTTGGAGCCAGTTACTTTCCAGGTAAAGTACTTTCCAGGTGAAGCATCGCATTCTGCAGCTGCTATAGAATCAATGTTGTACCTCTAGCAACTACACATCCAGATGAGGCATCACCTTCTGTATCTACTGCTACACCATCCAGCAGTCCTACTATACCATCCAGCAGCCTACACCATCCAGCAGTCCTACTATACCATCCAGCAGCCTACACCATCCACCACCTATATATCGACAGAGATATCAGGCGTAAACATTGTGGATGAAGAAGGCGACTTCCAACCTAGAGCTAAGGGAGTAAATGGAAGAACTTACATCACAATAGTCAACAATTTATGAGTGAAAATTCATGCATGATAACACCAATGCTTTATACTGAAGTTATAGGTTTTAATTTGAAAATGATCTAAAATTGCTCATATAATAGGTTGGTTTTGTCTGGAACGTGCTCAAGAAATATGACATCCAAGTTCAAGTAGAAGATTGATCTTGAGGGTTATATATGGAAGCATGTCTCTCAGTCGTAAAAGGATTTTTATTATCAGGAGTTTAAGGTACAAAAAAAAATTCTTTTGTATTTTCTTATCTAATTAATTTTATACACTAATTAGATAAATATTATAGGTTATAAGTACTTATAATATGTTTTTTCATAAAATTTTTTTTGGGATTCCAAATTTGATGTGGTAATTGATAAAGTATGGGAAAAGTGAGCTCGTACACGTTATATAGACTTTCTTGATGCGCTACATAAGATTAGTGTATGACCTCCTTATATATTTGAAGAAATATGGAGTTGTTGGCAGGAGTATTGGACATCACCCGAGGCAATGTCCATTTTAGAGTGCAATTCTTCAAATGGACGTGGAGGACCGGGAGGAGAGAGTCTTTCCTTACACATTGGAGGATCTATTACCCACTAGGAGCATACAAAGAAACTTATAAGTATCTACACTTTACATTTATATTATGATTTTTTTATTTTGATGTATTTCAATTTAATTTGATTTGTGAATTTTGGAATGAAAATATATGTGTATTATGGAGAATGATAATGTTATAAATGTCTGGTGCCATATATAGGCTTTATTGAGTTACTTTCTTTGTTCAACAGAGGGTAAATATCATAAAAATGAGGAAACTCTACCAAAATTTTTAAAAATTGTAGTTCACTTATAACATTTTATTTTGATGCAGGAAAAGTCTATGGGCAGGAAGCCTACACTCCACCAACTTTTTTTGCATACCTACACTAAGATGCATGATGGTGTGACATTCGTCAACACTCGATGTAGAGAAATTAATGTATGTAAAATTTGTTCTTTAATATTAATTCGTAATAATTATCACTTATTAACATAAACATTACCTCCTGATAGGACCAAATATGAGAAATCATTCAATGATAATCTTGACCTTTGAAATTGTTAATGACAGTCAAGCATATCTTGATACAGTGGATGGTAGGGACCGTCGTGGAAGGATCTTCAACTTAGGTTCATTTGTGAACACATGCTATTCACAATCCTTCACTTCCAATACAGCTGCATCTAGTTAGCGGTCTGCATCTAATGAGAGTTTTGTTCAGCTTGAGAGCATAGTACAAATGTTGACAACTCAGTTGAAACGGTTGATGGAGTATATAGCCCAGCTCTATAATGAGGTGGATGAGTAAAAGAGGAGGGGCAACACCTCATTGCAGCAGTCAAACCATCCGCCTTCACCAACTACATAGCTTTATTTTGCTACTCTCAAGTCATTTTGTATGAGTTACATATTTATTATTGTAGATGGCAATTTTTTTATCAATTAAGAAAAATTTTACTTTATATTATCATTCAACTTACTGTTTAGATAAACTAAATGTAAAAAAAATCAATATATTATCACCAGATAACTGTAGAAATTAAGTATCAATCATAAGATTACCAATGAAAATTAATTATACAACATAAAAGTATGAAAATTAAAAAAACAATATCGGTGCATTTACCAATGGAATGAAAATTGGAAAAACAATATCGATACATTTACCGACGAAATTATAATATCTGTTGGTATATTTAGTATTAAATTTACCGATGGAATAAGAGCATTATTTACTAATAGAAAAATTTATCGTTGTTAAATTTTTGACAGAACTTCAACACCTGGCCGTCGTTAAATTTACTGACGCATATACAAAATATATTGCTAAATTTACTGACAAGAAACAACTTATCGTTGCTAAATGTTCCGACGAATTTTCAAAACTCAGTCGTGTGTTATTTCAGTATAATTACCACTTTTTATGAATAAATTCTTTTTATATCTAATAATTTTTAAGAAAAATGACTTTGTCTCATACTTAGATCATTACATAAATATATATTGTTTTGAAAAATATGAGCTTTTTTCATTCTTACTCATCAAATACTATATTATTTCCTTTATATTTATTAACTTGATCATTATTAGTTAAACATTGAAAAATATTCTGACATTTGAGAGAAAATACAAGCCTAAACTTATGTTATATGCTCAATTCATCATAATATACTTATTCTAAAATGTTTGAACCTAAACTCAAAATAATGTCATATTTTGAATTTATTATAACAAGGAAAATGGAATAAGTTGGAAAAAGAGAAGTGTCTTATTTATCAATTACAGCTGATATACATATAATTATAGTCTCTGAAAAGTAGTATTTAATTACAAGAAAATGACAACAAATGATAACTTGTTTTATTTCAAATACAACTAATATGATAAAGATTTGACTTTATCTCCCTTAATAATAATTAGATAAAGATTTGACTTTATCTTCCTTAATACCACCCCAAAAGATAACAATCCTATTTAGCATTGTTAGCTTGGCTCGATTATATGGAAAAGAAGACTTTGAGATAACCTTAGTAAGAAGATCGACTAGTTAATCTTTAGAGGAAACATGTGTAACACACATCTTTCCTTAAGCCACCAATTGATAAACAAAATGCATATCCATTTTAATGTACTTCATTTTAGAGTGACAGAAAACATTGGAGTAAGTATAAGTGATACTAATATTGTCAACACCTTCACTATGATGAAATCTTTTAGCAACCAATCTTGTTTTCTAGTGTTGAATAATGCCATTCGAATTCTATTTGACCCTAAAAATACACTTATTACCAATGATATTGAAATGAGGTTATGGTGTTATAAGTTACCCTATGCCATTTTAAATAAAAATATTATATTCAACAAATATGGCCTTACATAATTTTTTAATCTTGCATAGCATGAAGAACAATCTGTTGTTCAACTGATTGTGGTAATGGGTGTTCTGTGGTTAAATAATTTTTTTTTGGATTTGAACATATTGTTATTGGATTTGGTTGTCATGCTATGGGTTCATTGTGGTTAGGTCGTAAATTGGGAGAGAATAGGAGAAGTAACATATGACAAGGATTGTGATTATTAAGTGATATCAATATATACATATAGAGTACTGGAATAATATTAGGATATGAAGTTGGTCAAAGATTGAACAAAAATAAAAAAAATGAAGAGGTAAGAGGTGGATTAGGAATAAAATACAAATTCAATGAGGAATTAGAAATGTAAGAAGTGTGAAATTTTGAAAACATACTTATCTGAAATAGAAATATATCCTTTTGAAATTGTAAATGTTGTGAAGTAAAAAAAAAACTAGAAATAGGATTAAAACATACATTAGCACTTTGATGTATAGAATACCCAGGAAAGCACACGTCTTATAACAGGGTTCAAGGCTAGTTTTGGTATAAGGTAGAAGCTATGGATAATAAACCTAAATGTTTTAAGAATCTAATAATTTGGGATAACATTAAACAATAAAAAATACAGAGATTAAAAATTGAGAAGTGGAGTGGGTAATCAATTGATAAGGTAGGTGACACTCTTAAATACGTATGTCCAAAAAGAAATAGGCAGTGAAGCCTAATGAAGTAGGGTAAAAGTTGTTTCAATAAGATATCTATGTCTTCATTCAATAGACCTATTATATTGTAGAGTACAAGGTAGAGTTTGAAGATTATCAATGCTATATTTTTGAAACAATTGTTTTAATTTTTTATATTCATCTGCTTCAGTAAAATAAACTATAACAACAAATTGTTTGAAAAAATTTTCAATAAGCTTTTTACAATTGAGAAAGATAAAGAGCAATTCGTATTTAAAAAAAGGACACAACCAAATATATTTTGAATAGTGATAAACTAGATTTATCAAAAGGTTATTGATGTGACTTATTATAAAATCAGCATTTATGACCTAAAATTTGCCATGCTGTATAATTGATGGTAGAACTTAGTTTGAGAGTAAGACTTTATACAACATTCAAAGAGAGGACATTAGTAGTTTGGAAATCTTAGGAGGCTATTTGTGTATTGAATACGTTAGTAGTGCTTGCTATGAGGATCATATACTCACTAGAGCAAAATTTGTCTCCAATACCATAAAGAGAAATAAGTTAGAAAAGAGAAGTTTATTTTATTATCTTTTACATATGATATTTAACCAAGTATAGTGGTTAAAAAGTAGGATTTAATTATAATAAATGATAAGTTATTATTGGTAATTAAGACTACATGAAAATACCAAACCATTAACAGCCTTTACATGTCCACCACAAAAACATTACCAATGGAATGTATTACCTTTTGAATTAAAACAAGCCCCTGGTATTTATCAAAGATTTATAGATAACAATTTAAAAGGATTAGAAGAATTTACCTTAGCCTATATTAATGACATTATTATATTTTCAAATAAAGATAAGGAAGATCATTTAAAAAAGGTAAAAGAGGTTCTCACTAGATGTCAACATAAAGGACTAATTTTAATCAAAAATAAAATAAAATTAACACAACAAAATATCAAATATTTAGGTATAGAATTTCATAATAGATTATTAAAATTACAACCTAACATCCTTGAAAAATTACACAATTATCTAGACACCTTAAAAAAATAACTAAAGTTCGAAAATTCCTTAGCTTACTAAACTGTATCTCTGATCAAGGGTTTCTTAAAGATTTAGCTAAAGAAAGAAAAAAAGTTACAACTTAATGGATATGGAAAGAAGAAGACACTGCAACGGTACATATATTAAAAATGTTTGGCAAGAACTTACTAGCATTATATAATTATAATGATAAAGATATACTATTAGTACAAATTGATGTACGTATGGATACATGGCCTTCTGGCACAACCACCCAAGTCAAGGAATCATCTCTTATGTAAATATATCAATGGGACTTTTAATCCCACTAAAAGGAAATATCCTATCCATCAAAAGGAAACACTTGTATGCATTAAAACATTAAGAAAATGGGAAGTTGATTTATTACCTGTCAAATTTCATATTCAGACATATTCTAAGTATTTATATGGATTTACTAAATATAATATTAAAAAAATTACAATCAAGGATGCTTAATCAGATGGAAATTAGAGTTAAATCAATATAATTTTCAAATCCATTATATAAAATCTTTTGCTAACAACCTTATAGATATCTTAACCAAAGAACAGAAGCAACAATCCTAAGCCTTAAAGATTCACTCACCAAAAAGGAAGTAGAATTATTGGATCTTCAACAACAAGTAGGGTCAGTAACAAAAGAGATTAATTAGTTAAGATAAACCATTAATCTTCTTGAAAAATAAAACATTACTGCCATCCAACCAATTACCCCTTAATAAATTACTCAAACACTTTTATCCCCTGCTCCTTCAAACATTTCAGTTGAACCTATTGATCCATTACCCATATTTTGAACCATCAATCTCTCATAAATAAGAAGATTTTAGAGAATCTAAAGTCTATGTTATTTTTAATGGACTAATGGTAGGAATATATGATGAATGGCATAAAGCTTCTATATATATTATTGGTAAATCTTCAATCATTAATCGAAGTTATTCAAACCGTTCAGAAGCAGAAAAGGCCTTAGCCGAATTTAGAAATCCTACATTAAAACCTCACTATAAACAAGCCCTAGAAAATAGCCATCAGATTTAAAAAAGAAAATATATTATTGGTAAATCTTCAATCATTAATCGAAGTTATTCAAACCGTTCAGAAGCAGAAAAGGCCTTAGCCGAATTTAGAAATCCTACATTAAAACCTCACTATAAACAAGCCCTAGAAAATAGCCATCAGATTTAAAAAAGAAAACATTGGGAGAACCTATCAATATAAAAAAAATCAATGTTGTACCTACAAAAGCACTAAAGGATGAAATGAAAAGAATTACTTGTTGGATCCCGTTTTCGGAGCCCAAACATTCGAAGACAAAACGAAACCTGTCATCTCATAATGGTGACGTGCCCACAATAGTTGAACATCGAACAATTAAAATTTAGAAAGTCACATGCCAAAATCCAATCATATTTCAAAAATGAATTCTAAAAGAGTTTATACAAGCTCATTTCAAAATACAAAATACAAAAATACGAAATACACCTGAATACAATTTAAATGCTTATGCTTAAAATGAT
>JANVCQ010000004.1:31653682-31692520 GCA_025531925.1 Erythroxylum plowmanianum
CCCTTCATTTAATTGGTTCTCCCAATTTTGCCCCTTTTTATCCATCAACTACTAACATCTTAACTCCTTATTTTGATAAGGTAAATGAAGAAATTTGATAACACTTCTTCTAGAAAAATGTTCCTCTATGTCTTATGTTTTCATTGACACTAAAATCACTCAATTTGGATCGGTAATTTGAAAGTTATAGCTCAAACATTTTCGGGTTGTTCACAGTCAAAAATAATGTAATATGTACAAATTCGATCAAGAAATTCAATATCTTACAGACCGAATCACAATTAGACTTTTTCATATGATTTGTATCCCTACGTATCTAGTTTACTCCAAATCAACAATCATCTCATTTGGATCTCTATAGGACAATATATCATCAAAATACTGAAGCATGTTTACTAAAACATCCAACTCATATTCTTCCAACCGAACCCCTCATTTTCGTTCAATCAATCTTTTTCAAATCAATTCCTAATGCTACCAATTTTTTTGGATAAGTAGAAAAATGTCTTAGGAATCCATTTCTTCAAAAATCAGGTCATTTGGAGGTCGGACAAAAAAGTTATGATCAAAAGAGTGAGAGGTGTTCAGGTCAGGGACTTACTTCCTTCGTTTTTCTTCTTCGTTTTTCTTCTTCTGACATCTCAACTTCTTAACCCCATAAATTTTGACTCAGAACTCCAAATTTTGCAAAATTTATATAAATGGAAACATAAAAGAAAGATCTACAATTTTTATGGAGAACTTAAAAACAATTTCCACCTCTATAAGAGTCAAAATTTCAAATCAATGTGGCTGTCCCGAAAGTTCCATCCTAAACAGCATCATAACTTCTAATGATCATATCTTCCAACTCTATTGTCTAAAAATTTCATACTTTATATCAATGGAAAGCTAGAAAGATAAGTTACAACTTTCATGAGGAAAATTTTATCAAAATCTCTCTAGATCAACCCAGAAAATTTATAGAACTTTCATATCAAAAATCTAACTCTCCACTACTATTTATTCCCAAAATTTTCAGACTTCAAATTTTCAAAAACTAACATTTCAAACTTTTATTTATAGTTTTTCTACTCCATTTCAATCAACTCATTCACCATAAATTTATAATGCTCTAAAATATACAAGTTTAGTCAAAGAAATCATCAAAACCCAAAATTCATAATCAACCTATTCATGCTTTGTTACTTTTCTGCATTTTCAACTTTCATGCTCAAACACTATTCTTCTTCTCAACTTCCATTTACACAATCTTTCTTACTCTAGACCATCATCTTACAATTGTTTTTTCAACTCAAAAACCATTCTATTAGTTATTTCTAACACTCATATATTCAAGTACACTCATCATCAACTTACTACGTTTACTCCATAATCATTGATTAAACTTAATTACGGAGGACCAAATATTCTGATGAGATCAACTTATCATACACCTATATCTACTGATTCCTCCCAACGACTTAAACAAATGGAAGAAAATTTCTCAACCATATCTGCAGTATTTAGTGTATTATCAAAAGATTGGAAACAATCCATTTGTCAACACCTTCAGCAATATCCATCCCATCAATGTATCAACTGTCCTTCCACTTCAAAAGAAAAAGATGACAGCTCCTCAGTTGATGTAATTATTGAAGAGTGATGTAAGAAGTGAAGTAATTATTTTGATTTCTTTTTGGGCATTCATTTGCATAACCAACATTTACATGTTTTCTTATTTTGAGGACAATATTTTTTCTTTGATTTAGTTTTTCTATAAGAAAATGGGAAAATAAATACTATATTTATCATCTTTTGTTTGAACTCTTCAAACCTCTTAGTCATTTACATCCTAAAGATTGACGTCAGAAAAGAGAACGCGAAAAGCAAAACAAAATTTTTTCATCCTTTTTATATATTTCAGTTTATTCATTTCTCACTTAGTAGAAAACTAAAAACTTTTAGCAACACTTATAATTATTTAGAACAAATAAATGCTTCTGAAGTTACTCTTTATAAGTTTAAAGAAATAGCAAATCGAGATACAGAAAACTATAATCAAGAACAATTAGAGTTAAATCAACTCTATACAAAATTCATTATTCATGAATAATTGTCCTATTTGTCAATTTATGTCACAATTATTTTTAATGCAAACTATACACTCTATAGCCAATTATTAACAAAAATTATTCATTTAGAAACTTAAATCACTAAATGTAGATCAAAAAAAGAGTATTATGAAAGACAATGTAACTATCTACAATTTTTTATTAATAATAATGGTTTAACTCCTATCAAAGAACGATTAGACATTGCAATTAATCTTTATAATCTACATAATCAAAATCTAATCCATAAATATAACCCACTTACAGAACATCAAAGAATCTCTCATCAATCTAACTGACTTCAACATGACTGAAATAATTAAAGAATCTCACACCAACAATAACAATAATAACAATATTTTAGATGTTGATACTTTAGAATTAACTGAATCTATCGATGTTTTTCATATTAATACCCTATTCGCACAAGAAAAATAAAAACAAATAGTAAAAACACAATTAAATCTAAAAGATGGACAAGATATTGCACACCATCCACTTAAAAACTTAATTAATAGAAAAAATCATTTATTACGAAAAAATTATACATGAAACACCTATTAAAATATATCAATGTAATGGACATATTCACATAAGTTTAATAGACCAAGAACAAATTTGTAAATAGTTACAAAATATTTATGAAGAAAAAAGACATAAAATTGGATATATAAATCTTTCTACAGTTCAAGTTTTATTAAAATCTACCTTTCAAGAAGGAATAGATTTCCTATTAGAATGACTATAATTGACGAAAGAATGATTGATTTAAAATACCAAGTAATAGAAATTATGAATGGAAATTTAGCTTATGGAAAAATTTAATTTAATACCTACCTTAAATAAGGATTCCTTTACAATCATGGAATTTAGATGAGATACTTACTATAGCTTATAAATTTTATTGCAAAAATTTAATAACAACAGGACAATATCCTTTTTCAATTACTTACGAAATTAGCTATGCTTTAACTAATTCTCATCATAGTATTGAATTTAAAAATACAGATCAAATTTATATTGATCAATTATTTAATGATAAAGTTAAAGTAGGAATACATCTAAGAACTAGTCTAAGAGAATTACCAAATATCAATTATCCTATAAAATTACAAAATATATCAAGTTCTTATAATGTACCTCGTCTATCTTTAAGTGGATAAATTACTTAAACAAGAATCAAACCTTTTAAGTTCATATTCTACAAGATTAGAAAAACTTATTAGGTTTACTGAACTTGGAATATCTAATAAAGAGATAGACAAAAATTCAGAACAATTAGTTGAAGAATTAATTGATATTAAGAAACAACTTTAATAATTAAAAAGTCATCTTCATAATACATTTTGAGTGTCACTAAACAATTATCTGAATTACTAGACAAACAACTTAATATTGAAAATCAATTAAAAGAAATAATACAACTATTAAATCAAAATTATCAATCACAACAATTTAATGAAATCACTTAAGTTTATAAAATATTTGAATCTTTAATTAAATGCTATAAAAATTATTTAAAATAGTATATCCAATAAACGAAAGACTATAAAAATAGAAAAATTAATAACAAAAATGTTGGATCAAAAATTGGTATCAGAGCCATCTTGCTCATCCAATGTATTAAGTGTATTACATGGCATTGAACAGCACCTTCAATTTCAACAAGCTATGTTTCATAACCCCCTCTCGAAAGAAAGTCCAAAATTAAACAGTGGTTTTGGAATATACAAAACCACATATGTCTTTATAGTTTATAGGGCAATGGAAAACAGTTTATCACTTTCTCTGGACTGTAATAGAGCTGGATTTTACTGTATATGTACATCTGAATAATGTTTAATTTTGGTACCCGTATATGATTTAGCAATTTCGGGTAGTCGCTCTGAAGTTTATATTTTAAACAGGAAAACACGAAGGGCCTAACCGTGGCTCCAAACCTAGTCACAAGATCTATCATGTCTTGATGTCCCCTCAAGAGCCAGACACAAAATTCCAATACTCTCAATTTTCTGGTCTGTACTTTGCTGCAAACTTTTAAGGACCGTGGAAAAACTATGGTTTAGCTATATTTATTAGTCACTTTACGAACAATTATAATATGCTTAAGTCTATTTTTTCGATTATGTCATTTTACGAGAGAATTATTTTATTTTAAGTTTTGATGTTGGTCATGGTCCTTTTTTATTTTTGATTGGTGGATTAATGGACCAATATACTTGTATATAACAAACGGAAATGCAAGGTTAAGGATGTCCCGGACAATGTTGTCGGAGCAAGGAGCGGCGAGAAAAGCAAAGCATCTGTAATAAACTGATGACTTTGGGATCATTTCTTCTGGTGATTACTAAGTTTGAGAACTAACAAATACGTACAACACTGCTGACTGTAAACTACATTATTTTTGCATACATAAAAATATCCAAACCTTGTACCAAACTTTGCTTATTAAATAGCATAAGTTGCTTTTAGATACTCTGCAATTTCTGCACTTTCAAACATCTTCACCCCAGTATTTGGATCTTCTAAATAAGGTGCCTGTCAACAAGAATCAAAGAAATCACTACTTACAATGTTCAGATATCAATGTGCTTGTATTTCCTACTGCATATCAAATTTATGTCTGATTTGCATATATAAGGATATAAGTACCTGGAAATGTCCAGTTTTATCATATAATATCTGCCTTTTGGGGCTGCCACGAGCACAACTACAATACACAAAAGAATCTTATCAAATGTTTGTCTCAGTAAAGTTTCACGTCCCTATTCACTTCTAGACATCAATAAGCGGAACTGATAGAAGCAGCCTACACATGAAAATGAGGAACAAAAGCTTGTAGTCTTGTCAATCATATTGTGTGAGAAAATTAGAAAGCATGAGATCAATTATGCTGAAAAGGTATGGGCAGACAATATTAGAACAAAAGGGAGATATCGAAGTGTGAACTTGCATATTCTCGATGTAAAATTTGCATATCTCTTCAAAGTTTCACTAAAAGCACAAAAATTGCTAAATCATAGTTTTTCCATTGACTGCTGAAAGAGCTACACTTATGTGCATTATTTCAACCATATGCCACGTGAACAGACCCTCACAAAAAATGACTAGGTAGAAACAAATCAGAAATAACGGAGTCTTTATCTCATTTAAGAAAATGTAGACCTTAAATGGAAGACAGGAAAAAATGGCAACATTCATATCATACCTACGATAAATATGTGGTAGTTCTAACTCTACAAGTACTTCTCGAACAATTTTGCAGAATGGGGAACCCTGGCAGAGAACAAAAAATAACTTTAGCCTCTGTAGAGTACACTGATGCTCAATATGCCAGCCATATTTAAGCAAATTTCAAGTCATGGAAATCCCATATTTTAAATTCAGACAACGAACAGAAAAAGAAAAGAGGAAAGAAAAAGAACTAAAGACATCAAAATCTGCCAGAGTATTAAGGATGAACAAACCTCATAGGCCCAGACTTCAAGTGGTTTGGGTGGCAGTTTCGATTTTGTATAGGTTGATCCCTGTACCAAAACCAAAAGGACAACAGCAAGCCACTGTCTTAATGATACTTAGATTATCAACTAAGACTTTGAAGCAATTGGTAAGACAAAAACTTACAAGCCAACAAAACAAAATATAGATACAAATCTCAAAAACATTTTTCCAATACTCACACCCAAATTCACAAAAGTGAAAATTCAAAAGTGTTACCTTTCCCATACGGCCAATCATAGCAAAGCCTGCAGTCAAAGTCTGCACGTGGACGTCTCATCAACCAAAATACATTTATGGGAATTAAATTCCACGAAGAATAGCAGAAGATTTATATACAAACCGTTAGAGGACCAAGTGATAGCATAAGAGGAATGCTTCCATCACCTGAGAGTAAAAAATGGAGGAGAAATTGAATAGAGAAAGTTGATGAGAACAACAATTTTAGAATATGACGAAAAACTATTCAATATCTTGAGAAACAAAATTCCTAGTTTAAATAGTCAAAAGATAGAAACAAACCATATTTCCCAACCAAATATTTTATTATGTCATCTGATTCATACATTGCAGCTCCAGTATTTGGATCCACCTGCACTCAATAAGGACTTTTGAACCTTAGTTTCCCACAAGCTAGTTCCCAAAAGCAAGAAAGTTGAGATGCCTGCATGATTAAATTGCTAATAATGACAGCAATATGAATAACAATTTAATAACCCATATCTTAGTAAAATGGGAATATGGCACTTGACTCCAGATTACCAGCTAAAACATGCAGTTAACTTGAAAATCCATAGCATTTATTTGGTTTCCATTTGCATCCTTTCTGCACTGCATACTGGCCTCAGCCCACAACTTCTATGCAGCTATCAATACTTTTCCGTCGTAAACCAACTAGATTTTACATGTTTGTTCTATAATGGCAAACTAACTAAGTTGTTTAAAACTGAAAGTTTGATGACTATAACCATAATTTTCAGAGAGTAAGGTTTTGGCAGTGGTGTTTGTGACCACACTCTCTGGATTTCATTGGCCTCTTGTGAAACTAGTATCAGCATATAAATCATAATCCTTTAACAATTCCATTGGTAATCTCCTACCAACAAAAAGGTGGACAAGTAACTTGCTAAGCAATTTCCTCACTCAATAACTAGATTAATGTTTTACTAGCCCAATGACAAATTACAACAGAATGCAGAACTAATGCAAGGTTATTTTATTGTTATTCACTTGAAGAGAGTTCTTAAATGGAAGAATGAGAAAGGAAGCACTAAAGCAGAGTAAAGCCAAACCATGTAAGGGAATTGTTGTTTTCCACCCAGCTGAGCAGCCTTGGGTCGAAAGGTAGGACCGTTTTTTGGACAAGGATAAAATAGAACATCAAGATCTAACACTGAAACAATTTCTCTAACCTGAAAATTTAAAAAAGACATTCAACAATGAAAAGCAACTTCAGAGACACAACACTAATAGGCTATTAATTAGCAGAAACTGTTTTGTGTCTTTTAGGATGCATTACCTTTCTGCAAAACGGGCAGCTGAAGTTTACAAGCACACGATCCATCAAAATCCAGAAATTGAAGAAACAAGCACAATCATTCAAAATCAATTAATCAAATTCAAACTTAAAAGGGAATAAAAAATTTAAACATGTAGGAATTATTTTATCAAGCAAAGTCTCCATCTAAATGGAATCTGTCAATGATATTACATAGAAATGATCAGATTAGTTTGAATACATACCCTTCAAACTCATATAGCTCAATAGGTTTTTCTGGGCGAGGGCCTATCTTTGATGTCTCCTTTACCTTTCTACCTGTAGAATGCAAATATAAAATGAACATTTCAGGAAACAAAAGCCCAAAGTCCAAACACATCAACCTAAGTCTTCATAAAAATCTATCATATTGCCCTATTTTGCCTCCTATCCAAAGTTTCACAATCTTCTATGAGAAGTTCGACGTTATAAATTTGCATAAGGCCATGTTTTAGTGAAGAAAAAATTTGTCAGATACCAGCTACTTCAAGAGAATATTGGCCAGGTGGAATCTCATCCTTGGAAACAAAAGACACGGAGTACCTGCCATATCATTGATGCCAAGACAAGAATTATCAGAAACATGTATGTAGCTACAGCAATTCAAACATTATAAGGTATGAAATGGTAGTTTCTGTTTATCATTTCAATCTTGTTTTAGATGTTGATTTCACAATATTTTTCATTATATCCAATTGCCTATGATGGTAATTGATTGTATGTGATTTTCCAACATCAATTATTATATATTCAAATTTAACGAAGGGAGAGAAAAAGAAAGAGAGGGAAAATGGGAGATGTAAGTGTACGAGATGTATGATCTGTAAGTAACCGAGACTCGTATCAATATTATCCCTTTATGCCTGTTCCTGTCCAAGATTATTGAATTTGAAACCACAAATCTCCAATCACATGTCTGAAAAATTCCTGTGGATATTATTCTAGAAATAGCATCTCCCTATTATTCCATCTTTTATGTCATGGAAATTCTTCAGCTAAACATTGTCATGGCGATAGATAGATGATCTCTCTGCCTCCAAATCAACAATGTATCTTTTCTTAGTCAAAGAGCATAGAAAGTTGAATTGCACAGCCTATCACTTAGTCATAGTACATTTAACTTCAATCTCGTTAAAAATTCCTCAAGAGAACAACAACTCTAAACAGGAAAAAGTTATAGGATTGGCAACAACAACTGCTTCATATTTGCAATCAATTCTACTCAATCTGCAGTTATTCCAAACTTTTAACAGGATTTCTAAAAAACAGCTATTAACAAAATAGAAAGAGCATACCCAGATACAAAAACGCCAGTGCCCAAACGGAAGATCAAAGCCAGAGAAGCTCCAACGATATCCCAAGTCTTGTCAGGCCTCACCGCGAAACGTTTTGGCTCCGGCGGCTTAAACCCAGTTGGGGCAGCAAATGACGTCTCCAGCTTTTGACTATCTTTGGTGCTGCTGCTAGTTGAGGTAGAAGAAGAAACAGGAGTCTCTGAGGTAGCTCTGATGATGGAAATCATTTTTTTGGGTATTTTCCGGTTGCCTAAAGCTGGTCGGAGAGTGGGAGGTTGACTGATGTTGAGAACTCCGGCCATGGTTTTTCAACGAAGAGGAGGGTTTAATTAGAAGAACAGGCACGTCAGATATTTATTAAAGTGGTTGGCAACTATTGACAGTTGATTATCGAAGTGTTCTTTTAGTTACATAGAAACAGTGAAGACTCGAAGAGTGTTGTGGTTCATCGTAGTACTTGGACACTTAAAGAGCGTGACAGGTTAATCAGTTAAGGCGCTTCATTTCGATCACATTTTAATCGAGATATTTATCATTATTTCCTGGTTATGAACATTCTCTACGAACATGACAGGCAATTAGTTCCACCGACAAAGAATCCCAATCCAATTTGTAAATAAATCTCAAAGTTGCTCATGCTCACAAGTTGTTGAATCTTTATTTATATATTTTATGATTAGAAGTTTTCTTTAGTCTTTTGTATCTTATTAATGGAAATGATTTATGACAAAAAGAAAAATTCAGGCAACAAAAGTCTTTGGGATTATGAAAACTAATAATGCAAGCGTCCAAGAGCGGAGCTATAAGGAGAAAGGGAGTCATAAGAATGATGGTGCTCGGGCCTCTACTACTAGAAGAATGTGATAGTACTGGTAATCTCAACAAGGCATTAACCCGTATGTGTGATAAAAGATTGTATAAGGAAGTTTTGCTACAAAGCTCTAATCTTTCACCTTGCCTACTTGTAGTCGTAACTACTATAGTTGTGGCACCTAGTCTTTCACCTAGCTTAGGTTTTTTCAATGCTATTTATTCTCCTAACCTCCTTTTTGTATATGCGTGGAAAACACCAAAAATTTAATCAATAACAAAACTTCCTTCTTCCTCCATTATCTCTTTTTTTTAATGATATCAGAGCATGAAGCGTAAGTGCAAAATTCTCTTCGATTCACGCACATCACCATGTTTACCAATAACCTTTTCTCCGATGCTTCCACACGCATCAATCTCTCAAATTTTGTCATAGTCAAACTATCGCAAGATAGCTATATCATATGACGAGAATATGTCAAAGGAATGGCCATTGTCATAAGGTCCGAGGTTTTCTCACCGGACAAAATCAACCTCCAAAACGCTACAAAATAATAACCAATAAAGCCTCCAACACAGAAAAAGCTACCATAACAATCGAAGATGAAGCCTCCTCTGTCATCGACGATTCCAAGGAAGTCGAAGAAATTGAAGAATTCACCGCTTGGCGGTAAACAGATCTAACACTCCGAGGCCTCTTAATCGCAACGTTGACTCCTGAAGTGCTTTGTCTTGCCATCGGACACGAGACGTCCAAAGAATTATGGGACACTCTTGAAGAAGAATTCGCCAATTCATCGTTGGAGCGAGAGTTCACGCTCCAACAACAACTCAATTGCATTCGGAAGGATCCGTCACATCCATGACCAACCGCCTTCGCTCCTACAAGTCAATTTGCGATAAACTAGCAATCATCGATAAGCCAGTTTTAGAGAAAGATAAAGTTTATTATCTGTTGATAACCCTTAGACAAAATTAAAAAGATTTAATCACATCCATGTTAAAGCCACCTCTGCCCACTTTTACTAATTGTGTTTCACAAGTTACTACTTATGAGAAAAGGGATATTTATTTCTCAAATAATGGTGGCTCGAACTATGTAGTCGCTGCACAACGAAACTACTGATCCGTCAAGGCAAGCAATCAAAATTTTACCATCTCTAATCCAATATAGCCCAAGTTCTTGTCGCAAGGTAAAGGGTTCTATCCTACGACTGGCTCCTCATTCAATAAGCCAACTTCCACTAAGCAGGACTTGCTCGGCTCCTGTAGCAATGCCAGCCGTAGGGTGGTCCTTCACGCGGTAACTACCGCGGCCAATCCAAACCACCACCATTTGGATTCCATTGTATGACTCCATAAAAGCAAGAGTTGTATAAGAATGAAACATGCCAACTTTTTGGGAAACAAGGACACATTGCCAAGATTTGTTGGGACTATTAACTTAATTCTGGAGGAAATAACGTCAACTTTTTAGGAAATAAGGACACATTGCCAAGATTTGTTGGGACTATCAACTTAATTCTGGAGGAAATAACTTCGATATTCCTTAAGCGCTAGCAACCCTCACTTTTGACCTCTCGCTTCTGGACATCGAATGGATTGCAGATACCAATGCATTAAACCATATGTCTCACAATTTAGTTATTTTCTCCACTCTTCAAAGGTATTTTGGTAATGAATATGTTGTAGTTGGAAATGGTTCTACACTTGAGAAACAAGGTATTGGTGAAATTCCCATTAGCAATGGTAAGAACACAACACTTCTTAAAGATGTTTTGCAAGCTCCAAAACTGACATGAAATTTTCTCTTCATTTGGTAACTCACCATGCAAAATAATGCATCTTGTGAATTTATTGACGCCTTTTTTTAAGTGAAGGAGTGACAAATCGAGAAGACACTTCTGATAGGACAACGTAAAGGAGAATTTTATGTCCTCCCTAAAATGCACTCTGCTTTACTTGCTTGCAGTAAGTCTGTTAGTGACATTACATGGCATTAATGCCTTGGACATCCTCAATTTTCTAGTTTGCAAATTTTATCTTCAAATGGTTCTATTTCTATAGGGTCTCTTGTTAGAAACAAAGAATTATATGTTGGTCGTTGTTTGGGCAAATTTGCTAAACATTCCTTTCCTTTATCTGAAAATAATGCTAGTAAACCCTTTGGGAAGATTCATTGCGACCTTTGGGGTCCTGCACCTAGTATTTCTACTGGCAATTTTGTTATTATGCTTTGTTTGTCGATGATTTTTCTCGTTATATGTGGTTTACTCTAATGAAAACTAAGAGTTATTTCACCAATGTTTTCCTTGCTTTTGAACAATATGTTCTTCGCCAATTTAACAAACGCATTAAAGTGTTTTACTCAGATAATGAAGGCAAATTCATCAATCAGAAGTTAGATGCTCACTTTCAAATTGTCGGAATCCTGAATCAACTTTCTTATACCACACAGAACGACGTTATTGCGTCATTGAAAAAGTTGGTATGACCATGATATTCCAAGGTGGAGTTCCAAATTTCCCATGGATCGAGTCTTCTGCCAAGTACCCAGGGCCCTAGTTTGGTCACCCGATGGTGCCCATCATGGGGGCAAGGTTATAATTGACAAATTTTCGATCAGAAATTGACAATCTGTGATCGACTGGGCTTGTTTTTGTTGATTTTTTCACTACCAAGTATGCCCGTACATGGCCCTAGCAAGTGTCCATGACCCCAGGCTGGTCACCCAACAAAGTTGATCATGAGGGCAAGGCTATAATCGGTTAGTTTTCAATGAGAAACTGTCAATTTGTGACCGACTGCAGCTTGTTTTCGCTAATTTTCCCACCTCCTTAGCCTCCGAAGGATAATAGGTCAGAGTCTTATCCTTCAAGAAGTCCTCCATTCCATTCAAGACAACAGACTTCCATGTTCTGATGTTCTCCGAGGTTGTTACCTCTAATTTCCTATAGATTGAGTCTTTTGCCATTGTAGTTTATTTAATTAATAGAGTGCCCTCTTCAGTTTTAAGTTCCGAAACCCTATATTACAAACTTTATAGAAAACATCCCAACTATGATTCTCTTCGTGTTTTTTGTTACAAGAGTTATCCTTATGTGTGGGATACTAGGAAAAACAAATTCAACCCAAAATTGGTTCCTTGTATTTTCGTGGGTTATGGTGAGAGACAAAAAGGATTCAAGTGCTATCAACCTAAAACTCGAAAAATAATCATGTCTCGCCATGTCAAGTTTGACGAAAGTATCTTTCTGTACAAAGACAATTCTCACCGCAGTGTCACTCCTCTCAGTGCCTTCCTTGACAATATTCCTTTCATCGACCATGAACCTACATCAGATTCCTCTCTAGTAGCTATTGTGTAGCTTCCTCCACTACTGCCCACACCAACCGACAACATCAACATTGCACCACCTAACTCTGCAATGCAATCGCTCAACTCACTAGAGCCCCTAGCGATGAGCTCTCTACCGCACCACAATACAACATTTGAAACCTCATCATCGGTAGTTGTGACTCCTTCTGTAGAGCACGCCCCTCTAAGGTCCTCCAGTGTCGTAGCACCATCAACTCCAGAACACTCATTCAACTCTGCATCTATTTCAGTTTCTAATGATTCTCCCTTAGTGTCCTCTAATTATTCATCTTCTAATGTTTTAAGTCCTTCGTTCTCTCCAACTCCACTGCCAGTGCATCCTATGACCACTCGTCTTCGCACTGATATAGTCAAACCGAACCCTAAATATACACTCACGATGTCATATGCTCACATTCCATTAATTCCCAACTCCACCAACTTCGCTTTCAATCATGAAGGTTGGTACAATGCTATGGTAGAGGAACTCCACGCCCTTCAAGACAACAACATTCGAACACTCATCGAATGACAACCTCACATGCATGTTTAGATTCAAATGGGTCTATAAGACCAAACTTCATACTGATGGCTCTTTGGAGCATCTTAAGGCCCATCTTATTGCCAAGGGATTTCATCAAATTGATGGAGTCGACTTTTATGAAACGTACTCTCCTGTCATTAAACTAGGTACACTGTGGTTATTTTTAAGTGTTGCTCTTGTCAAAAATTGGCAGGTCCGTCAATTGGACGTCAAAAATGCTTTTTTCCATGGTCATATAACCGAACAAATCTACATGGAACAACCATTAAGATTTCATGATGCCCTATCCCTAACACATGTCTGCAAGCTTCATCGTGCTCTCTATGGATTGAAACAAGTCCCCTATGATTGGTTTGATCATTTTAGCTAAACTTGGCTTTTGGTGTAGTTTTGCAAATTCATCTCTTTTTTTCTAAATTTTTAGTATGATATTATTATTTTAATTTTTTATGTTGATGACATGCTCGTTACTGGATCTAAAGAAAGTTTCATTGACCACTTTGTTCATTTATTACATACAAAATTTGCCATGAAATATTTAGGACCAATACGTCACTTCCTTAGTGTTGAAATTATACACAATGATCGTGGTTTCCTATTGCTTCAATCTCATTTCGCTTCCACCATACTAAACAAGGCAGATATAACCGATTGCAAACCGTTACGTACACTGATGTCCTCTAAAATTTTCCAACTGGCCAATAGCCTTGCTTTTGATGATCCAATCCACTATTACGCTCTCATTGGATCGCTTCAATATCTCATGTTCACTCGACCTGACATTGCCTTTGCGGTAAATTTTGCAGCACAATTTTCTCAAATCCTTACTTTATTTAGCTTATCATTAGTCAAATGCATCTTGCATTATATCAAAGGAACACTTGCCTTTGGTATGCAATTTACCGCAGACTCTACACTTGATCTGTGTGCTTTCTCTGATGCAGACTGGGGAGATTGTCCTACCACACTCTGCTTTACCACAGGTTAGTTCACTTTTCTTGAACGCAACCTAATTTCTTGATGTGCCAAGAAACAACCCACAATGTCTTATTCCAGTATAGAAGCTCTCCTATTTACTTCGAGATTGCGGCGTCTCCATCTCTACACCACTAATGTTGTTGTGTGACAACCTCAGTGCTCTTAACATGACTATCAACCCCATCTTTTATGCAAGTACCAAACATATCGAGATCGATTATCATTATGTATAAGAGCGTGTTGTGTTGGGATTACTAGTTACTCGTCACATTCCTTCTTAGTACCAACTTGTAGACATCTTCACCAAACCACAGTCCAAAACCTCTTTCTCATCGTTATGTAGCAAACTTTGTATCAAAACTTAGCATAGTTTAAGGGAGACTAATAACACAAGTGTCCAAGAGCGAAGCTATAAGGAGAAAGGGAGTCATAAGGATGATGGTTCTCAGGATGATCCTCTATTATTGGAAGAATGTGATGGTACTGGTAATCTCAGCAAGTCATTAACTCGTACATATGATAAAAGATCATACAAGAAAGTTCTGCTACAAATCCCCATCTCCACATAAAGTGCCGCAGCAAACTTGTAGCCGTAACTACTATAGTTACGACACCTAGGGTTTTGCCTAGCCTAGATTTTTGTATGCTATTATTCTCCTAGCCTCCTTCTTGTACGTGTGTGGGAAAACACCAAAAGTTTAATCAAAAACAAAACTTCCTTCTTCCTCCATTATCTCTTTTCTTTGAAAAATGGAGTTTTTTTTCTAAAGTTGATGTTTGAATTTTAGTTAGGTCGTGACGATATGTTGATGTATCAATATCACTAGACACAATTAAATTGGGACATAACTGGTTTAATCACCATTACTGATTACATTATATTTTGCATTGGCAAATGCCAAAATGATAAAAAAAATTATTAATTAGTTGAGACTCACTTTGAAATTTCATGAATTTTAAATTTGTGATTCGAGTTCAAATTTAATCTTTTTCAAAGTTTGTGATTTGAGTTGAATTATGTCTAACTTGTTTAATTTTAAAACTCAATTGAATTGAGGCAAATTTGGTCATATTAGATAAATTTAGAAATTAAAAATATTTTAATGTTTTAAGAATATTTTCCAATCTTGTTTGTATAAATAAAAACTAATAAAATAGTATCTACATAAGGAGAAATTATAAACATTTAAATAAGCATTAACACCATAAATGCAAAAGCAATCTAACATCATAAGAACATAATAATTCACATATATGTGGTGCATGCATAAAAGTTCCTTATCATTTCACAATAACTAGATTTCTCAAAATAATTCATTAAAAAAATATTAGATAATAATTTTAGCTCTTCATTAATATACGTTTGGACTATATCAGTCCTTCATCAATATAAGCCTTAAATATACCAACAATTAGTTTAAAGTCAAGATTATCATCATTATTCACACTTGATTTGATTTTAAATAATAAAAACACAAAATTTAGTTACAATTGATACAAAATATTGTAACCTCAATCATTGACTATTTGACAAACATCAGCTAGATAAGAAGTCAAAATCCTTAACATTTTCCTTATCTTTATACACTAAAGTGTAACAATTTACTACATTAAGGTTATGAATTAGAGAGCATATTCGAAAAAAGATCATATGCAACATAGTTAAAATGCTAGTCTTCAACTAAAAAAAAAAAAGAGAACTATATAACTTAAATTTCAAAAAAAGAAAAATTTTGACTTTCCACTATACTTCTCGGTTGCAAAATTAATTCTGATAACACATGTAATGCACTAGTAAAACAGGATTTAAGAAAAAATAAGGGATATTTATTGATTTGTAACACTAAAGTGCAATTTCATCAAACAAAAAATAATAGCAAAATAATCACAGCCCAACATTCTACTTCTCTTTTTATACCATGCCAAAAATGTATAATTGTTAGACTTAGAGAAACTAGAGTTAAACTTGAGATCATGTAGATCTCATAAATAATTTTATGGAATTTTTTTATCTACATTAAACCACTTAACAAAACAACAACTCTCAATAATAATCTCGCTGACATGCGAGGTCTAGAGAGGTCCAATAATACATAGCCTTATCCTTAACTAGTAGTGATGGAGTTTTTTTAGTTACATTAAACCACACAAGTATACAAACATTCAACTATTTACATCTTTCACTTGAAAAAAAATTAGATGTATGAAAAAAATTTATTGAAAAGTAAAAATAAAGAAAAGAAACCAATAATAGAAGAAAATGAGATAGCTAACCGTTGTAGTCAGGAATGCCAATAATTCACACCACTTTATTTATATATATAAATTTATTGCGTAAATCATACCTAATTATACAACAATTTTTAAATGAATAAATGATAATTAACAAATAGATAAACTTTCATCATTAGATATTTCTTCAAAAAATTTGTAGTTGGATGAATTTTCGTACCTATTATAGTTTAAAAAAGAAAATATGATGAATAATTATTAAAATTATAAAAGTAAAAAAAAGTTATCAGAAATTATAGAGTTTACTTTAACATTTTCAATACCTAACCAACTTTAGACACACATAAGGACTTCCACAATAACTTTAATGAAGATGAGTACATAATATTTGACCATTAGTATTAAATGTAGACTTAGAAGTAATTATAGATAGTAGAATTGTTAACATATCTCAAGCAATTGCTTACATAAGCAAATGTTAAGCTTCATTTGACTTTTACCACAATAATATTAAACTTCATTATGCTTTTTCTATGATAATATGTCAAAATACTCTTTAGGAATGGTGTGTATGCTAGCACACTTTATTATAACACTATTTTCATAATATATTGTTTGTGTTTTTTATGAATTTGAAGGATTTAGTTCCTAATTCACTATATTTTTTAATTTCAAGTTATATTTCTACCCATACAAGGAAAAGAAGCTAAGTTAGTGAAGACTTATACTAAGATGGAGCAAATTTTACAATATTAGAAGAAGCACTTAACATGTCACATTACACAATTTTATATTAAGGGCAGTGTATGGAAATGACTACTTTTGTTTCTCTAATTTAATGTTACCTCCCCAATAAAGAACATAACAGCATACATGGTTTTATATATGTACCCATATTGATGATACTAATTTTTTGGGAATTATATAGAGTATACGACTAACTATATAGACCTATGCATAGGGTCGTATAACTCATTTAAAATTAAGGATTCGTATTTTTTAAAAAAAATTAGAACGTAAAAAATAAGAGGTTTTTTTCATAGAACAATTCAAGAGTTATCTTAGAGCTACTTTGCATTAATCTTGGTCAAGGATTCACCATTCTTTGAAGATAGAGACTTTATCAATTCTTAGAGATTTCAAGATATAAGAACATACTTTATTTATTGTTTTTGTGTGGATGTTCATTATGATATTATGAACTAATTGAGATATACATTTAAGAAGATAGAACATAGGATGTGATATACTTATATTCATTCTTTGATCAACAAAATTTTAGTTTCTTTTATGATTTATTCATGCTTTTATATTGATTAAATCAAAAGAGCAAAATTAAAAGATTTGAGATATAACTTATGGATCAAGAGTTGTGAGATGAGGTGTATTTTTAGATCACAATATTAATAAAGATGGTTGGGCATGAGCTATTCGAGAAAAAGTTGTGAGATCTTCCTAGGTTAGGTTAAAACCTCTCAAAAGAGTTTATAGAACAATTTAAAACATTCTCAAGTTGCCTATATTTAAAAGAGATTTTAGTTAATTAACTCTAAATAGGGATTATATGGATCAACAGAAAATATAGTCTAAGTTATGAACTCTTATTAGTTTGAGAAGCTAGAATAGTTCATTAATCAAAAGTGAAAGTGAATATAGTAAAGTCTTAGGGGAACTTGACCTAAATCTAGTTAATTCATAGTTTGGTACACTCTTTTATCATTGATTTCATTAGTATTTAGTTTTTTATTGATTATTTTATTTTTATTTATCCATCGATAAAGTTGATCTATCTTGTTAAGTTGGTAAGTAATTGGTTGTTAACCTACAATCCTCATAGGATTGACCTATACTTACCTATACTAGGTACAATTATGCCTTATGCCTGTAGTCAAAAAAAGAGAACAAGTTTTTACCATCATTGATGGGAATTAAGCATTAATCTTTGCATAATTGAAAATTAACTAGACTATATCTTTTTGTTTTTTTTATTTTGTTTCATTTTAGTTTCGATATTTATTTACTGAGTTCTATTTTATTCTTTCTCTTTACAAACTACCTCTTGCATGCAAAGTTCCAATGATCTTGAATATCTAGGAGACACTTTAAGATTAATAGGATATTGCATATGAGAAAAAGTTCTCAAAGGAGACTATAAGTTAAGGAAGCCAAAATGGCTGCAGAGAATATAAGCTTACTTAAAGACTTTGTCACATCAAATGCCCAGGGTATCAACTCAAGTATTGTGAGGACAAATGTTGAAGCTACCAACATCCAATTAAAGGCCTTCCTACTATCTATGGTGTAGAAAAATCAATTTAGAACTTCATCATCTGATGAACCTAATATGCACTTATTAATGCTTCTGGAGTCTGTGACATATTGAAGTTAAATGGTGTCACTTGATGCAATCAAACTCTGGTTATTCCCTTTTTCTCTAAGGGATAAAGCTAGAGTGTGGATACAAAATGTTCCAATAGGGTTTGATTACACTTAGGATTAGCTCTCTCACACGTTTTTAGTCAAGTATTTCCCTTTAGGCGAGAATGCATAAATAAGGAACTAGATCATCACCTTTGCTGTTGGACCTCAAAATTTTTTTCTAAATTATCTATTATTTGTTTAATTAATTATTGTTTATGTTTGGATTTGAGCCCATTAATTTATTGAGCATGAGTAGAAATTAGAATTTTGGATGGAAAGATGAGGATTAAATTAGAGTATGGTATGGTGTTAAGAGAGTTAAGGAGTTAGTAAAGGAAATAAATGGAGAAGGGTAAAATTGGAAAGGCTAAGTAAGTAAGGGTAAAATGGGAAGACAACCTTAAAAATGTGTCTTGAATAAGTGAGAAAGAAGAGAAAATCATGAGAAGAAAGAAAATAAGAAAAAAAAAAGTAAAGCAAGAAGATTAGAAGAAGAAGATCGTGGGAGAAGTTAGGAAAGAGAGAAAATCGTGGAGAAAAAAGAGAAATCAAGCTTATTAAGAGAACCCATTGATTCCTAGGATCTCTAAACTAGATCTTGAGTTTTCTAACCTAGATGCAATATGGATAGGTTAGGTTTAAGTTCAATTTTAGCATTTTTTTATTTTTGAAGTTTTATAAATTTTAATTTGAATTTGGATTAAATAGAAATTGATTTATTTGAAGGAAATCAAGAAAATCTTACTCAAGAGCAAGAGGAAAGGCAACCTTGAGCTTGGATTTTTAGCAAAAATTAGGTGGGTAATTTATTTATAGATATTATGTGATTGGACAAATTATTGCCTATGTGTGTGTATGTTTATTGTTTGAAATGGATTTGCTTGAAATTGAATTATTGTGACTTGATTGGAAATGCACGATGCATTGTGATTATGTTATACCTTGAAAGAGATTATAACATTTTGAATTAAATGAAAAGAAGAAAAGGTATAAAAGTATGAGCATATGATTGAATTGAGCATAAATTTGCTTGTGATTGGGTAAGAGAAGAACCCATTTTGTTATTCACGTGCACGTTGACCTATAGCTTTCTCCTAGCTGCCCACTTGAGGCCGAGAGACCCTGAGAATTTGGACTTGTTTTATTCACGGTGCAAACTTTGGTTTCTCCGTTTCGTTCCACGGAACTCTCGAGTCGTTTATTTGTGCATTGTGTCTTTGAATTGTCAAGTATGGTGCATAATTGAGTGTTATGTTTAATGGCTAAAGTCTATATTGCGTGCTATGAGTTTGAGCTAAGTTGATTAATGCTTGAATTGCCAGAATAGATTGGGAATGCTTGAATTGTTGGACATATATATGTACATATGCCTGAATTTGTGATTAATTACTGATGACTATAAAAATATTAGTCATTGAACTCTGTAGCTCATACTATATTTTTCACTCCTCAGAGCTTTGCAAGGCATCGGAAACTCCAAGATAGTAAGAGACTTTTGTAACTAAGTTAGTGGCTAGACTTTTGGATAGCTTTATAAACATATCAAACATTGAGCATCCAATGTATTTTGGATCTTATGTTAAGTCTTTGATGTAATGTTGATATGTAATTAAAGCTATGTATGAACTTCATTTTGATTTAGAAATAAATTAAGAATTGAAGAAGTTTCCAATGTGTATGTGTTTATTTATCTTGTAGTTGTACATTTCCTATTTCAAGTCTTTCATAGGTGTACAAATTATGTTTTGATTTCAGGGAAAAAATTGAATTAATTTAGGCTGAATTAGACAAAGTTATCTTCTTAGAAGTTGTAAATTATCTTTCTAACTTTTCAACGCTATATAGTATAATTTTTGGATATCAGAATTGAGAAAGTCATTAGAAGTTTGTGATGCTGCATAGGATGGACATTCGGGACAGCTACATTAATTGAAAATTTTGACCCTTTTGAAGGCAAAATATCTTTTCGATATCTTCATGAAAGTTGTAGGTCTAGAAGTCTTCTTCGAAACGATCTTTGAATGACCTTAATTTGATATCTCTAGTGAAAGTTATGCTAATATTAGTAAGGTAATAACAACTAGATGGATATGCTTAACTATCTTCAACAGCTTCTACTTGTTAGTTTTTTAGATCACCCTATTAATTAAATTCTGCGTTTGTCTTGTTGCGAATTAGATTATTGATCATTAGATTGGAGCTAATTTTGTCAATTAGCTTTCTTTTGAATGTTATAGCTTCCTTGTTTCTTTTTTAATCATTTTTCTACCTTTAAAAAGATAATTTTTTTTTATTTTGATTTGACATAAATTCAATTCGATTAAAAAAGAATACTTTGGTACAATGTTCTAAATAGTGGTCATAGTCACAATCACCGCGCGTTATGAATTTAACGTTTATAGATAATGTGAAAGTTAAATCATATATTGGATGCTTGAAGTTGTGAAAATCTCAAGGTATGATAACATGAATTAATTAATATCTTTTGAAGTTTAATGTGTTATGTTCATAAATTCATTCATAACGTTAAATATAATCATGTTTAATAAAATGGAAAATATAATAATTAATTTCAATATACTTTAAGATTTTAATACTAAAAGCAATCTTAATTTATTTTACTAACATTAATCTCTTATTTTTCCTTTTGTTATCCTAGCCCGTACGTAGTCCTAATAGGAGAATATATTATTCTTGAATGTTTTTTATTTTTATTTTTTGTTGTTGACACGATCCTGAAATATAATCCCTGTTTTGGCTAAACACAAGATTCTACGATGTATCTCATATCTCTCTCATACTGCCTCAACAGAGACGTCAAAGGCGCTACCACCTCTTCGTGTCTATCTCTTCTTTAAGAATTCGCCGTCGAGGAACTGGTTCGTTGAAATATACACAAAGCCACGAACAAACCGAAGCCAACAACACACTCGTAATGGCTGTTTCTAGCTACACTGTTTTCTTCACGTCTATCATTCTCTTTCTTCTCCACCCTCTACCCACGTATTGCAATATTCACAAAACCAACCGCCTTCTTGGATCTTACCTTCTGACACAACCCAACACTGGAACGACCATCACGAACGAGTTCGTCAAGGCCATCAATGACTCGGCACCGACTGTTTTCTTTGAGGTGACCAAACCAATTGAAACTCCCAAGACTAAACCTTGCATACACCATGTTCTTCAACATGACTTTGGTAATACCTATGGCCGGCCTTCTGTTATTGCAAACTACACTCCTCCATGTCATTGCCGTTCGAACGATTTCTCCACTATTGTCCTTGAATGGAAGGCAACCTGCAAAGGTAGGCAATTCGATCGCATCTTTGGGGTTTGGCTAGGCGGTGTGGAACTTCTTAGGAGTTGCACAGCTGAGCCGAAAGCCAGCGGAATTGTTTGGACTGTGGAGAAGGATATTACAAGGTACTCTTCGTTGCTTCTCAAAAACGAGACACAGATATTTTCTGTTTTCCTTGCAAACGTCGTTGATAATACTTATACAGGAGTTTACCACGTAAACATAACTCTTTATTTTTACCCTACTGGAGAAAAAAAGCATAACCACATTCACCACAAGGGTATTTCAAATGATCTTATATCCTCCATTCCAAATTCTAACGCTGATTTGATCTTGCCCATCTCCAAAAGTATCCCACTGAATGATGGATTGTGGTTTAAAATTGAGAATTCTACTGACATTGAGTCTAAGGAATTCAAGATTCCTCCTAATGTGTACAGGGCTGTGTTGGAAGTTTATGTTTCTTTCCATGAGACTGACGAATTTTGGTATGGAAATGTTCCCACTGAATACATTGTCACGAATAATCTCACCGGTACTCCAGGAAACGGACCATTTAGGGAAATTGTGGTTAGTCTTGATGGAGAGGCTGTTGGTGCGATTTGGCCTTTTACAGTGATTCATACTGGAGGAATTAATCCTCTTTTGTGGAGACCGATCTCAGGCATTGGCTCATTCAATCTCCCTTCATATGATATTGAAATCACCCCATTTCTGGGAAACCTATTGGATTTTAATACTCACCATCTAGGCTTCAGCGTGACGAACGGATTAAATGTGTGGTACGTGGATGCTAATTTGCACCTTTGGTTGGACCATAATAGCAAGAAAACAGTAGGGAAGCTTTTGAAACATGAAATAAAGCCTCTTGCTCTCTCGTCCTCGTTAACATTTGAGGGGCTAAACGGAAAATTCTTGACAAGAGCACACAGGTCCATATCTTCCAATGGTTGGGTTGCAAGCTCACACGGGAATATCACCACTCATTCATATCAAAACTTCCACTACAAGAATTTCATGAAGATAGGAAAGGATGGGAATTCCCAGATCGTGAAACAGTTAATTCATATGATAGGCGATATTTCGTCCAAAAAGCCATCCTCTTGCTCTCAAGAGTTGAAACAATCGAAAGACTTCCTTTTAAACTTGTACAGTGATGAGTTGGATCAGGGAAATGGCACGTCCTTCTACGTAACAAACATTACGCTGGGATTCAATGAGAAGAAAGCTTCTAAATGTGGAGGTTTTGGACCAGTGAAAAGCTCTCTCAAAAATCTGCAGGATGCTCAGGGTGTTATGATTATAGAGAACAACTTGGTGATCAGCGGACTAGCCAGTACTCAGCAGTTGTATAAGTATAAAGATAGGAAGTTTTGCTACGAAAGAGACATTAGCAGCTCTAACTACACCATTACTCATGACAAAGTTGGACTTAAATGCAAGTAAAAAGATACACAGTGTCCATTAGCAATTACAAGGAGAGTACGCTGAAGTTTGAGCCGGTAGATTCTTAATTGTTTTGTTAGATAGTGGCTTTAGGATTTCCGTTAAATTTGATGCATTTGGGGTGGATTTTAGCCAACGCGTAAGAAGTTATCTATGGATTTTCTTACGAACTAGCCTTTAAGGTCTTCTTGTTGGCTTGATCACAACATTTGCCGCCATTATAATTTATGCTAATAATCTACGCAAGGTGAGTTAAAAACAAAGTACATATTCACTCTATTTTTACGATAAGGAAGGACATATTTTGTTTCCCGGCCTTCCCTAACAAAATTACAAACTATCATGGAAGTGTCTGGACTTGAAAAGGACTCCTTACAAAGTTGGAAAAGGTTCAGGCAATGCCACGAAATCAAAACAATGTTAAGCATAGACATATTAATTCATCATCTAATTGATTAACTGTATTTTTGTGACATCATTATTTAAAGGTCTTCTTTTTATCTTATACATATTAGATGTATATCATAAATTCATTGAATAAACATATATTGCAAATAAAATTATGATAAGAATATAATTATTATATTCATGTTGCATTTATATATTATCCCTAAATTGTTCTTAATCATTGTTCTATTAAGATTAAACATTAATAGAACATAAAAAGATTGGTACATATTATATTTTTTCTTATGAAAGTTGTAGTAGTCAATCTCATAGCTAAAGTATGACGATACTTAAACAAATATTTGGATACTTGTTAGAGAGCAAGTTTACTGAAATGACTACATATCAATGCTCCATTTAGAACATTATTTACATATCTATGAAATTCTCATTGTGATAATGTATTAATGATTCTTTTACTTGAGATCTCCATAGTTATCTTATATAGGAATTATTGCATCTTGATACTACCTATTAGCTTAGTTAGTAGTTATTGGATATAACATGAATTATATAAAGGTAGTTATGTGATTAATACAGATTCTATCACCCTGAAGTGGTTAAGAAGAATGTTCTATTATTCATAATTAGTATTGATTTGAAAAATACTTGGCCAAGTTGGGTTGACTTTTTAAAAATAATTTTTAAATGTCATTAATTGAATCAATTACTAATAGTGAATAATTAATCTAATTGGACTCAAATAGAATAATTAATTTCATAGTCTATGTTTAATCAACACATTATATGATAAAACAACTGAATTATATGGAAAAATCATGCATAAAAAATTAGTCTAAACTACTTTGAAATTCCTAAATATTTGGATAGTCATGATGAGTTACTAGATATCAAATTTTCTTTATAGTTATAAATTATTTAATTTGAAAATTAAAAATAAATTAAAGGACTTAACTTATCTAATCCTAATTATAATTTAGTCAACATATTTGAGAACCTAACAAATCATACACAAAAAATACCTTGAAGAAAGAAAATTTGCTTTAATCAAGATAAACTTAATTACAAAGTTTGAGAAACTTTGTATTTAAATATGAGATATTAAATCTTCTTTTGGGTATAATTGATATTTAATTATAATTAATTGCAATTGTAACTAAAGTTTTATTGAAATTAAAAGCCAAAAGGGTCACTTTTGATCTTAAATTTTTTATCAATCGACAATTGTAACCGTAACATTCCATAGTGAACAATTATAACCTGCGTTAAATTTTGACCTTGATTCAAACTCCTCTATTTAACTTTTAAAATAATTTTTATTGCTTTTTGTGGGCTCCTGTGTCATGTCGAATGCTTATTATAAACCCTTCTGTCATGTCTGACGTAGTAAAGTGAAACTTAGATTTTAATTGACGTAGTAAATAATATTATTTTATTATTAAATGTAGACCCACCATTTTAATTATTCAGTCTTCTTAACGTATGTACAATCACTCTTATACATGTATGTAAACTTAATTATATGCATGGATTTGGTTTTCATGTTTTATCAGTTATCAGATGCAGAAGATTGAATCGTCTAGGCATCCATCCTCTAGTTCTTATAAAGGAATCTGCCCAGCTATACAAGCCATTGAGCCAGGCAACTTGCAATGGGCCTGGAACCATCCACATGGGCCCTTCTGAAGACTACTGCAAACCACCTGCTCAAGACTACCACAACTCATTCTACACCTGCTATTACTGAAAGCATTCCTTCCCAACAAACTACTAGCTATAAATAACCAATTCTGTTATGTCAGTAGAATAAAATGTATTAAATGAATAGTCTATAAACTTACATACATTCTATATATATCGCCCTCGTAGCAAATGAAATAAACAAGCAAAAGGTTTTTATACATCATATTCTTCTTGCTTCATCCATCTTCAGTTCTATCCAAAGCTAGTCCCAACATATTTGCTATCAAAGTCAAGAACTGGCTAGAATCTGCTCATCGATTTTTTAAACACAGTGTCGTCGCCGGCAACACAGAAGCTTGTTTCACTTTGGGCATGGTCAGTCCAATGTTTTCTTTTTAATTTCTAGTAATTTTCCTATAAAATGATCAATACCTAGAACTTATATTTATCGAAGTTTTTGTCTTTGAAATATGAAAATCACAGGGCTTTGGTTAATCGACGTATAAATGAAAGTGACAAATAAAACACCCTTTGAACAAGGCAAACAAATGTCAAGTGATGATAGAGACGAACTCATTATAGCTACTATTTTCTTCATACATATTGGATCGTTAGCTCCTTGCTATTCTTACAGGTTGTAAAAAATAATAAAGCCCCAAATTATATCTGAAATCTTAACTTTGGCTTGAAATTTCAACTTTGGAGCCGTTTGAAGAATCAATCTGAGAGTTGATTAAGAGATATGAAAATGAATATAACTGTACAATCAAAACACTGGTGCTCATTCAGTTGCTAGATAGAGGCCATGCATGTAAGGCCGTCCACTTCCTGTTAGGGGATCTTGCTATGAGGCTTTAGTCCTCAGTCAACTGGTGGGTCATGACCCCATGACCCACTAAACCAATTATCCACATTTCCTCACAAATACACACCCGCAACGTATCACGTGCACACTCACTCACAATACATACCCATAACATAAAACGTGAATATCTCAGTTTTATTCCTTCATAATTTTACAGAACAATAGTAGCCTCTACAGTTGTCAATTCTGTTACAAATATGACAACACAATAGCTAATAGGATTTCTTCTTCTCAAGTATAAAACCTACCTCTATACATGTTCAAATTATGATGAAATAAGAATTTATTCATCAACAAAACTTTCTTTCATGGTATCAAAGACAAAGGTCTGATCCACGCTACCCTACCTACCAAAAAATGTCTAACATGGCAAACAGTGACACCATCAACCCTGACTTTACACAAAACCCATACTTAGAAAAATATTCTATGACCAATACCGAAAACCTTGGGATTGTCTTAGTCACCACCCTTTTTAATGGCAACAACTATCTAACCTGAAGCAAGTCGATGATGACAGCTCTATGCGCTAAAGACAAACGTTTCTTCATAGATGGAACATGTGTGCAACCAATGAAAGACAGGACCTTACTTACCAGATGGAGGAGGGCAAATTCAATGATCAAATCTTAGACACTTAACTCTATGATCAAGGAACTTAGTGATTCATTCTTGTTGTTCTCTACAGCAAGGGAGCTTTGGGATGAGCTAAGAGAGAGGTTTAGTGAAGCCAATGGACCACCGCTGTACTAAATAGAGAGGGAAATCAGTCATTTTAAGCAAGGTAATCTCACCATTTCAGCATATTACACTAATTTAAACAAACTATGGAATGAATTAGCTAGCTTGAGTCCGATATCTACATGCATATGTGATGTTGCTAAAGTAATCACTAACAAGGAGAACATATACAGAATAGAGCAATTTTTGATTGGCCTAAATGAAGATTATGATCATGTCGTAAATCAGGTCATGCTAATGGAACCTTTAATCATAGTAAATAGGGTTTTTGCCATAATGCAAACCGTGGAGAGACAAAAGACAGTAAGTGCCAACAATGACAGTAACATGAATGTAGCTATGATGGTGAGACAAACCAACTTTAACATCAAGAAAGGGGGCAGAAACAATAGTGGTAAGAGAGCATTCACAAAAAGGGAGGATGCGAAAAGTGTGGGAAAATGAGACATACCATAGGGACTTGCTTCAGGATCCACGGTGTACTTGAATGGTATAAGGAATTGACCACTCAAAAGAATAAAGCCAACCTAGCCATGATCAGTGACTCCCCTACAGACACACAACATGAACTCAATGAGTGTACCGAAAGGAGTGGCCAAATTCCTCAAGACCTAGCCAACTTCATACAACAAGAAATATCTAGAGAAATCAAAAGGAAGGCCACAGGAGAGGTAAAATTAAGTGGACTTGCAAATTTCACAGGTAATAATCACATTAATGTTCATGGTGCAAAACTTGCATGTACATGGTTGATTGATTCAGGTGCATCATCACATATGGTTACAAACTTAGATTTTCTGCCATAAACATGAGATAAACAACATGTACGAGCCCGTTACCCTCCCGAATGACACAAAACAACAAGTAAAACACATATGCCAGACCATTATTGGTGACAAAATCATACTTGATGAAATTTTACACATACAAAAAATTTTCAAGAATTTGCTCTCTGTCAATAAACTTACAACATAGAATGATGTTGCTGCAATATTCATATCCAATGATTTATTTTTGTAGGACCTACAGACTAATAGTGTTATGGCAGCTATCAAGGCTAGGAGTGGACTGTATGAGCTAACCACAGACAGCCTATTACCCTCAGGGACCATGAAAGGTCCTCTGCTAGACTTCTATAGAACTAAAAATGTTGCACTTAGTGCTTCTATTTCCTTTGATGTTTGACATAGTAGGCTAGGACATGTTTTGAAGAAAAATTACTGACATATCAATGAAATCAAATCTTCCAATCATAGCTTGTCTAATTGTCAAGTATGTCCTGTCAAAATAGCCAAATTTTTTTTTTCCCTAAACACAACATGCAAACCAATGAATATAATTTAAATTTAAAATACATCCAAAATATACCAATGTCAATAGAAATTGATTTAATATTTAAAAATAAAATTTTAATTATTTAATTAATTATTTTGGTAAAATATAAAATTTTTTATGGATAATTTATTAATAAATATTATATAAGAGATCAAAATAAATTTATTTATTTAAGTAATTCATAAAATTAATATATTTTTAAGTTTGATCTAATATATAATTATTTTTAAAAATAAAAATATAGCTAATTGACATTATCAATTAGATAGATTTTTATTTTTCTTTAAAAATATAAAAACTAAAAACTAAAAAATAAAGAATAAAAATTATAACAAAAAAAGTGAAAACTAAATGGTTCAGCAGAAAAAGAAAATATTTAAGACGAGAGCAAAGGGCAAAACGAGTTTTGTTTGTTTTTAGAGGTTGATATCGTCATGGTTAATTTGGTACGTCATAGAGAAAGATAAAACAAATGGTAAACAAACATATAACTAAAAGGCTTTGAACAAAAAAAACATACAATGAAATGAAAAACGAAGTTATCAAATTGTTATGAAAAAAAATAAAAGGAAAGAAGTAAACATAGAGATAAAAATGATATTAATTGAAGAATAATAAATTAAGAAGTAAATAGAAGAAAAACTCCAAGATTACAAAAAGAGTAGTTAAAAAATAATATAATTGAATTACCTCTTAAATAAATTTTTGTAATGATATTTTATATTACGTATTCCATAAAGTTTGCTTTAAAGTTAAAAGTTTTATAGAAGTGATCAAACCCATTTATTAGATATTTCTCTAAGATTCTTATTCTTAGTTTTTATGTTTTGATTCTATATGATTTATTACTACCCTTTTTCCGCTTTACCAATTTATTACAATTTTCAATAGGAATTCATGAGATTTGGATCATCTAAGGAACATATTAACATGGCGTACTTCTCCTGTTCATTAGCGATGATAATAGGTCGGACCGGCTGAATCAAAAGTTGGGCAGCCAGTGACTCATATTGTGGCCCGATGAGTTACGAATGAAGTTGCTTTGTATCTTTTCGTTGGCCACGGGTCAAGACTAACCTGATTTAAAGTCGGATCAAGTTAGGTCAAACTAATGGGCCGTGTTTGCCATCAGTAATTACTACAGCAAACAAGTTTTAAGACTTTAATTGACCACAATTAATATTAACCAAAAGGCGAGATTTTAAACCTAGATTCCCCTTCCTCCAAAACGTTGCGCAAAACCTGTTCGTTGATATGCCAAAGAGAAGGAGATGCTTAGAAAAACATCTTGGCGTTAACTAAGCGAAGCATACTGATACAGTTACCGCGCTTATCAATTCTTCCATCTTCATCTTTCTTTCTTCTACTAGCAAGTCACTTTCCCTTGTAATTATCATAGAAAAACACCAGACAATGAGGGAGTTAGTGACAATCCAAGTAGGAAGTTTTGCCAACTTCATTGGCTCTCATTTCTGGAACTTTCAGGTTCACTACTCTTCACTAACCGAAGCCCACTTGCTGCTTTTTTTCTTCTGTTTCTTTTTCATGTGCGTGTCATTGACTTTATTTTCTTCTTCTGTGTAATTCACAGGATGAGTTGCTCGGGTTAGCTTCCGACCCCGATTCTGAGCCGGTCTTCAAGACCCACCAGCAATATCTTAACATGGACGTGCTTTACCGCTCCGGCGAGACTCTGCAGGTGAGGATTTTTTTCCTTTTTTACTTTCATTTTGTAATTAGTTTGTTGTTCTGAAAGAATGTCTTGCGAATTTTTGTGGTTGCTTTACCGCGGGTGAGGCTGCTTTCTAGTTATAAATTAGAAGTTGGGATTAAGTAGAAACTGTTCTTTTTTGCGATTTGTATTTGGATATATAGCCTTCAGTAAAGATACTTGTAGAAAGTGAATTTAAGTAGTGATTTTTATAGAGTGGAATGAATTGGCTTAAGTGTACTTCTTGAAATGTGTGCAGGGAAACCTTACATATACTCCTCGCTTGATTTCAATTGATTATCAAGGTACTCATTTTGTGCGCCCTGTTGACCATTATGATACCAATTTAGTGTTCAGTTTTGGTGGGCAACTGGTTCAACTCGTTTTATTTGATTCTTAACCCTATAGCAATACGGAAAGCAAAATTTTCTAATTATCTTTATGCTTATTCTTTGATGAATACCAATGAATTACATCTTATGGAATAAATGGTTAATATATTATTTTAAAAGTATTTCTGTAGTACAAGAGTAGCATCATAACCTTTTGCCTTCATCTCACCTGGAAACCATTACTAATGAGAAGCAGCAATGTCGGCTTCTTCCTTTGTTCAAGTTGAATGCTTCTTCATCCGGTACTGCTATTTTTAGCTTTAAGGAAGCGGAGGGTTGTCTTTGTCTGCAGGATATACTGAATATGATTGAACTGATTCAACATCTGCTGAGTTGTTTGCTGCTGTTGCAGGGTCCCTTGGGTCCATGAGTTCACGAGGTACATTGTACAATGAGGATTCTTCATCAGTACCAGAAGTTCCTACTTGGTCAGACTTCCCACTTCCTGTTTTCTGTAATGATATTATTTGGTGTATATTGTCATTATGACAGAAAGTTACTCACCATTTAGCATGTAACTAGCTTCAATTTTAGTTGTGAGTTGTTTCTTTACTTCTATGCTATTGGTTGATTCTCTATTTCTTGAGTGTTGGACTTGTTAAGGAAAATATTCCACGTAAAGTTTGACGTTGATTTTTTGCTTTATTAATAGTAAATTGTATACAAATGGATTGAGAGTGGTATTGTTGTAAGAAAAGAATTGTCAAATGTATTTGCCCATATTTCTGAGTTACATATTTGAACTGTGATACGTATGTGTCAGAAGTTGGATTAGATATGTTTACATTCAGATAAATGAATATGTTCCGTCAGTCTTCCTTATAGCAATCATGTGACTTACGCCCATGACCGACATGTAGGACTGGGTGCATTTCAACTCAGGTAGCGGAACCTTGTAAAAAGAATCTGTTCTTGCAAAGTTTGTCTGAGGAAGAGCAGAATGATAAGGAGAAAGAAATCAGAGATGAGGACATAGTTGAAAATTTAGAAAACAGTGTCAAGTACTGGACAGACTTCTCAAAAGTTCACTATCATCCCCAGAGTATATATGAATTAAGTGGACTGTTCATAGATTCTACAGAATTTGACAATTATGGAGCTGGAAGAGATATATTCTCTGAGAGTCTACTCAGAGAAGAAATAAGTGACAGGTTACGCTTTTTTGTTGAAGAATGTGACCACATTCAGGTACGTTCCCTCGAATAATTTGGATGGTGTCATCAGTTTGGTTAGAAATACTGAAATTGGCTATCTCCTCGCTCTTTTCAATTTAGTTTTAGTTTTTTCTTTTTGACTCTTACTTGAAGCTTGGGATGGGTGTCAGATAAGCCAAATTGTCATTCTGTCTGTTAACGGCAATGCAGTTGCTCCCGTAAACAACAATACTCCATATCATTAGGTGGAAGTTTATTCAATTTGTCCTCTGGATGCAGAAGTTTGTAACAGTATCAGGCATAAAAATGGTGTAGAAGGTGCTAATCATTTGATGATGTGATAATCCTATTTGTCGATGAGCTGCAATTGTTACATCTTGATTTTTGGCAGCAATTGAATTACTCGAAATATTTGACTTCCTACCTAAGGAAGGGGCTACTGGCCTTTTATTTTTCATTTTTACTCTTAAAAATTACCTTGACAATCCTAAACTGAAAGGGACTTTCGGAGTACGCTTTTGGATTCTCATTTTGGGGGTGTCAATATATTCCATTGCTACTGAATATGGATACTCGTCATGCATTTTGACTTAAAATGCTCTGAATGTTTCCCTTTGACATTATCTTGGTTGATTTTGATAGGGTTTTCAATTCATTGTTGATGACTCGGGGAGTTTATCAGCTCTAGCTGGAGATTTTTTGGAGAGTATTGCAGATGAGTACACTAGTACTCCAGTCTTGCTCTATAATGCTAGAGGTCCTGGTCCCTACTTGAACCTAAAAAGCAGGAACCAGATAATTTCCAGGAATATACATGATGCAATTTCTTTTTCAAGACTTTCATCCTTCTGTAAATTGATAGCTCCAATTGGATTGCCCTTACTAAGTAAAAGTAAGCATAGTTGCCTTTGGATGTTTCACTTGTGTTGTTATTTTCAAAAACATGATAACCTAGCATCTATGTGGGAATCACTTATTCAGAATCAGTTTGCTTTACCATATGAGGTCGTTCTACCTTTCTTCAATATTTTTTCTCCTGATTTTGACCCTTCACTCATCATCTTTTGTTGATCAACTTCATTCTTGTTCTTTGGTGAAGGTAAAGCTTGTTCATTCCTTTGCATCAAAGATGAGAGGCCTTACCACTGTAGTGCAGTCTATGCTGCTGGTCTACACTCTATCTGTCTTCCTTTCAGGATGGAGCCGCTTGGGCCCACATCAAATTCAGGTTATGTTTCGGGTGCAATGGATGTCAATGGGCTTATACAAACATTAGCAGGGACAGGGAGGCAGAATAAAGTGGCTATTCTGGATATTGCAATGCCAGCTCCAATCATGTCTGGTAGTTATTTAGTACCTTCCCAGTTGGATGTCTTGTTCTCTGTGATGGATTTGTTAATTTTTTAATATTATGATACACAGGAGAACAAGTTGAACAGTTTCTACTAAGGAGTTTACAACCGTTAACCTCTGAGACAGCAGATGACGTGGAAGATTCACAGGCGGTGGAATCTATGACTGTTCATGGAGCCTTTGGATCAGGTATTTGATAGCCTTTGTGAATGAATCAGATAAGGATACTTTCTATCACTTAATTTTTCAGAAATCTACCTTCATATCCTACATTTGATTGAATAAATAATAACAGATACCGATACACTGGATTCGTAACTTCTTTTAGCCAGGGACATTAGTGTATAGTTTTTGTTGCACATCAACTATGGATTTCCATGGAAAACGCAAACACTCTTTTAAAAGGTTTTAGCTTAACTGTCACTTGCATTCTGCCTTGATTGGACTCTCTTGTCATAATCCTATTGACAAAGAGTGGATTAAAATGCTTATGGAAATTTCTTGCTGATTAATAATACTCTTTGCATGTTTTTCACCTTTGATTTTTTTATGTAGGAGGAGAGCATGCATCAGTTTCTGAAGTAATGAATACAGTTAATGCTGCTTATGAACACTCATTGACAAGGCCCTTGTTCTGCCATCTATCAACTGCTCGTTGTCCCCTCCCTATACCTTTACCATTTCCTTCAATCTTTAGCAGCTGCGTTGGCAAACAGGGTGAGCTATTAAGCAGCCCGATTACAAGTTCGCAGTCAAGAGGGTCACTTGATGTCCATTCCATACCTATGGCAGCTAGACTACGCTCTAGTAGTGCTATCTTGCCATATCTGGAGAACAGGTTAGTTTACCTTCGCAGATGTGGTATTGAAAATGGTGCTCCTGGGACCAAGTTGGCGAGAAGCTGGGGATTTGGGACGGAGGAATTAGAAGACATGGAGCAGACACTATCAGAAATGGTTGCAACACTGAATCCTGGTTATCAAAATTCGTCAGATTCGGACTAAAATGGCAATGGATGCTGACATAGGAGAAAGATATAGAAGTTCTTCTGAGAAACATATCTTTTAATCTATTTTAGGGTTACTGTGATACATTTCAATATAATATGAAAAGTTGAACTGGTGAGAACTCTACATATCAACCCTGAAATAAGTAACAGGATTCAATCAAGGTGGAATTTTTGTAACGATCACGAGGAATTTCTCGAAGCAAAAGTGGTGAAATCGTCACGGTTTTGTAGAAAGTGCAAATTGATCACTTGCCATCTTGACTTCCGAAGCTTTAAACGCCGTAGGGGGTGGTCCGGCGTCGGAGCAGTAACATGAAGGCAAAGCGATTGGCTTCAAGACCTTTTAATTGGTGTGTCTGTGATCTACAATTATTTTTACGCAATTATGATGAATTATATCAACCACATCCTAATTAGAATGGTTATTTTGAAGGACAATTTCATTGTAGAATAAATGAATTGGTGAAACAAATGTATTAACAAACGATAAATGGTCGTTTATTTTGCAATGCTCATGATTATATTACAGGAAATTGTGTTCAATAAAGATCTGTCCGTATCAAAGTTAAGCCACTAAAATGTTTTTTAGTTAGTGAGAAAGCCTTTTAAACTTTATTTTCATTTATTTTTTAATTTTTATTTTTGTTTTCAAATTTAGTAACAAGATTTGTTTGTTTGAGCTTTTGATTTTTATATCAGGATGACATATTTACAACATTATAACCCTTAAAAAGAAATTATATTACTATAATGAATAAAGTAAAAGAATCCATTTTGAAATGACTCTTCCTCATCAATTTTGCTTTTGTTCAATATTTTGCAGGGATCATTTAACTATAAGACTGGGAGTTAAAATTTGTGTCGTTCAGCGTTCTGTCTTTATGTCTTAGAAAAAGGAAAAGATAATTCGTTGACAAGGGACACATGGATTGACCACTTTCACTCAATGTTAGGAATACAGTACTAAACTTGATATTGGATTGAATTCTAACACGGTACTATATCGGTACAGATTAATAACAAGTATCGTTTCAGGTAATTTTTTAAATTTATAAAATAGTCCTTAATTTTTTTAAAAAATTACAAAATGGTTCATTATCATATTATACAGTTGTACTGTATATTTTTAACTTTGTATCCAAAAATCATAATAATAAAAATTTTAATTTGATTTATAAAATTAATTTAATAATTATTAATTAATATAAATAAATTTAAAATATATTTTTAAAATATATAAATTTCAAATAAATTTTGATTTAATAATTAAAAGTATATAATAAATATTAGTTTATCAATAATAATTTTTAAATTATTTATTTTAAAAATAAAATAATTTTATTAATGAATATTATATAAAATTAAAAAATTTATTTTAAAGTTTTATTTAATTTATAATTATTATTAGTAGTTATTTTAAATTAAAAATTGGGGAATTTTAATAATTTTTTAAAATTTGCAAAAAAGTCTCCACATTTTTTAAAATATCTAGTATCGGTTGGCATTTGACCGATATTTTAAATACTAACCAGTACAATCTAAAACGGGTCGATACTGACCAATATTTAAACCAAGTACGATCGATCATTTATTTTGTACCGATTTTAGTCTGGTATGGTATGTACTGATATTCATAATACTGCTTTCACTACCAACTGATTGATATTTAAACCAGATAGAATTGACCTTTTATTTCATACTGATTTTAATCCCGGTATAGTATGTATCAGTACTCATAACGCTGCTTTCACTAGCCCATATATCTTGGTCTTTTTTATTTCCCCAAGATGAACAAATATCATAATGGACTTTTCACCACCTCTTAAAAACAAAATCATTCATTTAATTTGAATTCAGCCTGTGAATGTCAATTCTGAGTCTATGGCCTATACTGACTATTATGGGCTCCAGGATTCTTATCCTATAAGTAAGGTCTTTAATAAAAAGGAATGAAAGACCTACATCTTTCTTTTGTTGATTCCTATTCTAAAAAGATCGTCTCTCCTTCTTACTGCAACATTTACATCTATCTCTACTTCTAGGTCTTGATCTTGAATTCAAACTGATGCCTAGTTATTATTCTAGATGTTGAGACGCGGAGACACGGATGATTGGGAACCGTTGAAAGATCAGGTGTTTGGAAGATGTCTTTCTATCTCCATGTTATCTGATCCCCTTTTCCACTACTCAAAGAAGTGCTCTCATTTTGTTAGGTACTGGTTACACTTTCTTAGTCCACTAAATACATGGTATAGCCATTTGTTGTCATATTATTGCATCTTGCAACTAAGTATCTTGATGAGCCTTTCATTTAGCCATCCCAAGCCATCTTTGTGCATGATGTTACTCCAAGACCTATGTTAGACAAAGTATGAGTCATTGTATAATAAACCTCACACGTTTATATAACTTTTGACCTCTTTGTCAAAGTTAAGTACCTTCTTACACAGATTTAGCATGACTTAGTTGTGTTATCGTTTTTAGTCTTGCATCTGAATTTACTTCTCATCAAAGATTTTTGCCAATAGGCACCTATACATTTACTTACTCTTTTATTGCCTAATTGCAAGTCTTTGCTTTGGTCCATTAACCTGAGTGCCAAACAACCTGAGTACCAAACATCGGCAAAGGCTTGCCAATACTCACAAAATTTCATAACTTAGACTTAGAGATATGACAAATTACCCCCACTAAAAGAACTCGATTGCTTTGTCAAAATAATTTATGGCCATTCCTTCAAATGTAGTTCACGCAAAGACTCGTTAATCATAGTTTGCATAGGCACATCACCTATGTATCATTTTCCTTCTTCATTGGGTTTTCCTTTATTTTTGTTCGAATGCTCCTTATAAGCCCAACTGCCTAATATAACATAATTATTTAGTTTGACTTCTTCCTTTTAGTCTTCACCTCCTTTTCCTTGATCTTTTGTGACCATGAAATTGATTTGCTCTTCACACACCTTTCGTCTTAGGCATTCATTAGCAAAATGTGGCCCCTCTATAAATCAAACAAGTAATATCCTGCTTTGTTTATTTATTAGATTGAGAAGATTTGCATACCTTTTCCTTGCCTTTCTCCCAACCATTTCATGTCTCAGCATTCATTAGCAAAATGTGGCCCCTCAATAAATCAAACAAGTAATATCCTGCTTTGTTTATTTCTTAGATTGAGAAGATTTGCCTACCTTTTCCTTGCCTTTCTCCTAACCATTTCATGTCTCACCATTTTTTTCCCTTATTGCTAGTTTGAATAGTCGGTGGCATTTAGAGATCTACTAAAGCATCTGTAACCATTATTGTACTTAGGAGGTCTTTCATATTTTGTCTCTAAAGCACCACTTATTCCCAACCTTTTGATATGAGCTAAACTTTCACCTAGCAAGTTCACTAGAATTATGGTATAGCAGTATAGATATCGTTCACACGAGGATTGACCACTAATACTCACAATTACACCTTTAATTACTATTCAAGTTGTTGATTATGAAGTTATTAACTAAAAATTAATAGCTATCTAAAAATACTTAAAGAACTAATTAATTCACTAAAGATGTACCCAAGTTCTGCTTTCCCCCACTCCCTCTACCATGAAAAGTTGTAAATATGCTTTCTTTACATGAATTTGTGTAGTTTCTTCTAGTAAAGTTAGCCATATTTTAGGCATATTTCAGGTTGTAACTAACTATCTAGATAAATTTCTGACATCAAACCCCCAATTTTTCAGGTTATGTAATCAATCAAAAACTATCTAGATGCATTAAAAATCAATGAAACTCATGTAATATTACCATAAAAATTATCTAAAAGTCCAATATTTCAAGTTTTCTTAGTAATCCTAGCTATACTTTATGAAGATCTAATAATCAGTTCATCCAAGAATTCCATATATGTATCAATTAAAGGTCCATGTTTTAAGTTGATTTAATGAATAACTTGCATAAAAATCAAATAAGCAATAAGAATAGAATAAAACATAAATTCATGTGTTAAAAGATAACAATTAAACATTCAAATCATGGTAGAATAAGGCTTGGTTTAGCCTCCCTTTGGCACTAAAAGAAATTAAGCTAACATGTTTGTAAACAAAAACATAACTAGTAATAAATTCAAAAAATATATGATGGAAATAATATAATGAAAGCCCCCCGACACTAGGATAATCCCCTCATCCTAGCCTTCTCTTTTAAGTGCAGGTTGTATAGGTTGTGTTGAGTGTCATATCTGATACGTGATAGCCCCTTTTATATTGAACAATTCATAATATCCTTGTCATAGTTTGATTAAGAAGGTCTTTTCTTCATTTAAAACACTTTTGTATGCCTATGTTGAAGTCCTTTTGCATATAGAGATGGTATTTGATCATATCTCTTTAATCCTTCCTATTTTAGCTCCAAAATTCCTAAATTCTAGCAATAATTTTGCAAAATAATATAGAACTAATTAAGCAACAAATTGGAAGTCTAAATTAATAAAATAGGGCACAAAGTTATGCTAGAATAAAGAAACATAGTACTGCAAAATTTTTCGACATCAAATTACCCCAAACTTAGACACTACAACAAAAACGACATATGGTAATAGGTGATAAGTGTTAGTAAATATGAATGGTAACACTAATGAGTATGCTATGACAGCCCATGTTACTAAAGATATGATGCTTTAGTAACAATTT
>JANVCQ010000004.1:31694796-31712801 GCA_025531925.1 Erythroxylum plowmanianum
CCACATTACAACCTTGAAAAGTCCTTTGATTCATTATTTTGCATGTGAACATTAGTGGTGGAGAAATGAAATAATATCCAAAATTGTGGATTATCATGATCATGAATGGTGTTGAGTGTACCCATAGATATATTTTAATTAAACACATTTTCCGAGTCTACCATTAGATTGTTCAGTTTTTAAAGATATTGAATGTTGATTGATCATGAGTAAAAGCTTGGAATGTTGTTTTCTTGCTATGATTTTTGAAAATCACTCATCTTTGGTTATGATTATATTGTCTTGAAAAATATAGGAATTGAGTAAATGTTTCGGATCTTTGAGCTTAATTTGGATGTTTTGCCTGAGGACGGACAAAAGCTAAGTTTGGGGGAAATTGATATGTGTTTAATTATTGATATTATTTAATTATTTACACTTAGCGATTAATGATATAAAAATGCTTAAGATACTCTCTTTAATTCATATGTGATTTTAGGTACAATTTGAAACCAAAGAAATTAAAGTGAGTTGAAAATACTCCATTTGAGTCATTTTTTGAATATCAATGCTCACTTGTCTTCATGGAGTAAGAGAAAGAAAATTAAAAGACGAAAAATGGAAGAGGGTTGCTGGAAATCAATACTAACAGTGGGCATATAGTTGAAAAAATAAAGGAGTATGTAATTACATGTTTTATGAATTTAATGGTGAGTAAAACAAGGTGGCGGCATAAAACAAAAATGAGGACAACTCCTTTGGTGGAATGAAACAACGCAGCATAATTAAAAGCCAAGGCCAAAACGTAGACGTTTGGTGGAGCACATGAGAAGACAAACGTAAAACACTGCGTCCTAGTGGCAGTGTTAGACACCCTGCCCTTGAGAGTCATGAGCTCGATGTCCTAAGTGACATCTGGACACGTGTCTCACAAGGGTGGCATGCCCCCACCAAGGCAATCACGAAGACAACTTACTTTTACTATTTTCGAACAGACGTTGACCTTAATCACTTTGTACCAGCCTTGGTACAATTAGCATAACTGTCATTAGTTATATCGGGTTAAGATCCTCTTAGGATGATTTCAAAGAGGACTTTGAGATCTACAACTTTGAGGAAGACCTTGCGGTCAGATTTTATCTTCTGAAGGATCAAAAATGGAATAGAAGGTAGGAGAAGGTGAAAGATAGAGGACATGTCAACAAAACATAGAAGAAGACACGTCGGCAAAACAAAGAAGAAGACGCGTCAGCAAAACATAGAAGAAGTAAAAGACAGAAGATAGCCAAACACAAAAGAAGTGAAAAGACAGAAGAAGCAAAAGACAAAAGATAGCCAAACACAGAAGAAGCAAAAAGACAGAAGAAGCAAAACACAGAAGATAGCAAAATACAGAAGAAGCGAAAGACCGAAGAAGCAAAAGATAGAAGATAGCAAAACACAGAAGAAGCGAAAAGACAGAAGATGCAAAAGACAAAAGAAGTAAAAGACAAAAGATAGCCAAACATAGAAGAAGCGAAAAGACAGAAGAAGCAAAAGATAGAAGAAGCAAAAGATAGCAGAAGCGAAAAGACAGAAGAAGCAAAAGACAAAAGATAGCAAAATACAGAAGAAACGAAAAGACAAAAGAAGCAAAAGACAAAAGAAGAAAAAGACAGAAGAAACGAAAAGACAGAAGATAGCAAAACACAGAAGAAGCGAAAAGACAGAAGAAGCAAAAGACAGAAGATAGCAAAACACAGAAGAAGCTAAAAGACAGAAGAAGCAAAAGACAGAAGATAGAAGAAGCGAAAAGACAGAAGAAGCAAAAGACAGAAAAAGCAAAAGATAGAAGAAGTAAAAGAAAGAAGAAGGAAAAGACAGAACATAGAAAAATACAGAAGAAGTGAAAAGATAGAAGAAGCAAAAGGTAGAAGATAGCAAAACACAGGAGAAATGAAAAGACAGAAGAAGCAAAACACAAAAGAAGCAAAACACAGAAGATAGGCAAACACAGAAGAAGCGAAAAGACAGAAGAAGCGAAGGCAGAAGATAACAAAACACAGAAGAAGCGAAAGACAGAAGAAGCAAAAGATAGACGATATCTAAACACAGAAGAAGCGAAAAGACAGAAGAAGCAAAAGACAGACGATAGCAAAATACAGAAGAAGATGATGTCATCACGGAAGAAACATAGAAGAAGATGACGTCATCATAGAAGAAGCAAAAAGGAAAAAGAAACAAAACACAGAAGAAATGAAAGACAAAAGAAGATGACATCATCACAGAAGAAACACAGAAGAAGATGACGTCATCACAAAAGAAGCAAAACACAGAAGAAGCAAAAAGGTAGAAGAAGATAATGTCATTACAGAAGAAACACAGAACAAGATGATGTCATCACAGAAGAAGCAAAAAGGTAGAAGATGTATCTTCCAATATAAGGGTCATAACTTTCCGCCTAGAAATTAAAAAATTTCATACTCTATATACCGTTGGAAAGATAAAAAAAGACCTACAACTTTTTTGAAGACAACTTTGCCTAAATCAGCTCAGATTTTTTCCTGAAGTCAGGACATGAATTTGTCCTTTAGATAACTTTGAGAATCATGGGCAAAAATGAAATCATATTCCAATAGCATCAATAGATAGTAATTTTTACAAAGCTTTAGTGGGCATTTCCAAGCCCCAATACATCAACATTTCAAAATCCCCAAAATATGAAAGATACATGAACCATAAATCACTCAAAATGTAACTAAAGCCTTGTTTTACAAGATTAGCTTAAATTACAAAAAAAAAACATTTCAGAAGTAAAGTGAAGCCTTGGCTTTTGACAACCCAATCTTTTGCTCATCACCTGCTTATGGGGAAGAAAGTGGGGTGAGCTTAAAGCTCCGTGGGTAATAATTTTATAATCGATAACAAGCAAAAACCATTGAAATAATCATCTTCATTGCAAAAACTCACATTAATGCATAACATGTATACATCACTATTGTCAACATATCATGGACACTAAAGCACATCAAATTGGTTCGGGTGGATCCAAAATAAAACGTACTATGCATTTCCACATAACGGTCTTGCGTAGCCGTGAACTTATGGGAGTCCATGAAGGAGCTCCATGCCACTAGCGGGCAGGCGGGAGAAGCCTATTTTTCATAATGCACTTGATTTAACTTAGGGGACCACCACAAACCCACATAACATGTATTTCATGACTTGTAAATCATATTTCCCAAAAAGGCATATTCTGGAAACTTGATTTTTTTAAGCTTGATACTTTTAAAAAAATCATTTTGATGATACACAAAATGTAGCACAATTTCGAAGCACTCAAAGAACAATAAATGCACATTTTGAAGTAGTTGAAACCCATTTATTTCCACTTCTTCAAAAAGACATTTATGGCTTATTAATAAATTATAAAAATGTAACCCACCTTGAATTTCTTGCTGGAAGTTGCTCAACTGTGGCTCTCCTCTTGCTCCCCTTGTCCTTCTTGATTCACTTTTTAGCATAAATAAAATTCTCAAATCAATAGAAATTTTTAGATGAGAACCCAAAGAAACTAATGTATAAATTGATCCTAGAACCCTTAAACCCATGCATTTTCTAAGCATTTGAAACCAAAACCCCTTCCAAAATCCAAAAGATTAAACATACACTTACCTTAAATCTTCACCAAGATAATGATTTTCTCGGCTCTAATTTAATCTCTATCCTTCCTCTTCCTTTTTCCCTTCTTGATCACTCTCAAAATCCCTCTTGATGGTTGAGAAAAATCAAAACCTAGCCCAAAGCTTTCTTTTCTCTCTAAACCCACGACACTCTCTCTACCTTCTTTCTTATTTTTGTGCTTTCTCCCTTCTTTCCTTCCTCACCAACATTTTTGGCTTCTAAAATGCAAGCCAATAAATTCCTCTTCCCATTTTGCCCCTCTTAAAGCCTTCCCACTTAAGTGATCTCCACAAAATACCCCTTATGCCACTTATCACTTTAACTTTAATTCAATTCACCTATACAACATAATCTCATTAACATTAACATGCTAATTAATTCCAACATACACTAATGTAACAAGATCCCAAAATTAATCTAATCATGCTCTTTTATCAAGAAAAAAAATTTGGAGGCCAACAGGTAGCGTCCAGCAGAGAGGCTTGAGGCATGTTGTGCGCACTGCTTTGACGCAAGATGCTGTGCATTTTATTAAAAATGCACAGTAAAAGGAGCGCAGCCCAGGGAGGTTTTAGAAGGAGTTGGGACATTTATTCGTCCAATCAATCAACCGTACACATCATGTTTGTTGAGGAGCGCAGGAAGGAAGCATGGTGCGGGCTTGGGAGTATTTTAAAAGCAGCAAAACGCAACGTGAAAGAGAAGTAGAGGAGCAGTAAGGTTTTAAAAGGGTTGTGACCCTTATTTGTCTAATCAATCAGCTACAGTGAGGGAGGGGCTATAGTAGAAGAAACAAGAGGCTGCAGAGGTGAGGCACAACTGGGCAACAGGCAGGAACATGAGTTGCGGCTTAGAGAGCTGGCATTGGCTTGGTTTTTGGCTGGAGAAGTTGTGGACAAGGGCGTGCACAGTGTGGACAACAAACCTCAAGTTTATTCATCAAATCGATGAACAGTGAAATAAGCTTGCGGTAGTAAGGGCAAAAATCTAAAGGTTTTTGGTTAAGGATTAAGATGGGGCTGAAGCATTTTTCGAGGAAAGATCTATGAAGGGTTAAAAGTCTCGATACTGGTTTGGAGGTGACATTGACACCGATGACTTGAGTTAAGTATTTTTTTTAATTATTTTGTTGTTTCTTTCTCTTATTGGCAATTGATTGTGTTATCCTATTTTAATTGATTTGGGTATTGTGTATGGATAATCAAAATTTTGTCATTATTCGGTTATTTGTGTATAAATCCATTGGGTAATGTGAATTGACGATTTTAATGCGTTCATTGAATCATTAATTTCAAACCCATTGCTAGAATTTTGATACAATTCGTAATTATTATGTTGAAATTCATGTGTAGCGAATAATGATTCGTAATCATTAAGGATAACATGACCTAGGTTAAATGACGCATCGTATGTAGTTGTTGCCTTGATTAATTGGTTTTCCTAATTCGTAATGCTACTACCTAATTAAATCTAGAGATCGTATCCTAGGTTATTCGATGGTTAGGTTTAATTAACGATCCTATCTAGATTAAACAAAATCTAAGGAAAAACTCAGGTTAATTTTTAACCCACGATTAATAATTGCTAGTAGAGGTTAAATAACAACAAATTAATGAAATATGCTTAATTAGGGTGTAGGTCGAGATTGAACCAAAGTACAAAGTTCCTACCAAATTCTCCACTTTTATTATTTTTTTGCATGTTTCCTTTAATTTGTTTTAATTAATTAGTTTTGTTTTATTTTCTTCTTTCAAAAATCCAAAACCCTCCTTTTTCCTAAACAACGGTTAATTTTATTCCATAAACTTTACACACACTCTCTGTGGGATCGATCTAGACTTGCCACCCTAAAGTAGTAGTCTAGTTATTTTAATTTTAACTAGCTTAACGACACGTGGTCAGTAATCCTAAGATGAAGAAGGAGGTCAACCTAAGACGAAGCAGGGTCAACTTAAGATGATGCAGAATACACTCCTGAGCATCTCCACTTATAAGGATCATAACTTTCGACTCCAGTGTCGAAAAATTTCATACTATATACTGTTGGAAAGCTAGAAAGATAATCTACAACTTTCTAGAAAACAACTTTGAATAATTCAGCCTATATTAGTTCAATTTATCCCCTAAAGTCAGAATACAAATTCTTCCCCTATAGAAGACTTTAAATTTTGCACTGTGCAAATTTGGGATGTCATAAGCATAACCGTTCAGCTACCAAATTGTCTTCGTTAAACTCTCAAATCTCAACTCATTTCTCTCATCTCCTTCTAGTACATCCGATCAGTCATAAATTCCTATCTTCCTTTCCATGACATCTCACTTATGTATATATATCTCTACTTATTTATATATATCAACAATTTATGTTCCAAAATCATCACCTCAAGTTGATAATGTCTTCACGTATATCTAATTTCAAATCACATTTTCCATACACCATTTATATTTCATTAACAACAAAAGAATAAAGTTTTACAAATCCTTAATGGCATTCCAAACCACATTACATCATCATCTCAAAATCTCAAATTACAAAAGGTTCTTGAATAAACAAACTTGTTGTTTTCCCGAAACCAACTCAAAATACAAAATAAACAAATTTAAAGGAATTCCCTTAGGCTTTTGATCACTTGATCTCTTAGCTATTACCTGAAGATGGGATGAAAAGGGGTAAGCTTAAAAGCTCGTGGGTAACAGGTTATAATGGAAAAATGAGCAAAACCTTTGAAAACATTTTACTTGTCATAAAAAGTTTTCATTGAGTTCATAAAACGCATGTTTCTCAATTTCTCATCTTGTAGGCAAATTCACAAACCATAAATCATGAATGCATCAAACTTTTTCATAGATCATAAGCACATAAGCACATCAAAATGGTTTGGGTGGATCCAAAACAGAATATACTACATATTTCCTATAAGGGTCTTGTGTAGTTGTGAACAGAACGTACTAACGCAATCCCACATAATGGTTTTGCGTAGCCATGAACTTATAGGAGTCCTTGAAGGAGCTCCATGTCACTAACGGGCAGGCGGGAGAAGCTTTTTGTCAAAGTGCACTTGACTTAACTTAAGAGAGCACCATAAACTCACATAACATATGATTCATGACTTATAAACTTGTTGCCCAAAATGGCACCTTTTTTAAACTTGATTTCATATACTTGAGATATTTCGAAAACAGATTTCATAAACATGTTATCTTTTCAAAAACTCACTTTCAAAGTCTTTTCATGAATCGTCACACAACTCATGTAACAACATATTTTAATTTCTCAAATCATTCAAAAACAATAAATGCAGCACTTATGATACAATTGAAAACATTAATCTTCTTATTCAAAGAAAACATTAGTGGCTTATTTCTTCTATTATAAACATGTATCCACCTTGATTTCCTTGCTTAAAGACTTGCTCAAAATGTCTCTACTCTTGCTTCTCTTACCTTTCTTGATTTCCCTCTACAATAACAAAATTTCCACTCAATAGGGTTTTCAATTGAAAATCTCATAAAGCACAATCACTAAAATTGGTGTTAGAATACTTAAACCCATGCATTTTCTAAACTCCATGAACAAAGATCCTTCCAAAAATCCAAAAGATTCAAAATGATCTTACCTTGATTCTTCACCAAATGAAGAGATCTTTGGTTCAAATGGAAGCTCTTCTCTTCCTCTACCTTTTTCTCTTCTTAAACCACTTCAAAATCTCTCTCAAAAGCTAAGAAATGAAGAAACCCTAGCTTAACTCTTTTTTTTTTCTCAACCACCGAAATCTCTCTTCTTTCTCTCTTATTTTCGTTTTTCCCTTCTTTAAGAAGAAGACAACACTTCTTTCTTCCCATTTTACCCTTAATGATTGAGAAAAGTCCACCTTACCCTTCCTTATAAGCTTAGGTTCTTTTAACCTTAAGTGTCTTGCCAAAAACACCCTTGAACATTCTTATAACCTTAACACTTTAATTCAATCAATCCTATATCATAAAATCTTTCTAACATCAACATAATAGTTAACTCCACAAACTTTCATAAAGACCTCATAATTAATGTAAATCATACTTATTCATCAAGAAAAAATTTTGGGGGCCAACAATGAACCCTATTTGAGATAACAATATGTTTTTAACTCTTTTATTTACTGCAATTGTTTTGATTGAACCGTTGTGATTCATTATGCGTTTAATATATGATCTTATATATCCATAATTTTAGTGCATAATCTGATTTCATAACCTAAAGACTGAGTTTGTGTATGTATAGAACTACCGTAATTGAAAGGTGTTGATTACAAACCTAGAGATAGATCGATATAAATCCTCTGGATTAGGGTCAAACCCAATAGCAAAATTCATAAATTGTTAAAGCAATCTTAGAAACTTTAACGAGTAATTTGGGTTGATAAACCTAACATAAGTTATTAGCAGTATCAAGTGAGTTATTAGCATACGACAAGAATTTGGTCTAATAGTCAATAAAAGATTAATTTTCTAATGGTTTTAGGTGGATTCATCACCTAAGCACTAATTCTTGATATTAATTGTTTTTTAAGTGATTTCTTTGTTATCTTCTTGATATTGTTTCCTACTTTATTTAAATTATTTAAGATTTAGTTTCTTTTTAAAATAAAAATCAAATTTGTAGACTAAATAATAGGTTAATGTTGAATAGTAAAATTCGTTGTCTTTGTGGGATTTGACTCTTACTTACTAGTACTAGCTACAACTACATCGTGCACTTGTGGTAAAATTAAGATTGTTATTGAAATAGCCAATCAAGTTTTTGGTTTCATTTTATGGGAGAATGATATTAAGAACACTTGAATGTTATTAATCTAGTCATTATTTTGTTTATTTGTTTTATTTTGTTGTATTATATTTATTTTATTGTATTCTTGGATTATTTGTTTAATTATCCTTTGAACTTCTCTACATTAACAAAGTGTTGTGGTTTATTTTTTGGATTAAGGTTTCACGTTATCACCATAACTCACAACGCAAGGATGGAGTAGACAATACTCTTATGGAAGTTACAATGTGTCTTTGCAATACATACGATCACCATATAGGAACGAGAGGATTTCTGACATGTTTTCAGAAGCTCAACCAATGTCCTTATCGTGTTGCAACATTTATGAGAGTAATCATTACAATCATAAATGTCACATGCCAATGTTCATGTGGGAGTAACCAAACATGTACAATCAACCTTAAGGTGCACCTTACGAGAATAGTTACAATTTATAATGGAGCAACTCTTACACTTATGAATGGGATGATTAGCTCCAATTGAATATTTATAATACTAACCACTTCAAGTTAAGGAGCCAACTCTGGAAGATATGATGGTCAAAATCACTGAATAATTAATCACGAGACATCAGGAATTATATGCTTGTATACAAAATATGATGAAAGGGATTGACCAAATGGTGAAGATAACATCTAACAAGATGCAAGGGAGTTAGCCTATTCCTACCAAGACAGATTATAACACTTTAATACCACCTATGAGGATAAATGGATGCCACACAAAAAACTAAAACAAACCAAGACATTCTAACAATCCCTAGAAAAAAAAACGCAAACATAAATCACATTTCATAGGTCATTGAGTTATAAACAGGACATAATATACGCATTGTAATTATCAAATCCATGCTTTCGATTCAAACCCATCCTATTTTATGGTTATTACAGGCCATTTACACAACTAAAAAATTTCTCATAATATTGAATACAACTCAAAGCTTAAGTGTAAAATCTCCTAAAACATAATACATCCTTCTTTGGCCACTGCGGTTGTCCCAGCCTTAAAACTTTTTATCAAGACCTACATGGTGGTTTTTTCTCAGTGCTAAGCATATAGCTTAGTGGGAAAATAAATAAAGCAAGATACAAAATGACAACTACTTCCTATAGTCGTTTAACATTTACATGTAAATAAATCATGACATATCAGAAAGCAATCTTTGATTATTTAAATAAAGAGCAATTCAACTATTAATTACATTAGAATTGAACAAATATCAAAACATATACATAATTGACTGCTAATCTTTTCAGAAGTGGATAATGGGAATGGAAAAAAAGATACCTATGATTGGTATCTACATAAACAAAAGAGAATTAAGTCTTTAAAATAGAAGACAGCATAGTGTCTAAGAATAGAAACAGCTGCAGACCTTTCTAGGCATGCCTATTTACCCACAAATAAGAATTGGCAGATTATAGTAAATCATATCACATTTCAAAGTCATATGTAAGATAAATAATGCATAAAATATGAAGTTATTCCCTTATGATCAAATTTAAAGTGTTCATTCACACTCGATCAAACTTCATGTGCCTTATGAATATAAGTCTTGGCAATAATGCATCAATGAAACCGTTTAAGTAATTACATATTATAACCATAAGTCTTATTTTACCCTAATAATTAGGTTTGCTAAATTGTAGTGATATGCAAAAGAGTTTTGGAGGAGATTTAGTAGCATTTCGACTAGCAAAAATTCATGTTTAGGCAAAAAAAATGGCAGTGATGGACCGTTGTACCCAATTTCTAGCTTTTCTCATGAAATTTTTTTAGGTCAGTTTTGTATAGCCATTCTGACATAGAAAATGAGTTATTTAGGCAATATATTCCCCTAATTAAATGTTCCTATATTACTTAAGTTTCTAATGACATAAAGTTAATGCAGTTTGGTTCATTATTTCAAGAGTTATACCCAAAATACTACAAACTATTCTCAAATAGAGACAACAACCAATACTCAACTTCAAGCTAAATTCCAAAATCCTTAGAGATAGAACTCAAGTTCAATTCCTTCATGAAAAATGTAGACATATGTATTTATTTTAATCTAAAATTACAATCACCCTATTTGGATATCTACATGTCAAGATATGGCTAAAATACTGATGTCTATTTAGTGGAGCCACTCCATCTAATGAGGTACACACTCCAAGTAACTAACTTCAGTCGTATTATACAAAATTAAAGCCAAAGACACATGCAAATGAACCAAAAACATCTAATTTTCACAAAGGATACTTCTCTTAACAAAACCTCTCATGTTACACTCAGAAAACATAACAAGATATCAAAGTTTCCATACCTTTGAAAGAAGTGTTTCAAAACTCTTATTATTTACTCTAATTGGTTGCCATCTTTGGTCTTATTCTCTTCTACACACAACAACTCATTTCCAATAGTCACAGATGTATAACAGAACCCTAGCTAATGAGGAGATGAGAAAAGAGCTAAATCTCTTACCAAAACATGCAATGAGCATACCTTAACTTCAAAAGCACAACGAGATTTAACAAGATGGTAGATGGAGAGAGAGAAGCTCAATCTTAAACAAGCTTTTGTATTTTCTGGCCCTCCCCTTCTTCATCTGCATGTTTAGACAGAGGTACAAATTGATGACCTACCATTTTCCATATGGATAAGTGTTATGGTGTGGGATATACGACAAATGGCTCCATCCTATTGGTTTATCCTTTTCACCTTTCATTAATAACAAAAATGACCACACCTTTGTATTATTCTATGAAATTGCATTCCATCTGAACACATTTAACAATTTAGTCCATTATTAATGTATCTTTATGTGTGTATAACATAACTAACACAAATTACTAAAATACCTCTATAATTCCATTAACACCGATTATTTCTCGAACTAAAGACTCAATTTCCTAATCGTTAACACCCATTACATATACTTTGATGGACAAGAAACATTCCTACTAGGGTATAGTTTGGGGCCTCTCATTTCTCTCCCCCTAAAATAATTTCGTTCTTGAAATTTATACCTGATGAGAATAGCTTTGGATGTTGAGCCCTCATAGGCGAATATTGTTCCTACGTTGTTTCCTTAAATCTATGGTGTTGCCAAAGTACTTTCACCATAGGTATTTATTTATTTATGAGTTGTTGGACTTCTTTAGCATAGATAGACGCATGTCCTTCCTTATAAGAAAAATCCAGATGTACTTGAATTTCTTGCATAGGAACATTATGTGCATCATCAGACCGATATCTTCTCAATATAGAAACATGAAACACATTATGCCACTTGGCCAATTCTTCAAGAAGAGCTAACTGATAACCTTTCTTCCCAAACTGAAGTAAATTTTTCCATGGTGACACTTTCAAAAATACCTTATCTCTTACCTGATACTCAATATCTTTCCTTTTTAAACCAACATAAGATTTCTGCCTGTCACTGTTGGCTTTCAATCTTTGTTAGATAATTTGAAATTTCTCTTTAATATCTTTTATAATATCAGGCTTGATCATCTTGTTTTCACTTAATCCAGTCTAATAAACTGGAGTCCTACACTTCCTACCATATAGGGCTTTATAAAGTGCCATGCCAATACTAGTCTAATAATTGTTGTTATAAGCAAAATCCATCAAAGAAAGTTATTTATCCTAACTTCTTGAGAATTCTAACACACAACCCCAAAGCATATCTTCCAATACCTGAATAACCCACTTTGATTGTCCATCTGTCTGGAGATAGAAATAGTACTAAACCTAATTCGAGTACCTGAGCCTTTTGTAGGCTTTTCCAGAATCTCAAACTGAATCGAGGATCGTGATTAGAAATAATAGATAATGGTACCCCATATAATCTCACTATCTCATTCACATATATATCTGCAAGCTTATCCAATAAATAGTGAGGACGAACGGATAGAAAATGAGCAGACTTGGTGAACTTATCCACATTCATCCACATAGCTTTATGCTTTCTTTGAGTGAGAGGAAGCCTAGTGAAAAATCCATGGTAACATTATCCCATTTCCATTGAGAAATCGAAATAGGATGTAATAAACTAGATGGAACCTGGTGCTCAACTATAACCTACTGACATGTAACATTTGGAATTATAATCTACAACATCACGTTTCATACCATACCACCCCTAATGTTGCTTCAAATCTTAATACATCTTCTTTCCACCAGGGTGCATTATGACAATAGTATTATGGGCCTAAAACAGTAGCTTTTTCTTCAATTCATTACTAGCTGGTACACACAATCTATCTTTGTTATATAGATCACCATCTCCTTTCATAGTAAAGTTAGGTTGTTTGCCTTCTTGAGTTGCTAAGATAAGTTGTTCCAACTTATCATCAACTTTCTTAGCATAAAAAATTTCTTGTCTCAAGGTAGGCCTAGCTTTTAATTGAGCTATTAAAGCCGCATCAGATACAAGTCCCCACTCACCTTGCTGCACTGACAATGCCGAAATGGTCTTCCGACTTAAAGCATCAACCATGATATTAGGCTTACTAAGATCATAGTCCAAAATACAGTTATAATTTTTAAATAGTTCTAACTAACGTCGCTGTCTCAAATTAAGTTCTTTCTAGGTAAGCAGGTATTTCAGAATTTTATGATCAATGAAAATTCTGCACTTTTCACCATACAAGTACTGCTGCCAATTTTTCAAAGAAAACATTACTATTGCAAGATCAAGATTATACGTGGGGTAGTTCTATTCATATAGCTTTAGTTTCCTAGAGGCATATGTAACCACCTCACCATCCAAAATCAAAATGCAACCCAAACCATTTCTAGATGCTTCACTAAACATAATGTATTCTTTACCAGAAGTGGATTGAGCCAATACAGGAGATTCAGTAAGATTCTTCTTAGTTAGTCAAAACTGATTTGACAGCTAGCAAACCATTTATATGTTACTCCTTTTTGTAGCAATCATTCAAAAGGAATGTTATCATCAAAAACCCCTTCATAAATTAGTGATAGAAACTAACTAAGCCCAGAAAACTTCTCGCTTCTGTCATATTTTATAGTGGCTTCCAGTTAATAATTGCTTTAATTTTACTAGGATTAACTTTAATTCCTTAAGAAGAGACAACAAGTCCTAGAAAAGATACTTCCTGAAGCCAGAAAACAAACTTGCTTAGCTTAACATACAACTGTTTTTCCTACAAGATTTGTAGCACAATTCGTAGATGATGAGCATGGCCATGCTCATTCTTCGAATAGACTAGGATATCATCTATGAATACAATAACAAAATGAATACAACAACAAACTGGTATAAATAGGGCATAAACACTCTATTCATCAAATCCATGATTGCAGTTGGAGCATTAGTTAGCCCAAATGACAATAATAGGAATTCAGAGTTTCCTTAACGGGTCCTGAATGCAATCTTCGAAACATCTATATCCTTTACCCGAAGTTGATAATACCTTGATCGCATATCTATCTTTGAAAATACCCCTATACCTTCTAATTGATCAATCAGATCTTTTATCCTTGGTAACGAATATTTATTCTTCACCATGATCCTAGTCAATTGCCTATAATCAATGCACATCAGGAGAGTACTGTCTTTCTTCTTAACAAGCAAAACTGGTGCTCCCTAAGGTAAGACATTGGGTTAAATAAACCCCTTATCTAGTAGCTCCTGCACCTGAACTTTCAACTCCTTTAATTCAGTAAGAGCCATCTTGTATGGTACTGTGGATATAAGAGCAGTGCCAGGCATAATCTCAATTGATAGGTCTACTTCCCTTTAGGACGAAGCCTGGGTAGTTCTTCAGGAAACACATCTGAAAATTTGCTTACCACTAGAATGTCGTCCAGGTTAACACTCTCCTTTGAGCATCAAGTATAGAACCCAAATAAGCTTCACACCCCTTGCTAAGGAACCTTCCAACTTATATAGCAGATATCATATTAGCCAAAGGACTATTGTGGATTCTATATAATATTATTTCAAAATGATCAGGTTTCTTAAGCATAACAATCTTATCACTATAATCAACCATTGCTCGATGCTTGGAAAACCAATCCATACCGAAAATCAAATCAAATTCATGAAACTGGTCATAGTTGTGAATTAGTGTGTATTTGTCTAAGTATTTGGCATGTGTTTCTTGCATAATAGGTTACTATTATTGTGTTTTAGGACTTGTTTTGTGTTTTCTTATTTAGTTTGATTGTTTTGTGTTTTTTTATTTAGTTTGATCTTTCTGGTTGTTCTTTTGTGTTTGATGTTAGTTTAGGGTAAGGATTGATCATTTTGGTGTAGGAATGCAGGGTGGCCACTTTGTGATGGAGCTAGAGACCAAAAGAAGAGAAGAGAAGTGGAGTCGTTGAAGAATAAGAACCCACGATAGTAGGAAAGGGCATGTTTCCCATGATCATGCAAAATCTATGGAGAAAGTTTTAGTCACATTAACCCACAATCGTGGGAAGCACAAGAATAATTCCTATGATCGTGGGGTGCTTAATACGAAGAGACATGCAGGTTCACTTTTTTTAAAGGTTTTTTAACTTGTCTTGATATTTATATTGTCAAAAATCCCTAGGGCGAGGGAGTGTCATGGAAATTGTCTGTTAGAGATAAAAGACAATTTGGGAGCCTAAAAATAGGTGGAGAATCAAGGCTTTTATTCCCAATTGGGCAAAAAACACCCCATCATCCAGATTTTCCAGATTTGGGCAAAGAAGAGGAGGAGTTGCTTTATCTAGTTCTTATTTCGATTTCTTTTCTGTTCCTATTATTTAACATGGATTGTTTGGTTGTTGGGGATGTTAATGATATTATGAGTGGTTAAAACATTTTTTAGGGTTTGCTATTTGAAGTATTAGTGAACCTTCGATTGTTGATTCAATAATATAAATGTTTATGTTATTGATTGAGCTTAAACCTTTCAATAAATTGAAAGAATGAGCTTGATAATTTGTGTTAAATGTACAGTGAGAGTTGGCATTTAATAGAATTATAAATAACAAGTTATTGATTTATCAGAAAGAGATTTCAATAGATTGATATACTGCCTATAGGATAGCTTAACATCTAGTTGAATGTTTAGGAAAGACTTTGCATATCAAGAGATCCTAAAGTTAATCCTAATTTTTTTAATTGGTGACATTTAGTTGCACCGTGAGAGAGGGTAACTAAAATTTGAGCAAATCTTAGGCCAAGCATAATTTGAATCAATTAACTGGAGGGGAGCAAATAGGGATAATGACAAGTCCTAATTCTTAATCTTGATTTTCTCCAACTTTTAGTTTATGATTTTGGTTTCAATTGCATTGTTTTCTTTTACCTTTAGTTTGCCTTTATTTTACTTATCTATTTAAATTTGATTGATTTGGTTTCTTAAACAAAGAATAACCTTAATTAAGTGGTGCCTAAGCACAATCTTTGTGGGATCTAGATCCACTTTTTACCACAAGTTACGACTCGTATACTTGCAATTTCAAGCATAAAATGAGTAGTTTGTTTTGTATTCTATAATTTTTTAGCATTGTTACTGGGGATTGTTTCTTTAACACCTTATTCATTTTGGGTTACTTTGATTTAAGAGTTTTTAATACTTTTCCTTATGTCTTTGCTTATGCATGAACATAAGCAACATGCAAAAAACTACAAAATTTCATGACAAAGAGTTATTAGATATCATAAGGCACAAACTACAGTTGACAAAAGCAATGCGGCAAGATATTATACAAAGAAATATAGTAGAAGAAGGAGAACAAAGAGGGGCCGAAAGGGCATTGATGGATTTTATGAGGCCAAGAATCAATCCTCAAGGAGTTACAAGGTCAACGATTCAATGTTGGACCCCAAACTTTTCTTGAAAATTTGAAATTATAAAATGAAATTAAATGAAAAGTATATGAGGAAATATGGTATGATTATTTGTAATGAATGAAAAGTATAAATGAATTTATGAGCATTTGATGAAATGAAAGACATTTGAGTTTCCTTGTATTTTGCATATGTTTGATAAAGAGATGAGGTATTGTGTATTGTGTTTGGATGTGGGAATTGGAGGATGGATGATTGAAATTTTTGTGCAGGTTTTGTCATTGTTGTGGGTATTTGATGAATATGGATGGTTGAAAATTAGGGGATATGCTGTCAAAATGAAATCTATGGGCAAAAACTTTGAGTGAAGTTTTGTTCCTCATAGAGTTAGAATTTGACCAAAAGGTCTTCTTGAAGATTGTATTTTAGTTTTCGATCTTTACAATGATGTATAATATGTTATTTTTGGTTGTGGAAATTGGAAGATATGAAATTTGGAAGTTTGGATGTTGTTATAGGATGACCAATTATCTGGCAGAAACTTTAACTGAAAAATTGACCTAGTTAGAGGTTGAAATTGCTTTTAAGTTCTTCATGAAAGTTTTAGATTGTGTTTTAATCTTTACATTGATGTAAAGTATGGAATTTTTGAACCATGTAATAGGAAGTTATGATTTTTAGAAGTTTATGTTACTGTTTGGCATGATTATTAGTGGATAGAAACTTTGATTGGAAATTTGACTCCATTAGAGGCCAAATTGATTTTTCAGTCCTTCATGAAAGTTGTAGTCTGCTTTTTGATCTTTGCATTGATATAAAGTACAACATTTTTGAACCTTGGAGTTGAAAGATAGAAATTTTAGAATTTATGTGACTTTTTAGGGTGACATGATATTGGACAGAAAGTTTGAGTGGATTTTTGACCCCTTTAGAGGCTGAATTGGTTTTTATGTTCTTCATGGAAGTTGTAGAGCTTCCTTTTAGCTTTCTTCTGATACTAAGTTTGTAAATTTTGGACTCTAGAGTCAAAATATATAATTTTTGAAAAATTCAGATATGTATAAAAAAATATATATAGGAAATTCGGATCTCGCAGGCGCCCTCGCGAGGGCGAGCGTCTTGCCCTGCGAGCGCCTCGCACTCGCGAGGGCGAGTGTCTCGCGCTACGAGCATCTCGCGATCGCGAGCACTCACGATGGCAAGTGCCCACGTGCGACGTTGTTTCGCTTTACTCCTTCCTCCTATGCGACGCCGTTTTTCTTTTTGTTTCTCTCCCTTGTGTGCGACGACACCGTTTTGGTCTTCTTGGTTTTGCCTCCCCTAATCCGACCCTTTCCAATCTTTTGCTTATAACTTTTCCGTCCGACATCCGATTGACTTGATTTTCAAATCGTTGGATTCCTAAGACATCCCTCCACCTATTCATAGAAAATTGTGGATTTTTGAGATTTAATTGAGGTTGATTGATTTAATCAAATTAAGTTGGGAAATTTTCTAAACATGGTTCAATATTTTGATGAATTTTTTGTCTGTGGAGATCCAATTGAACTGATTCTTGTTGCAAAATAAAATAGAGACATGGAGCTACAAGCCATATTAAGGCATTGAATTTCAATTTAGCCCCTAAGACTTTCAATTTCTGACTTAAATTTGGGTTTAGTGATTAGTCTTGGATTAGTAATAGCTGAAAGTATTTTGACCATAACTTTTGCTCTAGTCATCCAAATGAGGTGATTCTTGATTTGGATTAAACTAGAGAAATAGGGCTACAAATGT